>OZ035880.1:9315930-9692708 GCA_964034835.1 Muscina levida
CCCTTCTGCAACTTATTATCAAAAATTATTGTTTACTGTTGGTGCCAAATTAATAGACCGCCCTCTAAAATCTACAGACTGAGAACAAAATCACAGTCAGCGGGTGTAAATATTGTTAAAAGAAACTTTGAACATTGCAACCGGTTAAGAGTTTTCATTTCGTATATTTTCCTGTCTGTCCTTGAACTGTTTCAGTTCATTTCTCCTGCTGTTTAAGTTACTTTATGTGTTGTTTTTCTCATCCTTTAATAAAATTTCTCCAAAGCTTTTGTTTGTGCCAAAATTAAGTAGTTTTGATAATTAATTAATCATTACACAGAAGTGCAAAGCAGTGATGCAAAGATACAGGTCAAAAAAGTTGCGTTGTAGGATATAGCAGAAATAGGATTAAAGTCATGATGACAAACTGTGTCCTACAAATATAAAATTATTCAAATATTACAAGTTTTAAGAACATGATCTTAAAAGTATTAAAGATATTAAAAATATTAAACAAATTAATAATATTTACAATGTTAAATATATTAAAACTATTAAAAATATTGAAAAAAAAAATTAAAAATATTAAAAATATTAAAAATATTAAAAATATTAAAAATACTAAAAATATTTAAATTATTAAAAATATTAAAATTATTAAAGTTATTAAAATTATTAAAATTATTAAAAATATTAAAATTATTAAAAATATTAAAAATATTAAAAATATTAAAAACACTACAAATATTACAAATATTAAAAATATTAAAATTATTAAAAATATTAAAATTATTAAAAATATTAAAATTAATAAAAATATTAAAAATATTAAAAAATTTAGAAATATTTAAAATATTACAAAATTATTACAAAAATTTAAAAATATTAAAATTATTAAAAATATTAAAAATATTAAAAATATTAAAAATATTAAAAATATTAAAAATATTAAAATTATTAATCAACATAATCCATTTCACACAACTCTTGTAAAAACAAATTCTATTAGCAATAATAGAATAGATCTTAAACCGAACAATGAAAAACATATTCATATTCTGCACAGATCGAAAAAAATAAACAAGAGAATTATTAAAAATATTAAAAATTTATGTTTTTGATTATTGACCTCTTAATTATAATATTGGGATTTGGTTCGGCTATAGGGTCTGAATTTAAAGACAATTTTTATGTTGTGCTTTTATTCCATTTATTTATCCGATATTTCGACTAACATCGTTAGTCATCATCAGGGTTATCTATTATTCACAAAGATACAAAAATGTTACAAATTAACACACAAATAAACATATTTTTACATTGACAGAAATTCTTACAAAAATCGGCAGCTACAATGATACTGTCTTGAGTAAGCTTCTGTAAACTACTAGCTATTTGGTCGTCTGTACTTGTCAATAAGATGTCTATACATCTGAGAGCAATTTGAAGTGTCGCTCTTATAATTTAGTCTCTGGTCCAACGGTGTATCAATTATGTGCAGCATTTCTAAAGTATATCTCTGGGCGTAATTCCTCTCTTCCACAAGTATCTCTACGTCGTCAATATTTGGTTTATGTCCTGTTAGAGTACTGTGGGCTGCAAGTGCCGTTTTCTGTTCTAATGGTTTCGCAGTCGCTTTCTGGTCAGTTTTGTGCGAAGCCAATCTCGCTTTTAATTTTGTCCTTGTAGTTCCAACATATACCTTTGGGCATATGTCGGATCCATCACCATTGCATTTTATTTTATATACTAAGTTGGACCTTTCTTCCTTTTCCAATTTAGCTTTGGTATTGCTGAACAATTTGTGCGTCGTGTTGTGTGTTCTATGAGCCATTTCTATTTTATTCTTATCGTAAATGTTCGAATATTTTAGTCTGTCAGAAAATCCAGGTACATATGTGATCGATTTATATGTCTTAGGCTCTTTGGTAATATTTTCAATGTTATTTGTTTTGCATGCCTTGCCCAGTAATTCGGTTATTGTTCTATTTGGAAAACTGTTCGTAATATGTTCTTAATTTTGTTTATGTTCGTTTTATGATATTCCTGGTCACTTATTTTTAATGTTCTTTTTATAAAGTTTATTGCAGTGTTTATAATTATACGTCTTGGATGTTTAGAATAGAAGTTAATAATTCTGCCTGAGGCAGTTTCCTTCTGGTACCAGTCAAATTTAATATTATTTTTCTCCCTGATGACCAGGATGTCCAAGTATGGGAGTTTTTTACTGTCTTCCATCTCCATAGTAAATTGTATTTGTTTGTTGAAACTATTTAAATTTCTCAGTGTAGTTTCAACTTCGCTTTTCTTAATAATGCAGAAAATGTCATCTACATATTTTGTCAACACTTTGGGCTTTTGTGTTAACTTATTCATTGAGGTATATAATAATTCTTCCATCACTATATCCGCAATTACTGGGGAAGCTGGTGAGCCCATTGGCATGCCTTTTTTCTGCTCGTATATTTTCCCTTCATAGTTAAAGTATCTATTATCTTTGATGCAAAAAGTGAGAATTTCAATAAATAATTCTTTTGGTATATCGGTGAAATTTTTCAATGTGTCCCATCTGTTCTCTATCGTCTTTAGAGCTAGATTTACCGGTACACTAGGGAATAAGGAAACCACATCAAATGATGTCAAAATTTAGTCTTCTTCAATAAGTATGTTGCTAATTTTTGTTTTAAAATCTAGTGCATCATTCACATTATATTGTGAGTCCTTCGTTAAATTTTTAAGTACATTGATGACATATCTGCACAGTCCATATGCGGGAGAATTGATTGATGAACAAATTGGACGAAGAGGTGTTCCATTTTTGTGGATTTTAGGGAGACCGTATATCCTTGGCGCAATAGCTGTTCTGTTTATTAGTTTCGTCCGTTCTGTCATATTAATTATACCTTTATTGTATAATTTTTCTACTAAATTGTTGTTTTTAGTTTGGAGGGTTGATGTTGGATCCTTTTTCAACCTTTTATATGTGCATAAATCCCCTACTATTGTGTCCATTTTATTTTTATAATCGGACTTAGTCATCGCTACTGTCTTTCCTCCTTTATCTGCACACACTATTAATATGTCAGAATTTTCTTTCAAAAAAGTTTTCGTCTGTCCCACTGTGTTAATAATCAGTTTGTCTCTCTGACTTAGTTTTTGTCTCTGTAAGTGGTCGTCAATTAGTGATATGTATTTTGCTCTCGCAATTTCTTGGTGCTCTTTGTTCTCTAGTGTTTGTACAAGCTCTTCTCCTTCAGCAATACACTTAAAAAACGGAAACGTTGTTCTTGTATCCGGCAAAGCAAATTTTGGACCTAGTGAGAGTAACCATTGTATGTGTAATGGTATCTCTGTAGTAGTATTGTTCACAAACCATCCTTGGTTGTGTTGTAAGTTCATCTCCCTCTCATTCCGCTCATGGAGCTTTTGTAATTTTCTCATTTGTCTTGTTTTGTTTTTGTGCATGTAATTTTCGTATAATGTTCTCTCACTGTTTGTGAGTAGAACTCTGTCTTCTTCATCTAATAATTTATGGAGCTTTTTGTCGACGATCTCTAATAGTTTTTTGTTCTCCAATATCTGTGTGTGTTTTTGTTGTATGAGCAGATTTAAAATTTTTGTGTGGAAATTGTAAATCAGCTTATTGAGCGTGGATCCAAGTTTTGGCGGGACTTTGTTGTGTTGTGTAAAGATGTTTTGTACGTGTTTCGTCCTGTTTGTAAGGAAGTTCGGTATCATACCTGCTTGTTTACATTTCATGAGAAATGTTGTTGATGTTTTTAAGTTGGCGGTTGATTTGTTATATTTTGAGAATTTCTTGATGTAAACATACGTGTATTTGTTGTATTTGTGTTTGAGAGAAGAGTAAGTCATTTTGATCGTACTCTGGTGCGGCGTGCCTTCCGTGTAAACTTATGTTTTTGATTGTTGACCTCTTAATTATAATATTGGGATTTGGTTCGGCTATAGGGTCTGAATTTAAAGACAATTTTTATGTTGTGCTTTTATTCCATTTATTTATCCGATATTTCGACTAACATCGTTAGTCATCATCAGGGAGCTGACTCAAGACAGTATCATTGTAGCTGCCGATTTTTGTAAGAATTTCTGTTAATGTAAAAATATGTTTATTTGTGTGTTAATTTGTAACATTTTTGTATCTTTGTGAATAATAGATAACCCTGATGATGACTAACGATGTTAGTCGAAATATCGGATAAATAAATGGAATAAAAGCACAACATAAAAATTGTCTTTAAATTCAGACCCTATAGCCGAACCAAATCCCAATATTAATATTAAAAATATTAAAAATATTAAAAAATTTAGAAATATTTAAAATATTAAAAAATATTAAAAAAATTTAAAAATATTAAAAACACTACAAACATTACAAATATTAAAATTTTTAAAAATATTAAAATTATTAAAAATATCTACACTGTGGTGCAAAAATGAGCCAATGTTTTAAAAAAAGTACGTTATTAAATATTTTTTATACTTTTTATTATATTATTTTCAAACCTTTTGCTAAATTTTAAATATGCATCTTTAAAATATGTAAAGCAATAATTAAAATATAACTTACATTACTGTAAGTATATGAAAACAAAACATTTTCAAAATCAGACCATTGGCACACTTTTGCTCCAAGGTTTTTCTTATCTAAATTTAATAATTAGTCCTGCATATTTTTACTTTCTTCAAATGATCCATCCTATTTGGCGTATATTGACAAAGTTGAGCACCATAATATATAGGAATTTTGGTTTCATTTAGCCAAAACCCACTCCCTCAGCTCATTAATTCTTTTCGGCGCTCTATCGTTTCAGCCTGCCCGCGATTCAAGTATGCCCACAGGTTTTCGATCGGGTTCAGATCTGGACTCTCCAGTGGTCACTCCCAGACCCCCAACACCTGAGAACTAAGCCATTCCTCGACAAGTTTTACAAAATATTTTGGGTCGTTGTCATATTGGCAGACGACATTCTCTGGTCTATCTGGAATTTGGCCAGGGCTATGAGGCAAATTGTTTTCCAAAATGCTAAGAAAGTCTTCCCTTCGCATTATTCCTTCGATTAGTTTAAGTGGTCCCACACCATCTGGGGTTGCACATCTCCATATCATAATAGAACCGCCTCCGTTCTATATGGTTTGAGATTGGCACCTGGTGAGTATTTGTTTTAACTAATACAAATTAAATATATGATTAACTTGTTGTTCGTGTGGTCAGATGAGCCCAAAATCAATAGATACCAAGCGGTTGAGAAGGTTTTTTATTGGGCCAATTGATCAAACACACCAAATCCAGCTCATGTACCACAAACCATTAATCACGGAGGCGGTTCTGTTATGATTTGGGGATGTGTAACCCCAGATGGTGTGGGACTACTTATACGGATCGAAGGAATAATGCGAAAGGAAGACTATCTTCGCATTTTGCAAGATAATTTGCCCCATAGCCCTGGCCAAATTCCAGGTAGACCAGAGAATGTCGTCTGCCAATATGACAACGTCCCAAAACATTCTGTAAAAATTGTCAAGAATTGGCTTAGTTCTCAGGTGTTTGGGGTCAGGCAGTAACTACTGCAGAGTCCAGATCTGAACCCGATCGAAAATCTGTGAGCTTACCTAAAACGCAGGCTGACAGAAACGAAAGAGCCCCGAAAAGTATAAATGAGCTGTGGGAGTGGGTTCTGGCTGAATGAAACAAAGTTCCTTTATATTATGTTGCTCAACTTTGTCAATATACGCCTAATAGGGTGGATCATTTGAAAAAAGTAAAAATATGCAGGACTAATTATTAAATTTAGATAAGAAAAACCTTGGAGCAAAAGTGTGCCAATGGTCTGATTTTGAAAATGTTTTGTTTTTATATACTTACAGTAATGTAAGTTTTATTTTTGTTATTGCTTTACATATTTTACAGATGCATATTTTAAATTTAGCAAAAGGTTTGAAAATAATACAATAAAAAATATAAAAAATATTTAATAACATACCATGTTTAAAACATTGGCTCATTTTTGCACCACAGTGTATATATATAAAAATGAAATGGTCCACGTATGTCATACCATCACTTGAGAACGACTGGAGCGATTTGGCTGATTTTTTTTTATTCGATTCGAAATTTTCCGTAGATTGTTTGTGTTGGAAAAAATCAAATCCAGGTGGCGCTAGGGTGGATTTATATCGAAAATTTGAATGCATGTAGCAATTCAATTGAAATTTGGAATGGATATTCGTTTGATCATGAGAAAACATTTTATGTACAAATGAACCCGGTAGGTGGCGCTGGTGTCGGTTTACAATCAAAATTTTAACGAATGGGCCAATTAAACTGAAATTCAGAATCTATGTTTGTTTGATCATTAGAAAATTTTTTAAATACAAATAGACCCGGTAGATGGCGCTAGGGTGGATTTATATCGAAAATTTGAATGCATGTACCAATTTAACTGAAATTTAGTATTTATGTTTGTGGAACCTTGAGAAAATTTTTTTTGTATAAATAGATGTCGCTATGGTGGAATTATAATGAAAATTTTAACGAATTAAACAATTTGACTGAAATTTTGAATGTATATTTGTTTTATTATGAGAAATTTTTTGGTATATATGGACCCGCAGTAGATTTGGCTGGGGTTGAATTATTTCGAAAATTAAGATCGATTGTCCGATTTTACTTAAACTTAAAATATATGATTTTTTTGGCATGAGAAAATTTTGAATATCGATTGTCCGATTTTACTTAAACTTAAAATATATGATTTTTTTGGCATGAGAAAATTTTGAATGTATGTTTGGAACCAGTTGCCGGTGTTTAGTTTATGATACACTTAATTTTTGGAATGTCACTTAGTCTCTTTTTTTAACATCATAGTTATTCAGAAGTCTATATATATAAAAAAGATGTAAATTTTGATATCACCACTAATTGTGAAAACGGTTGACCCCATTTGTCCCAAAATTTCAGTGAAAGTTGGGGATTGGCTGTAGATGGTCACCCAGACCGCAAAAAGAAGAATGACTAACTTTAAGAATGGCGCCTTTCCTACAGAATTAGAGAGCTTCTTAAAGTGGTTTTTCCCATTTCGAAATTTTAGGGGACAATAACGAAAATAGGAATAACTGTTGATATCACCCAGACCATACGGTTAGTGGGTTTGCTGAGCCTAATGAAGGCATTTTAGGAAATTCGTACTCCTTAGGATTAAAAGGTACAATCACCCAGTATACCAACGCAGAATATTTTATGTCAGTCAATCGGCTTAAAAATGTGGTTTTAGAATATATGTCTATCAATAAATAAGTTTTCATCACCTCATGGACGACACTGCTGATCCGTTTTAGCAATTCTTATAATAATATATAATAATCTTTAAGATATATGAAGAACAGAATTTGTCCGCGAAAACCTCGCCCTTTCAATTGAAATATTTTAGAGGTCAAAGAAATAATCCAATTTCAACTACACTCAACATATTTTACAAAAATTTGGAGGCAGGACGAAGTCTGCCGGGCCAGCTAGTTTAAAATATTTAAAATATTAAAAAATATTAATAATATTAAAAATGTTAAAAATATTAAAATTATTAAAATTACTAAAAATATTTAAAATATTAAAAATATTTAAAATATTAAAAATATTTAAAATATTAAAAATATTTAAAATATTACAAAATATTAATAATATTAAAAATGTTAAAAATATTAAAATTATTAAAAATATTAAAATTATTAAAAATATTAAAAATATTTAAAATATTAAAAATATTAAAAAATTTAGAAATATTAGAAAATATTAAAAATATTAAAAACACTACATATATTACAAATATCAAAAATATTAAAATAATTAAAAATATTAAAATTATTAAAAATATTAAAATTATTAAAAATATTAAAAATATTAAAAATATTAAAAATATTTAAAATATTAAAAAATTTAGAAATATTTAAAATATTAAAAAATATTAAAAAAATTTAAAAATATTAAAAACACTACAAACATTACAAATATTAAAATTTTTAAAAATATTAAAATTATTAAAAATATTTAAAATATTTAAAATATTAAAAAATATTAATAATATTAAAAATGTTAAAAATATTAAAATTATAAAAATTACTAAAAATATTTAAAATATTAAAAATATTTAAAATACTAAAAATATTTAAATTATTAAAAATATTAAAATTATTAAAAATGTTTAAAATATTAAAAAATTGAGTACAATTTTCATGTGAGTTGAGATCGTGTGATAAGTTTTATTATTAAATTTATTAATTTAGCTTAACGACCAGAAAGGTTATTTATTGTCAACATAAATGGCAATTCGTTGTCACTCACTAGGATGATGCGTTTCGAACTCCAAGACGAGTTCATCATCAGACCCCTTGCATTTGGTACGTCATCAGCTGTATATATATCTACAATTATGTGCAATGTCCAAATGCGAAGTAGATATCAGCCGAAAATGTCCATGCATCAATCCAATGCGTGGGAAAAAGGGGAATTGTGGGGAAAGACTTTCCTCCATTCTCATATCAATATAAATGGTTAATTCATGGATTGATGCATGGTAGTCGCTTGTTCTAACCACTATGCCACGGCCGGTCCAAATATTAAAAATATTAAAAATAAAAATAATTCAATGATATAATTTCCTTCATTGAAGTGAATTAACCAACTCAACATTTACATTAAATAAATAAACCAACAAAATTTATAAATTTCACCAATTGATTTCATTTTGGTATTTTCACATCATGCAACTGCATTTCCCGCAGTTGTGTAATTTCAACTATTTCATTATTATTATTTTGAAGGTCCACCAACATTTCCTGCTGTCGTTCGCAAAATATGTGATGGGGGAGTTGGCGAGTAGGAAAACTCGCTGACAGCCACAATGATAAATGAATAACAACACAATGCCATGAAACGGTAACATGATCTTTAAAATGTTTACTCTCCCTCCCTCGCGCCACAAAAGTGATTCCCCTTTTGCAAATAAAACGAATAAAAAAGAAAAAAATAGAAAGAAAAAAAAAACTTTATGCTAAAATATTTTCCTTACGAACGAGAATGAATGTGAATTGGTTCGGTGGCTGCAGCCCTTGGGCGATGCATCTTCAGCTGGAGCATATTTTTGGATGACTCTGGGGTTTCACTTGAACAAAACTAGTTTACATGGTTCATTAAGGAATGCCGCCACCGACGTCGCCGCGCAACCAAGACGTGGCAATTGCTGCCATTTTGATGCAATAGTGTAAAGGAAAAGAAGGACGGACGCAACTTCATGAGGCATTCTTTAATATTGCTTCAGGAGGGCGTTGCAGGCGTAGGGACAACATCAAATTCTATCCAAAAATTGGCGTCACCGTGAGGGTTTGTATGTGAGCTGCTGCAACGAAATGAAGTGAATACCAAGGAAATTGTCACGTTTTTCTAAGGAATACTTTTTAAATGCATTTCGTGCTTTAGCGAAACATTAGAAAAATAAACTAGAAAATGGTGCACAGTAGATTTATAGACACTTAGGATGTCCTCGTAAAGTGCAGTGATATTAATTGGTAATTTTGTAGTGTGAGCAAAAAAAGAAGGTAATATTGGCAGGGGCCATGAATTTGTCAGAAGGGCTGGGGATTGGTTGGAATAAACTTTTGCATATATGCTAAATTCAAAGTTATTTAGAAACATAATGTTACTCAGACTTTGAAATAAATTACGGTCAATTTTGTGGAATCAAATTTTAAAAAATTGACATTTTAACAAAAAAAAAAATGGAAAATGAACTCTTTTGACTATCTTGCAATCATGAGTGATAATCTTGACTTTTTTTTGGCGTTGCATAGTCTTATTGATTAGACAGAACATCAAGTAAATAACATGTCCAACTACTTGCCTAATGACCGTAGCCAAAACACAATTGGTTTTACTGCTCCAGACGGTAAGGATCAAACGAAATTGAGCCTGAATGCAACAAACTCTAATTTAAGTCTAATAATAAGCACACAGGACACACACGCAGACAGGCACCAGCCATACACACTAAGGATCACAAATTTTAAAACATCAAATGACACTTTGCCATGCTCTCTAACACTCTCCCACACACATGCACCTACATAGATATTGCAACACATTTTGTGTGACACAAAGAAAGTCATTGTCATTTGTAAAGTACTTTGCATAACTTTCTACGCAACCCTCAACACCGTCACCGTTGCTGTTGCTGTTGCCGTTGTCATCGCCATCATCATCGTCCTCGCCCTCATCAACGTAACTGTCCCTTCGTTCAGCACAACGCAGTGAACTGCCATTATAGGAATTGGTTACAGCAGCTCCGTAGCCTGCACCTGTTCCACTTGATATTTGCAACGCCTGGCTGATGTTACAATCTGGTGGTGATGGTGGCATTAGACGTTGTTGGTGGAGGGTGGGGGCATGTCATGCTTGGTGTCGCAGGACGTGGCTTTGCATTTCGTTGCAAATTTAAAATGCTCGGTTACTTTTCATTTTAACCGAGAATGAAGTTGTGTAACCTTTCGTGTTCCTCGAAGACATCATTAGGAGTCCATTAGTCATTAGAAGTTATGAAACTTATATAACAACCTATTTTAAATTGGCATTTGTGCGAAAAGTAGCTGGAATAGGTTCGCACTGGCACACGATATCAATGAAAGAGATTGTAGGGGATGTAAGAGGAGAAAATAAAAATGGTAACTAGACTTGTAGGTTTTTATAACGGTAAAATACTTATAATAAATATTCATTACATAAGCCATCATTTATATTGTAGATTGACCTCTATACAAAGAAGGCCAGTAGTACCAGACATACAATTTGGCAGGAAAGTAAACACTATAAAAGTCTTATAGACAACCGTGGAAGTAAATGTAATAGACGAAAAATTAACAAAAGCTTGAGCGGTATCAAGGCGGTAGAAAGCCTTTATGGAATATTCGCAAACCTTACCAAGTCTGTAGTTGAAATAACCTAAGGTCTTACTAAATCGATTTATATATCGGCAGGCTGTCGTTTGAACGTTTAGATGTACTCCCACAATAACTATCTGTCCGTTTGGCAGTTATTGGAGATATATTATTTTTACAAAATAAGGTAAGGCTTTTTTGCACAGTTACAGTTCCATTACTTCATTTCGGTAAATATTAATATTGATCCATTTGCATAAAGATCAGTTAAGATTTAGCTTGAAAAAATGGATGTGGCTCAATGGTCTTGAAAATTCATGAAACGAATTTGGTTTTAAGATACTTGTGGTCTAACACGACTCCTTTTACGCGGTACATTTTTTCTCGTATCAATAATACGAAAAATAAAATTTTTATGTTGGGTGTAATCAAAGGAAATTTCAAGACCCACTGAGAACTTTGTATGGGGTTACTTAAAATCCTGATCCGATTCTGCTCAAACAATGTACAATAAGGATAATAGTCCAATAGGGTGTTACAGTGTGATATATTTTCAATGCCCATCCAACCAGTTGTATGGGAGGTACCAGCAATATTGGTCTGGTTTCGGTAAAAATTGTTGTAAGAATATTAAAAATTTGTTACGTTCGCAAACTTTGGACAAAATTTGTGCAATAACTTGGGCGTAATCAGACGAAATTTCAAGACCCACTTGGCAATTTGTATGGGTTTACCAAAAATCCTGATCCGATTCTGCTCAAACAATGTACAATAAGGATAATAGTCATAAAATGAAGTTTTGCAAAATTTGGTCAAAATGTATCAATCCAATAGGGTGTTATAGGGTGGTGAATTTTCAAGGCCCATCCAACCACTTGTAAGGCAGGTACCAGATATACTGGTCTGATTTCAGTAAAACTTTGTTCAAGAATATCTTATGGTAATATATAATATTCTGCAAACTTTGGACAGAATTGGTTCTTAACTTTGGCGGAATAGTCTGATGAAATTTCAAAACCCACGGGGAATTTTGTATGAAGGAAACTAAAAATCTTGGTCGGATTTTGCTCAAACTATGTACAAAAATGGTAATTGTTATAAAAATAGATTTTGAAAAAATTTATCAATCCAATAGAGTGTTATAGTGTGATATGATTTCAGAGCCCACCCTACCCTTTGTACGGGACTTACCCCGAAGTTGTGGAACTTTTGGGTCCACACTGTGGGATTTTTTTAATTTTTCTTAGTACTTGGGGGTCTAACACGAAAGTGACTAATCTTCATGTTGCTGCAACTACTCCTTCAATATCTATCCCATCAATGTATGGGGACAAAGCACTGTGGGCCGTTGCCTGATGGTTAGAACACGCTACTATCATCCTGGGTTCGATACCCGCCTCCAGTCATCTACTTTTTTTCTTTCATTGCCGGCCCCCTTGATGTTGTCGACAGCAACTTCACAGTATAGTATCGAAAGTCAATCGGAATGTCTAGTAAAAGCATCTCAAACAGTGACGTTTGCATTCGTCGATAAAGAACTAGGCGCCGTTGTTGTGAATCTAAAATAGAAAGCGTGTTAACTCACAATAATGCGAGATGCTTTTCCAAAATGCTTTTTCCAATTAAGTTAGTATATAACTTTGATTGTGCTAGAAAATTCTTTTATTGTGCAAAAACCCCATTATATGTAACAAAAAACTAGTTTTATTGTACCAAAATAATGTTACTTACTTGCTTAGCTGGTACTTCTTTGCAACCCCAGTGGATTATATTATAAGCGCCTGAAACTTCTGCGCTTCATCTCCAGTTAGTCACACCAAGTTCAGTAAGGTTCTCAGTAACATGTTCCTTCCAACGGAGTTTTGGTCGCCCTCTTCTTCGCCGTCCATCGAGTTCATTGTCGAAGACTTTTCGAGCTGGAGCATTTTCGTCCATGCGTACAACATGACCTAGCCAACGCAACCGCTGCACCTTAATCATCTGACCACGTCAATGTCAGTGTACAGCTCGCACAGCTCATGATTCATATGACGCCGATATTCTCCGTTAACGATGATGGGCCCCATATATTTTACGGAGTATTTTCTCTCGAACACTGGCAGAACCGATTCATCCGCTTGTGTCATAACTCAGGATTCTGAACCATACATTAAAACGTTCTATCTGGTATAGCTGGATTTTTCTTCGTCGAGAGAGGGCTCTCTCATTGAATCGCTTGCTTAGTCCGTAGTAGCATTTATTAGCAAGCAGGATTCTTCTCCGGTTTTCTAGGCTGACATTATTTGCTTTGTTGATGGCGGAAAAAAATTATCTACCATCTCGAAATTATAGTTGTCAACGTTCACCGCAATTTCCCAAACGGGTAGATTCTTTGTTCGTTGAACCTAATAACTTCGTTTTGTCCTCGTTCACGCGTTAGGCCCAATTTTCGCTGATTCCTTCTGTATACCTGAGAAGGCTGCAGTCACATCCCGCAGTTTTCGACCGATGATGTCAACGTCAACAGCGTACGCTAGTAGCATGTGGCTTTTGTTGAATATAGTGCCACTCGTGTTTACTGCAGCTTTTCTTATTATCATCTCCATCACTATGTTGAAAAGATCGCACGATAAGCCGTCGCCTTGTTTTTAGGCCTCGTCTGGTACATAATGGATCTGTAAGGTCCTTGCCAATCTTCACTAAAGACTTCGTGACAGTCAGCGTCATTCCGCAAAGGCGTATCAGTTTCGCTAGAATACCAAACTCAGCCATGGCTTTGAGTAATTTCTGTCGTATCAGGTTGTCGAAGGCTGCTTTATAGTCGACGAAACGTACGTGTCAATTTGTTTCTCTTGGTTTTTTTCCAGGATTTGCCAAAGTGTGAATATCTGGTCAGTTGTTGATTTACACACTGATAAGACCCGATCAGGTTGGATAACACTGGCTTTTGTCTTTCATATAGCATACTCGACAGGACCTTATATGCGATGGCTAAATGGCTGATCCCGCGGTAGTTGGAGCACACACTTGGATCACCTTTTTTCAGCACAGGACATAATACGCTTAAATTCCAATAGTCGGACATGCACTCTTTAAGCCAAACCGTGCGCAGGGTGCTGATACATGCTCGTTATCAGCTCCTCGCCACCGTACTTGAAGAAAATAAAAATAATGTTATTGTACCAAAAAAATTATTTCATTATACCAAGAATCATCTTAAGTGTACTAAAAAGTACTTTTATATTTCTAAAAATTATTTTTTTGTCGTTCCAAAAATTACTTTTAATGTAGCAATTTCAAATTTCCTTGTACAGAAAAGGACTTTTATTGTAGCAAAGAGCACTTCTGTTGAACTATTAATACTTTTATTGTAGAAAAAATAATTTCGGTGTAACAAAAAGTACTTTTGTAGTGCCAAAAAGTACTTTTAAATGCCCAAGAAGTACATCTATTGTAGCAATAAATAACTTGATTGCAACAAAAGTACTTTTATTGTATCAAAAACACTTCTATTGAACCACATAGTACTTTTGTTATACTAGAAAGTACTTTCATTGTACCAAAAAATAATCTTATAGTACAGGGGTGGCGCACCAATTGTTAAAAATATAAAATTCCTATATAATTTGTTTTGCTTAATCAAAGTATATCGTTATTTTTTAATGTATAGACAATTTAATTTTATTTTATAAAACTAATTGATTTGGAATATTGATAGACCGTTAATGATCTCCGTGCTCACCCACGCCTAAGCTACCACGCCTAAGCTATAGGGTTGAAGTCGAGATCGCTTTAATTACTGTTTTAATGAAATATTTAAATTAAGTCAAATTATTAAAAAAAAAATTCTGTTGCAGTGAAGTCAGATGACCTTGGAGGCCAGCGGAAAGTGTAACTTCTTTGCCAATAATTTATTTGGAAATTTTCGTTGGATCTTCGCCATAACCGGTCTGGCTATGTGTGCAGTTGCTCCATATTGCTAAAACCAAATGCTGTTAACACAGATACGTCTTCGGACATATTTATGGTCAAAAAAAAACTTCTTCAAATTCTTTAAATAATTGTCCTTATTGGCTGTTACTGGTATTCGTAGCGCGATTCGTGCGCCACCCTTTACTAAAAAGAAATTTTATTGCATTAAAAACCACTTTAGTTGTACTTTTATTGCATCAGAGTACTTTATATAAAAAAAAACTATTATTTCTAAATAAATTTTTATTTTACCAAAAAGGACTCTCATAACACTTTATATCAAAATATAATTTTGTTATTCCAAACTTAGGCACATATTTGCGGATAGTTTAATCAAATACGCTGATTTTCTAAATAAAGCTGAATAACTTGGAGACATTAACAAGATGTCGAGTAATGCAGGGTAAAAAACAATATGACTGCTTGACACTAGTCCACGGCCTGATCTGAAAACGAAAACAAATTGAAAAAGAAACCTTTAAATGAATCTGACATTAATAAGATTTATGCATAGATTAAAGCAAAAGCGTCATATACGGAAAAATTCAATTCAGTAACACAATATGGTTTCAATTTGAATTATGAGAATGTCATGAATAGCGGTAAGATTTCTAACTATTGCTTCCTAATATTCCCAGATTGTTAACGGCCACAAATGTGCTCATTTCCAAATGCGGGTATTCGGAGCTACTGTATATCTTACCAGTTTTTTTTTTAGATGGAAACACTTATCAGAATTTAAAAGAGCATTTAAGAAATTTATTAAAAATCCGTTACATGGTTTATCCCCTTCTATCTAATTATCATATATCTGCTACATTCCCACAGGTAATATGTAGACATGACATATCAAGTAATTACTACCTTCTATAACAAAACTTATCGCATGCATATTGTAAACCACCAAAGGAAGTTCATTTACCTACACTCCAACCACAACTAAGGTTAAAAAAATTTCACCAAAAACAAACACCGAAAAATCTAAGAACCTTCTACCAACCGTAATTATAGATTTCAATCACATTTTCACGAAGCAAATACATCAAATTCGACAATCTATAATTATGTTCCAGTTGACATTAACAACAATGTATGTACTAAGAATAAAATAGCAACGACGATTACATGAGTATTATTAGCGAAGCGGAAAAATGTCACTACAATATACGTAAAACCCAAAAAAGAAACCAATAGAAGACGACATACACAGACGCAGCAACTAGCAACAGTTCAACTTTGGCAACATGTTGCTACACAATTGAGTGATGTTGCTAATGCTTTACTCATATAAGGCAACGTTTTACCACTAGCAACATATGTTGCAGTTGTTAGAATCATATCACAACATAATGTTTCATTGTTTGCTGTCCAAAACATGTGGCATCAGACCAATATATATGCAACAAAAAAATATAAACACAACATGTTGCAGTTCGAAATGAGTGTGAGAATAAAGTTATTGCAATTTCTAAAGGAGAGTAGAAACAACTAACAGAGAGCATATGTTCTTATTGGGAGAGATAGTGAGTAAAGAGAGATATAGAAGAGAGTGAGTGTGTGCAGGTGTGATAGAGCGCGAGCCAGAGCTGCGCTTTTGTTTGCCGGAATGTTTTGGTATGCGAAACAGTTGTAACAGTTTTATTTCATAGCGAGTGCCTGAAATGAATGGCAACGAAATTGCATATTCGTTTATTGCTGTTGTTGCTTTCGTTTCAGTGATTTGATTTGTTTTGACAAATTTTTGATTGATTTTTCTATATGACACCATTTATGAAGGAGCAAAACAAAAAAAATAACAAAAACAGCAGAAATGACAAGAAATTTGTAGACCATAAGTAAATCTTTAAGTTATGCATTAAAGCAAACTTAAGTTATGAGTGGGAACAATTTTTTTTTCCTATACTTTTAGATTTCTTTACCCTGTTGACGCAGGACTAGGTCACTAACTCATAAAAATCATATTGTCACATACTGGTGTTTTACTTTTTTGGCGTGGATTCGTTCACATAAAAGCAAATGGCAAGGTTAAAATGCTTTGTTATAATTGTTTGTGGAAACATTGATAACTTTTAAAATCCACGCTTATACAGATAGAGATATAGGTCATTTGATATGAGTCTCAATATGACTTCCGTGACTTTTTCAAACTATTAGGCTTTGCCTTTCCTACTCGTATTGTCATTATAAAAATTATAGTAATAGTACAAAGTTAAATGATTTGGACTATGTATGTACTCGTATTTAAAAGAACTTGTGTTATACAAAAACTTTCATGATATTAAAAATTACTTATATTAAGTCTCAAAGTACTTTTATTGTGTTACCAAGTACTTTTTGTACCAGAAACGTAAAGTCTTTGTATGAATTCGACTTTTCTTGTATCTAGAATTTTTATTGTACCTTGATTGTACGAAAAAGTACTTTTATTTTATCAGCAACTATTTTTTTGTACTATCAAGCAGTCCTTTGTACCACAAAAAACACTTATTGTAACATTAAGTACTTTCAGTGTACTAAAATGACAGCAACTTCGCAATATAGTGTCGAGTCAATCGGCATGTCTAGTAAAAAGCTTCTCTAACAGCGACGTTCCCATTTGTCGATAAAAAAGAAGGTTTAAGGATTTAATTGTACCAAAAAGTACTTTTATACGACGAAAAAGTACCGTTCATATTCCAAAAATTTTCTTAAAATGTACAAACAATTACCTTCATTGGGCCAATGGGAACATTGATTTTACAAACATGTACTTTTAATGTACCAAAAAGTACTTTTATTGTGCCACAAAGTACTTTAATTGTACCAAAATTTGTTTTATTGTACACTTAAACTTTTTTCTTGTACTAACAAGGACTTAAATTGTACCCAAAAGTACATTTATTCTAATTAAAAGTACTGTTTATGAGCGCCTCAGGTTGGACCGCACAGCATTTACCAAACCACGCATACATACGCATACGTACATGCATGCGTTAGCGGTCCACCTGCAGTTTTGTCGTTTATGCTTTGTTGTTGTTTTCGTCTTCTTAAGACGTCGAATAAGAGTTGACAAACAGCAAAGCATAAACGACATAAATCAGTATTCTTTTAACCGCGATATTAGCAAGTGCGCTTCCCCCCCCCCCAAGTGATCTAAGTAAACGAAAATAAAATAACAAAAAAGACAATACAAAGTGAAACAAACAAAAAGGTTAAAACTTAGAACTAAAACTTGTTATAGTTAAAATTAAACAATACACAAAACATACATTGAATTATAAAGAACACAAACATTGTAACATATTAAAAGTTATAAATTAACAGTAAAACTTAAAACTAGTTAAAACTTAGTGTACAACAAAACATAGTAATACAAAAAACATTGAAATTTAACATTAAACAAACATTGAATTAAATAAAACATTGAAAGTGAATTTTAAACTAAACAAACAAAAACATTGTTATAATTTAACAAAAAGGCAAAGCCCTCCAACAAACATTATGGTCCATCGAACCGAATGGTGATAGACAAAAAGTGGAAAACAAAGACAATCAACAACAAGAACATATTGGTAGAAAAGAAGAAGCCGAAAAATTCTACAGTGGGTGCCAAAAGTGTGATACCGTGAAAAACTCTAACTAAATAAATAAAATTTGTGCTACCTACTTAAAACTAACATTTTGATAAATAAAAGTGGAACTCTTAATAAATACAAATTGTGCTAAATACTTAAAAATTTTGCTAAACTAACCTAGAACACTTGAAAATTCGAAAATTGTGCTACCTACCTAAAACAAAAATTTGAGCTACATATAAATCTAAATTTTGCTAAACTAACCTAGAACACTTATAAATTAAAAATTTTGCTACTTACCTAAAATAAAATTTTTTGCTAAAATAACCTAAAACTCTTAAATAATAAAATTTGCGATACAAAACGGAATCTTGCTACACTAACCTAGATATCTGAAAAAAGGGGAAATTGCACTAACTACATAAAATTTTGAAAGAAAATTTACTAGCTTAACCTTAAAGTCACAAAATTCGAAATTTCTAATCGCACAAAATAATAAAATTTTTAAATAACTAACCTACAAAACTAATATTTTTATTGGAAAAATCAACCAAAAAATTTGAAAAATTTGTATTAAAAACATTGGTTTACAAAAAACATAACGGAAGCACAAATCGAAACCTTTTGGAAAAAACAATCCACATCACACATAACGGAACACTTTCAAAAAAAAAAAAAAAAAAAAAAAGAAGAACATTAACATAAAGTGGAAAACAACAAAACTTTTTTGAGCCTAGCAACAAAGGAGACGATTTGGACAAGACCACAACATCAGCGCCAGACTCGAAGACAACGGCTATTACAACAAAACAACGCAGCAGAGACAACAGTAACGGGAAACACCAGATCCAACAAACAAGAGCCAAAAACATACACAGGTACACATCGCGACACAAAAGGGGATAAAGCATCGACCCATGGCAACATAAAATTTTTGGAATTTGCGACGAGACCTAAACTAAGAAATATAAATTGTCAATTCGATGCCAACGAAAATTCGTGAAGACACAACACAACACAATACAAATAAAATTTTCGACCTAGTATAAGAAAATTTTTGGACAAATTTTCGGCCCCTATGCAAATGTAAAATTATTGGCTAATTTTTTCGTCGCGCTGATAATAAAAATACTTGGAAAAATTTTTCTACTCAAACAAAATAAAATTTTCGACCTAGAACTAGAAAATTTTTGGAAAAATTTTTCGTGGCAAATGAAAAATTCTTGGATAATTTTTTCGTCTCGCTGAAAACAAAAATAATTGGAAAAATTTTTTCTACTCAATCAAATAAAATTTTCGACCTAGAACTAGAAAATTTTTGGAAAAATTTTTCGACGCGCTACCAATACAAAAGTTTTGGATAATTTTTTCGTCGTGCTGAAGGCAAATATACTTGGAAAAATTTTTTCTACTCAATCAAATAAAATTTTCGACCTAGAATTAGAAAATTTTTGGAAAAATTTTTCGACTCGCTTCAAATAAAAAATTTTTTGGATAATTTTTTCGTCGTGCTGAAGGCAAATATACTTGGAAAAAATTTTTCTACTCAATCAAATAAAATTTTCGACCTAGAATTAGAAAATTTTTGAAAAATTTTTCGACTCACTTCAAATAAAAAATTTTTGGATAATTTTTTCGTCGTGCTGAAGGCAAATATACTTGGAAAAATTTTTTCTACTCAATCAAATAAAATTTTCGACCTAGAACTAGAAAATTTTTGGAAAAATTTTTCGACGCGCTACAAATACAAAAATTTTTGGATAATTTTTTCGTCGTGCTGAAGGCAAATATTCTTGGAAAAATTTTTTTCTACCCAATCAAATAAAATTTTCGACCTAGAACTAGAAAATTTTTGGAAAAATTTTTCGACGCGCTACCAATACAAAAGTTTTGGATAATTTTTTCGTCGTGCTGAAGGCAAATATACTTGGAAAAATTTTTTCTACTCAATCAAATAAAATTTTCGACCTAGAATTAGAAAATTTTTGGAAAAATTTTTCGACTCGCTTCAAATAAAAAATTTTTTGGATAATTTTTTCGTCGTGCTGAAGGCAAATATACTTGGAAAAAATTTTTCTACTCAATCAAATAAAATTTTCGACCTAGAACTAGAAAATTTTTGGAAACATTTTTCGACTCGCTTCAAATAAAAAATTTTTGGATAATTTTTTCATCGTGCTGAAGGCAAAATACTTGGAAAAATTTTTCTACTCAATCAAATAAAATTTTCGACCTAGAATTAGAAAATTTTTGAAAAATTTTTCGACTCACTTCAAATAAAAAATTTTTGGATAATTTTTTCGTCGTGCTGAAGGCAAATATACTTGGAAAAATTTTTTCTACTCAATCAAATAAAATTTTCGACCTAGAACTAGAAAATTTTTGGAAAAATTTTTCGACGCGCTACAAATACAAAAATTTTTGGATAATTTTTTCGTCGTGCTGAAGGCAAATATTCTTGGAAAAATTTTTTTCTACCCAATCAAATAAAATTTTCGACCTAGAACTAGAAAATTTTTGGAAAAATTTTTCGACGCGCTACCAATACAAAAGTTTTGGATAATTTTTTCGTCGTGCTGAAGGCAAATATACTTGGAAAAATTTTTTCTACTCAATCAAATAAAATTTTCGACCTAGAATTAGAAAATTTTTGGAAAAATTTTTCGACTCGCTTCAAATAAAAAATTTTTTGGATAATTTTTTCGTCGTGCTGAAGGCAAATATACTTGGAAAAAATTTTTCTACTCAATCAAATAAAATTTTCGACCTAGAACTAGAAAATTTTTGGAAACATTTTTCGACTCGCTTCAAATAAAAAATTTTTGGATAATTTTTTCATCGTGCTGAAGGCAAAATACTTGGAAAAATTTTTTCTACTCAATCAAATAAAATTTTCGACCTAGAATTAGAAAATTTTTGGAAAAATTTTTCGACTCGCTTCAAACAAAAAATTTTTGGATAATTTTTTCGTCGTGCCAAAGCAAATATACTTGAAAATTTTTTTCTACTCAATCAAAATAAAATTTTTTGGAAAAATTTTTCGACTCGCTTCAAACAAAAAATTTTTTGGATAATTTTTTCGTCGTGCCGAAGCAAATATACTTGGAAAAATTTTTTCTACTCAATCAAATAAAATTTTCGACCTAGAACTAGAAAATTTTTGGAAACATTTTTCGACTCGCTTCAAATAAAAAATTTTTGGATAATTTTTTCATAGTGCTGAAGGCAAAATACTTGGAAAAATTTTTTCTACTCAATCAAATAAAATTTTCGACCTAGAATTAGAAAATTTTTGGAAAAATTTTTCGACTCGCTTCAAACAAAAAATTTTTGGATAATTTTTTCGTCGTGCCAAAGCAAATATACTTGAAAATTTTTTTCTACTCAATCAAAATAAAATTTTTTGGAAAAATTTTTCGACTCGCTTCAAACAAAAAATTTTTTGGATAATTTTTTCGTCGTGCCGAAGCAAATATACTTGGAAAAATTTTTTCTACTCAATCAAATAAAATTTTCGACCTAGAATTAGAAAATTTTTGGAATAATTTTTCGACTCGCTTTAAATAAAAAATTTTTGGATAATTTTTTCGTCGTGCCGAAGCAAATATACTTGGAAAAATTTTTTCTACTCAATCAAAATAAAATTTTCGACCTAGAATTAGAAAATTTTTGGAAAAATTTTTCGACTCGCTTCAAATAAAAAATTTTTGGATAATTTTTTCGTCGTGCTGAAAGCAAATATACTTGGAAAAATTTTTTCTACTCAATCAAATAAAATTTTCGACCTAGAACTAGAAAATTTTTGGAAAAATTTTTCGACTCGCTTCAAATAAAAAATTTTTTTGGATAATTTTTTCGTCGTGCTGAAAGCAAATATACTTGGAAAAATTTTTTCTACTCAATACAAATAAAATTTTCGACCTAGAATTAGAAAATTTTTGGAAACATTTTTCGACTCGCTTCAAATAAAAAATTTTTGGATAGTTTTTTCATCGTGCTGAAGGCAAAATACTTGGAAAAATTTTTTCTACTCAATCAAATAAAATTTTCGACCTAGAATTAGAAAATTTTTGGAAAAATTTTTCGACTCGCTTCAAACAAAAAATTTTTGGATAATTTTTTCGTCGTGCCAAAGCAAATATACTTGAAAATTTTTTTCTACTCAATCAAAATAAAATTTTTTGGAAAAATTTTTCGACTCGCTTCAAACAAAAAATTTTTTGGATAATTTTTTCGTCGTGCCGAAGCAAATATACTTGGAAAAATTTTTTCTACTCAATCAAATAAAATTTTCGACCTAGAATTAGAAAATTTTTGGAAAAATTTTTCGACTCGCTTCAAACAAAAAATTTTTGGATAATTTTTTCGTCGTGCCAAAGCAAATATACTTGAAAATTTTTTTCTACTCAATCAAAATAAAATTTTTTGGAAAAATTTTTCGACTCGCTTCAAACAAAAAATTTTTTGGATAATTTTTTCGTCGTGCCGAAGCAAATATACTTGGAAAAATTTTTTCTACTCAATCAAATAAAATTTTCGACCTAGAATTAGAAAATTTTTGGAATAATTTTTCGACTCGCTTTAAATAAAAAATTTTTGGATAATTTTTTCGTCGTGCCGAAGCAAATATACTTGGAAAAATTTTTTCTACTCAATCAAAATAAAATTTTCGACCTAGAATTAGAAAATTTTTGGAAAAATTTTTCGACTCGCTTCAAATAAAAAATTTTTGGATAATTTTTTCGTCGTGCTGAAAGCAAATATACTTGGAAAAATTTTTTCTACTCAATCAAATAAAATTTTCGACCTAGAACTAGAAAATTTTTGGAAAAATTTTTCGACTCGCTTCAAATAAAAAATTTTTTTGGATAATTTTTTCGTCGTGCTGAAAGCAAATATACTTGGAAAAATTTTTTCTACTCAATACAAATAAAATTTTCGACCTAGAATTAGAAAATTTTTGGAAACATTTTTCGACTCGCTTCAAATAAAAAATTTTTGGATAGTTTTTTCATCGTGCTGAAGGCAAAATACTTGGAAAAATTTTTTCTACTCAATCAAATAAAATTTTCGACCTAGAATTAGAAAATTTTTGGAAAAATTTTTCGACTCGCTTCAAACAAAAAATTTTTGGATAATTTTTTCGTCGTGCCAAAGCAAATATACTTGAAAATTTTTTTCTACTCAATCAAAATAAAATTTTTTGGAAAAATTTTTCGACTCGCTTCAAACAAAAAATTTTTTGGATAATTTTTTCGTCGTGCCGAAGCAAATATACTTGGAAAAATTTTTTCTACTCAATCAAATAAAATTTTCGACCTAGAATTAGAAAATTTTTGGAAACATTTTTCGACTCGCTTTAAATAAAAAATTTTTGGATAATTTTTTCGTCGTGCCGAAGCAAATATACTTGGAAAAATTTTTTCTACTCAATCAAATAAAATTTTCGACCTAGAACTAGAAAATTTTTGGAAAAATTTTTCGACGCGCTACAAATACAAAAATTTTTGGATAATTTTTTCGTCGTGCTGAAGGCAAATATTCTTGGAAAAATTTTTTTCTACCCAATCAAATAAAATTTTCGACCTAGAACTAGAAAATTTTTGGAAAAATTTTTCGACGCGCTACCAATACAAAAGTTTTGGATAATTTTTTCGTCGTGCTGAAGGCAAATATACTTGGAAAAATTTTTTCTACTCAATCAAATAAAATTTTCGACCTAGAATTAGAAAATTTTTGGAAAAATTTTTCGACTCGCTTCAAATAAAAAATTTTTTGGATAATTTTTTCGTCGTGCTGAAGGCAAATATACTTGGAAAAAATTTTTCTACTCAATCAAATAAAATTTTCGACCTAGAATTAGAAAATTTTTGAAAAATTTTTCGACTCACTTCAAATAAAAAATTTTTGGATAATTTTTTCGTCGTGCTGAAGGCAAATATACTTGGAAAAATTTTTTCTACTCAATCAAATAAAATTTTCGACCTAGAACTAGAAAATTTTTGGAAAAATTTTTCGACGTGCTACAAATACAAAAATTTTTGGATAATTTTTTCGTCGTGCTGAAGGCAAATATTCTTGGAAAAATTTTTTTCTACCCAATCAAATAAAATTTTCGACCTAGAACTAGAAAATTTTTGGAAAAATTTTTCGACGCGCTACCAATACAAAAGTTTTGGATAATTTTTTCGTCGTGCTGAAGGCAAATATACTTGGAAAAATTTTTTCTACTCAATCAAATAAAATTTTCGACCTAGAATTAGAAAATTTTTGGAAAAATTTTTCGACTCGCTTCAAATAAAAAATTTTTTGGATAATTTTTTCGTCGTGCTGAAGGCAAATATACTTGGAAAAAATTTTTCTACTCAATCAAATAAAATTTTCGACCTAGAATTAGAAAATTTTTGAAAAATTTTTCGACTCACTTCAAATAAAAAATTTTTGGATAAATTTTTCGTCGTGCTGAAGACAAATATACTTGGAAAAGTTTTTTCTAATCAATACAAATAAAATTTTCGACCTAGAACTAGAAAATTTTTGGAAAAATCTTTCGACCCTTATTGGAAAAAATCTTCTTTGAAAATTTTATCAAACTTAGGCATTTAAAAAATGGATAAAATATTGTCTGAAAAATACAAAAATTGCGTCAACGACCTTGAGGATTTCGAAAGTGTTTACAATGTTGGAAATTCCGATGACAACATTCACGCCTTGGAAGCAACTAGAGTGGAGCTGAATTCTTTATGGGACCAACTTAAGAGAAGCTATACTGATTGTCGTGACCGAATTCCCGAAGAAGGAGAAATCAAAATCGACAAAAACAAACTTCGAACCCATTATAAGGAAGCATTAGATACCTACAAACGGGTTCTTAGCTCTCTTAACGAAAAAATACAAAAAATGACGGACCGTCAAATGGAAGAAAAACTAGCCCGCGAATCTGAGATACAAACAAAACGGAATGAAGCAGACACACCAACCTTTTTAAGGCTTCCACCGTGTGACACAGACACTTTCCGCGGAGGATACCAAGCCTGGCCGAGCTTCAGAGACCTGTTCACGACTCTATACATCGAAAATAAAAAGTTAAGCAATGTTGAAAAGCTATTTCATCTCACGCAAAAAACTGCCGGCGAACCAAGGGAGATAATCAGCCAAGTCCCTTTGACCCATGATGGATTCGACATAGCATGGAAGAATTTGGTAGACCGGTACGAAAACAAAAGAATGCAAGTGAACGAACAGCTGAAATCCTTATTTAATTTGCCAGTTGTCTCGGTAGACTCGGGTGCCTCTATTCAAAAATTACAGCGAACAATAAAAAGTTGTACTCAAACTTTAGAAGCGCTAAAGGTTGACACAAAGGGGTGGGACCCCATTTTAACTTATCTTTGCTCAACAAAATTGCCCAGACCCTTTCTAGAGGAATTTGAAAATTCTCTTAAAGATTGTACTGTGATTCCAAGTTGGAAAGAATTTGACACATTCTTAACGCACAAGTTCAAGACTCTGGAATCAGTTGGCAATATAAAACCCAGTTTCTCAAAATATAATCAGCCTAGACCCGATTATAATAAAAAGGAAAAAAGGGTGAGCACATTCCAGACAAATGTTTCACAGAAAACTAATCCCACGATGGGACAAAATAACCAGAATACACAAAAGTACAGTGGACCTCGTTCAAAAAAGGAACAAAATTGTCAACTTTGCAGGCAAAATCACCTTTTACGAGTGTGCCCGAAATTTCTCGAAAAATCTGTCAATGATCGAATTCATTTGGTAAAACTTTCACATCTTTGTTATAACTGTCTTTTATCTAACCACGGGGTCAAGGATTGCAAAAGTCGTTACAGTTGTCGAGAATGTAGGCAAAGGCACAATACTTTGCTGCATAAAGGTAATGAAAACCGATCTTCAACTCACGAACCAGCAAGAGATAACTCTCAACCTAGTACTAGCGCAGCGGCGTTAAACACAATAATACAGTCCACATCTCAAATAGAATCCCCTAATATCACGACCTTGACCCTACAACAAAGAAAACCACCTAAAGTTCAGACACAAGCTACATTGTTATTCACTGCCATCGTCCAAATACAACATGGAGGACAGCGTTACGATGCCAGGGCAATTATTGACTCTGGTTCCCAATCCACTTTCATCACAGAAAAACTAAGAAATATGCTTCGTCTTCCAACAAAGAAAAACCTAGTTCATGTTTCCGGAATAAATCAAAACGTATCGGAAACCAGCACCAAATCTTGCTTCTTTCATCTTTGTTCAAAAGTTGACACTAGCTTTGAGCTAGAAGTGTGGGCACCAATTTTGAGGACACTTCCTTCAAATTTACCACTACGAACACTTGATGAAGCTGAACTTAAATTCGCTGCCGAACTTGAGCTAGCAGACCCTAAATTCTACGCTAGTAGACCCGTTGATCTTCTGATTGGAATGGACATTGGACCCCTGATATACACAATGGGAGTTCCTATGAAGTCTATCGGAACCCTTTTAGCCCAAAAAACGGTTTTCGGGTGGATAGTTGGAGGACCCATTCATCAGGAGACCCGCAACGCTAATAACATCTCGTTACATAATACAACATCGATCGAAAAAGTCATCACACGTTTTTGGGAGGTGGAGGAAACCCCAAAAAAGATTTTGAGGTCTGAGGAAGATACATTTTGTGAAGAAAACTTCAAAGCCACGACAATACGAGACTCATCTGGAAGATATATTGTGACCCTACCATTCAAAAATTGTGAAGGTTTAGGAAGTTCCAGAAATATTGCGTTGGCACAATTTTACAGAATGGAGAGGAAACTTTTAAAGACTCCTGACATTAAGGAGCAGTACGACTCTGCCATCTTGGAATATTTGGATTTGGGACACATGAGGAAAATATCAAACATGGAAATAGACACGAGCCCAAATTACTATCTGCCACATCACGCTGTTATTAAGCCAGATAGAGTGACAACAAAGCTTAGAGTTGTCTTTAATGCCTCCAGTCCCACCTCCAATAAAAGGAGCCTCAATGACAATCTATATCCAGGACCCATACTACAACAAGATCTCGTCATACAAATATTGAAATGGAGGTTCTTTAAGTATGTATATAATGCAGACGTTACCAAAATGTACCGGCAAATCTTCGTAGACCCTACTCAAACAAAATTTCAAAGGATTTTGTTTAGAAAGTCGCCAAACGACCCGGTGGAAGATTTTGAACTAATGACCGTAACTTTTGGCATAAATTGCGCACCTTTTTTGGCCATACGAACTCTATTACAACTTGCCGAAGACGTAAAAGTCACATATCCTCTAGCCTCACAAATAATTCAACAAAATTTGTACGTTGATGACGTTTTAGCCGGTGGACATACAGTAGAGCAGGCAATCGCCTCGAGAAAACAACTCGCTACTGCCTTGGCCTCAGCCGGTTTCGAATTGAGAAAATGGTGTTCAAATGACCCTAAAATTATTCATCAGATTCCATCAGACTTACTTTTACCAGTAAATTGGCTAGATTTGTCAGAGGATTCATCAACGAAGACTCTAGGAATCAGATGGAGCATATCAACCGACGCTTTTGGTTTTACTTCGCCACTTATTGAGAAAAACTTATCACCAACAAAAAGAGAAGTTTTGTCAACAATCGCCAAATTTTTTGACCCGTGCGGATGGCTAGCTCCTATCCTCATTGTGGCAAAGCTGATAATGCAACAAGTCTGGCTAGATAAGGTAGAATGGGACGAAGTATTGAAAACCCCGACACAAATGAGCTGGCAACATTTTGTCAAAAACTGTCCGTCAATCGACTATATTACAGTCCCAAGATGGGTCCAGTTTAATCCATCAAGTACTGTGGAAATTCATGGTTTTTGCGACGCGTCTGAAAAAGCTTATGCAGCCGCTTTATATATTCGCATCGAAAATGACCACACAACTGATACCTTTTTGTTAGCTGCCAAAACTCGCGTTGCTCCAATAAAACAAATCTCCTTACCTAGACTTGAGCTGTGTGGAGCTGTGCTTTTATCGACCCTAGCAGCTTCGATTCTTCCAAAATTACAAATTTCCAACTTCTCGACACAATATTGGACCGACTCAACAATTGTTCTGGCCTGGCTAAAAAAGCCACCCTGCTCTTGGAGTACTTTTGTAGGAAATCGGGTCTCAGAGATTTTGGACAATGTTGGAAATGAAAATTGGCGACACATTGACTCTGAATGTAACCCAGCTGATATTGCAAGCCGTGGGTGTTCGCCAGAGGAACTCAAATCTACGCAGCTATGGTGGCACGGCCCTCAATGGTTAAAAATGCCAAAAGATCGGTGGCCAATTCATGAAATTCAAGAAGATACTAATTTAGAAGCTAAAGCGATTAAAGTTTTCGCAACAACCACATTAGAAGACCCTTTGCTTCGATTTTCCTCCTTATCTCGCGCTTATGAGGTGTTAGCTTTTTCATTGCGATACTGGAAAAATACGGGTATAAGAAAGTCTCAGTTTAATTTTGACTCTACATCTGTCACCCCTGAGGAAATTCAAGATGTCAAGGCTAGACTTATTATATTTACCCAAAAACAGCACTTCGGTCCTGAATACAAAGCCTTAAAGCTCAAGAATCAACTATCACGTAGCAGCGGCCTTACATCTCTCAATCCTTTTCTAGACACAAAAGGCATTGTACGAGCTAATGGCCGTCTAGCTCAGTCACCAGCATTGACTTATAATGAGCGACACCCAATTATACTACCATATGAATCACGCTATACTCAATTACTTGTGGAATCGATTCATAAAATTACAGCACACGGAGGTAATCAACTAATGACACAAGTCGTGAGATCAGAATTCTGGATATTTAGACTCAAGCCCTTGGTCAAAAAGGTGATTCGTAATTGTAAAACATGTTTATTGCAAAAAAAGGAGACCCAAAGTCAAATCATGGCAGCCCTACCACCAGAACGCACGACATTAACCAGACCATTTACAAATACAGGCGTCGATTTTGCCGGACCCTTTTCAATCAAAAATTTCACCGGCAGAGCTTGTTTAATTACCAAAGGCTATGTATGCGTATTTGTTTGTTTCGCAACAAAGGCCATACACTTAGAAGCCACAAGTGACTTGTCAACATTATCATTTTTAGCAGCATTTAATCGATTTATGGGAAGACGAGGCTGCCCAGCGAGAATATACTCAGACAATGGGACAAACTTTGTCGGCGCAGCCGAAATGATCAAAAAGGATCGCATTCAATTTATGAAGACATTGCAGACTAACACAATCAAAAATTCAATACATCAAGATCTAGAATGGAAATTCATACCTCCTGGTGCTCCTCACATGGGTGGGCTTTGGGAGGCAGGAGTTAAATCTTTCAAGACCCACTTACGCAAATTAATACCTAAAATGAATTTTACCTTTGAAGAATTTTCCACAATATTAGCTCGTATAGAATCTTGTCTTAATTCTCGACCTCTAAGTCCTTCTAGCGACGATCCAAGCGATCTTACACCTTTGACCCCGGGTCATTTTCTTATCGGTACGTCTATGCTAACACCCGCAGAACCAGATATTTCAGAAGAAAACGTGACACTTGCCAATCGATGGAAGCGTCTTCGTATAATTTCGCAACATTTTTGCCAAAGATGGAAGTCTGAATATCTTAAAGAACTACATCGCAGAAATAAATGGAAATGTAAACAAAAAAACGTCCAAATTAATGACCTCGTTGTAATAAAAGACGAAAAGTTAGCCCCCAATGAGTGGAAAATGGGTCGTATTGTAAAAACATATCCTGGACCCGACCAAAATATTAGAGTAATCGATATACGGACCTCTAGTGGCATACTGACCCGACCTATTACAAAAATCGTACATCTTCTATCAGATTGACTAGGCCATTATAATTCAAAATTTACATTTCCACAAATTCACACCTTTTTTTATACTCCCTTAGTCATGGCTGCCTACTTACCACGTCTTGAAAGGTCCAACGAAAGGCGAAATCAGTCTCCAGGCCGGCGAAATGACCGACAAAATGAACGCCCACATCAGCGCTTGTCCCGACGCGATCGACCCGGTAGTTGGCAGTACTCATGTGGATTATGCCAAGAAGATCATGCAATTAAGACATGCCATCGCTTTAGGGATATGACTCCATATCAACGGTACGTGGCCGTAGAGAGAAGGGAGTATTGTCGGAACTGTCTAGCGAGAAGTCACCTGGCGCCTGATTGCCCCACTGTAGCTGGGTGTCGCGAATGTGGCTTGCGACACCATACCTTGCTTCACGGCGCGACCCAGCTAGACAACAATCTACCCGGTACCCGACGTAACGAACCGCCATGTAGAAGGACGAATGTTTTTATCCCTACGGCCACGGTACGTGTTTCAGAGGACAACTTTGAAACATGGGCGATGATGCGAGCCCTAATTTGTCCGTCCTCGGTAGTCTCCCGCATTGCATTGTCTACTTTCAGAAGGCTGGGACTACGCTCGTTTCTCGAACAGGACCGTCGGTTCACTAGATTTAAAATCAGGGCGAGAAACGAGCAAAATGATTGCGTACTACAGATAACTGCCCTAATCACCGAGGACCTCCCAAGAAGACCCTATGCCGACCCGATAATTGAAGACCCGACCCAAGATTTGACCCAAACATCCCTTGCCGATGTCGACCCACAGTCCAACACACCGATTGACATCGAATTGGCCGCAGACGTGTACCCAATGCTGAGAAGAGATGGCGTTACCCGCACCGGGCTTGGGCGAGTCGAAGCCCACAAAACGGCCTTGGGCTATATCTTCATGGGACCCACGCATCGCTAACAAAATCATCAGCAGTACCATCATCAACATCATCAGCGTTATCATCATCATCAACATCATAATCAGCAGCATTATAATTTATATAATTTTATTCTATATATAATTACTCATAATATAAATGTATTTATTCACCTAGTCACGGGGGGGCGGAATGTTTATGAGCGCCTCAGGTTGGACCGCACAGCATTTACCAAACCACGCATACATACGCATACGTACATGCATGCGTTAGCGGTCCACCTGCAGTTTTGTCGTTTATGCTTTGTTGTTGTTTTCGTCTTCTTAAGACGTCGAATAAGAGTTGACAAACAGCAAAGCATAAACGACATAAATCAGTATTCTTTTAACCGCGATATTAGCAAGTGCGCTTCCCCCCCCCCCAAGTGATCTAAGTAAACGAAAATAAAATAACAAAAAAGACAATACAAAGTGAAACAAACAAAAAGGTTAAAACTTAGAACTAAAACTTGTTATAGTTAAAATTAAACAATACACAAAACATACATTGAATTATAAAGAACACAAACATTGTAACATATTAAAAGTTATAAATTAACAGTAAAACTTAAAACTAGTTAAAACTTAGTGTACAACAAAACATAGTAATACAAAAAACATTGAAATTTAACATTAAACAAACATTGAATTAAATAAAACATTGAAAGTGAATTTTAAACTAAACAAACAAAAACATTGTTATAATTTAACAAAAAGGCAAAGCCCTCCAACAAACAAGTACTCTTATTGTTCCAAAAAATACTTTATTGTTAGAAAAAGTACTTTAAATGTCACTAAAAAGTACTTTTTTCTAAAAAAAAAAAAATTATTTTATTGAACCAACAACTAACTTTATAATAATAACTAGTAAGGTAATTATCTTTGGCTATGCCGAAGCTCTGATACCCTCCACCATTTGTAACATAAAACACATGTTTCAGTCGAAAAAACCGATTTACATATATCCTCACCCCCAGTAAGACATACAATTTTCTAGTATTTTGATATTACATAAAATGGACAGAGTGGTATATTTGTGTGAGAGGTACCAGAAGCGGCATGGATAGACTTCAAGAATTGCTTCTCCAAAACTGTATCCTGCTTTAGCTTTACTAAATACAGAGTTTGGACCGATCGCATTGGATGTATTAATAATATTAATCGATTTCTAAAGTGGGCGGTACCAGATGTATATAGGAGGTACCAGAAGGAGCGTGGCTAGACCTCCAGTTTTATCCTGTTATAACTTAACAAAATACTGAATTTGGGCAAGATCGCGTTAGGTGTACTGATATTATAACTCGATATCTAAAGTGGGCGGAATGGTACATTCGTATGGAAGGTACCAGAAGGGGCGTGGCTAGACTTCCAATTTTTTCTTCAAAATATAACTCGATTTCTAAAGTGGGCGGAATGGTACATTTGTTTGGGCGTAGCCATGTGCCCCGTTTGCAATACCGTAAGTAGTTTTAAGGAAGTATTAATCTATACAAAGTTTCAAAACAATTGGTTGCGTATTTCAAAAGTAATCGTGCATACCAGCCGGACAGACAGACAGACAAACTGACAGTCATGGCTTAAACGACTTAAAGTGGTCATGAATCGAATTTGGTTCAAATGAACCTAGTGTCTAAAGGGACTCCTTCTATATGTTACTCTTTTGGGTCGTATCAAATGATATATACCCTCCAACCCGTAGGGTGAGGGGAGTTTGTATGGGAAGTGGAAGTAGTTTCTGTCCGATATTGCTCATCTTAGAAATTAAACTCCGCTTAGATGATGGAAGCTTGTATACCAAATTAAAGTTTTATCGCTCTTTAACTAGGCTGTACTCGAGGGGCGGATAGACTGACATCCTCAAAAAGGGAGAGTGTGTATGAAAGGTGGGTGTAGTTAACATCCGCTTAGAGGATAGAATCTTCTATACCAAATTTCTGCTTAACAGCTCTGGGTACAGATAGACGGACACCCCAAAAACGGGGAGTTTGTATGGGACATGGGTGTAGCTTTTGTCCGATATTGTTCATCTCAGAACTTAACCTCTGTTTAGAGGATCGAAGCATATATACCAAATTTCAGCTCGATATTCGATACTACTGCAGTAATCGTGGGTATAGTTGGACGGAGACCCCCCCAGAGGGGGAGTTTGTATGTTACATCGTTATAGTTTTTGTGCGATATTGTTTCAGCTTTATAGCTCTTAATATACCGCTGTTAGCGCGGGGACAGACAGACGAACACCCTCAAAAAGGGGAGTTTGTATGGGAGAAGTTTTTTTCCGACCTTGTTCATTTTGGCAGTTAACATCCGCTTAGAGGATGGAAACTTGCACGCCAAATTTCAGCTATGTTGCTCTTAAAATACCGCTGTTATCTCGGGGACAGACAGACGGACGCCACAAAAAGGGGAGTATATGGGAGCTGGGAGTAGTTTTTGACCGATCTTGCACATCTTAGAACTTAACCTCTACATAGAAAGAAGCTTGTATACCAAATTTCAAATCTTAAATTGTGGCGATAATTGCAGGGACAGACCAACCAAAATGGGGCAATTAGTATTTGACATGGGTGTAGATTTTGACCGATCGGGCTCATCTTAGGACTTAACGTCTATTTAGAAAGAAGATTGCATACAAAGTTTCAGCTCGACCCCACAAAAGGGGCAATTTGTATGGGAGGTGGGAGTAGTCTTTGACCGAACGGTTTATCTAAGAACTGAATTTCCGCTTAGAGCATATCAACAGGGATAGACCCCCAAAAAGGCGCAATTTGTGTAGGAGGTGGATGTATTTTTTAGCCTGTCGGGCTCATCTTGGAGCTTAACCTCTTGGAGCATAGAAGCTTGTATTTCAAATTCCAGCTCGATATCTCAACTCCAAAAGGTGGAGTTTGTAAGGCAGGTGGGAGTAGTTTTTGACCGTTCGGGCTCATCCGTTTTGAGGGTATAAGCTTGTATTCCAAATTTCAGCTCGACATCTCTTAAACTATGGTTGTAATCGCGGGACAGACGGTCATCTTTAAATAGATTCAAAATTAGACGATGAATATGTCATGAGTACCACGCCTCCTTATGGGTCTTACAAATGGAAGAACAACATTAATATACCCTTTACTTCCTTATAACCCTTAACACATCTGTTTGAATCTACTCAATATTATGTTAAAATCCTGTCCATTTCAGTCAGTCAGTTCTGCTGTTTCGGGCCGTCCGTAGCATGATAGTTAGAACTCGCGACTATTCTGCGGGAAATTCATGGTTCCTGTCTCAGTCAGTCATTTAGTATAATCAGTAAAAAAAATTCCAGATTATGTATTTTGGTCTGATACCTCTGACTATTACTACCAAACAACAGTTCACCAATATTCTACCTCGCACTATACTACGTGGGGCAGCAAAATGTAAATGTTATCTAGGATACCTTTACTAGACCTTTGACGAATATTCCATTGATTTTGTTTCCCCTTTTAACTTAAATCCATTCGCACAAAATAAACATTCGTTTGTTGTCTTATATCTACTGAGTAATTAGACCCGGTAATTCTTCTTCTTTTACCACTGCCACAAATACAGACGCTCTTCTTGCATTGGTTTTGTTTGTTGCCCGAATTCCTTTACATGGTCATTTGTGTGTTGTATTAACGCTCTCTCTCTCGTCGTTACATTCGTGTGGACACAAATTTCATAACATTCCCAATAGTATTCCAAAAGCGTTGGCGTTCTTATAAGGCAGTCATCAACAACAAAGAACAACAGCGTAATGAAACACTCGTGTTTGGAGATATATCACAATGAAGCTAACTCTCACTCTGTCTCTCTCTCTTTTCATTTCGTCTTCAAAGTATATGCTCTTTGACCAGTTGGGTTACCAATGTGATTTGTTCTTACTGTTTCCAATAATTTTTTGTGTAACCCTCACAAGTGAGGGAGTTTTTATCACCACTACGTTGGCATAGTCATGAAAACATTTCAGTTCTATACCAAATACCAAATTGTGCCGTGAGTGATACAGAGAGAGCGAGAGAGAGCGTAAAGTTCTGCTCTTTTACTGTTGTTCCTTTTGCCACTTGTCCCTAGCTTTTGCTGTAGATGGTTGACGATACGTTCGTTTGTTGCTCGTCATCATCGTTGTGCTTGTTGTTGTTGTTGTTGTTGTAGCACAACAGACCTTTGCCTTTGAATGCCTCAACACGATAGTTTCAGTTCAGTTCATATCGGGTTTTCATACGGTTTGGTGGTTTATGGAAACTTAAACGCGTGCGTCTCGTTACAACCGGGCTAGTATATTATCAATTTTTAATTAACCAAAGAAGCAAGAAAGAAAAAAGTTCAACCGAAAAATCATGTAAATTTCGCTAAAGCAAAGCAACGCATAACGAAAATATGTGTGAAAATAAGTGAAAAAGGAAAAATTTATGTGAAAAGTGGCCGATTGAAATTTCGAAAATTTTGTGTTTTTTTTAATTCAAAGCTAAGCAAAGATTTTAGCATAAGCGTATTGGTAAATAATACCCGAGTGCAAAGTGAGTTGAGGCATACTAAGGCCAAGCAACGAGAGGATACGAGAAGAGAGCGTGAATAAAGGTCAATCGCAAAAAATACAAATAATGAAAAAGTGAAGCAATTTGTGGATTTTTTGAAAATTTACGTTTAGAATAACAACGTTGGTGGTGATTAATGAATTCCTAACAAACGCCAGGAAAAAAGGGGTCCTTACTGACAAAAAGGTAAACCATTAGTCCCTAGAGAATATTACCATAAGAAAAATCCCTAACAAGTAGACTTAAAAATTGAATCTACTTAAAAGTTAATAACTTTTGGGTACAAGATTTATTTAATAGTTGTTGTGGTAAACAAATTCGCTTTCAATTCTGTTCTATCATTGTGTGTGTGTAAGTGTATGTGTGTCCTTCCGCTTCATTGTTTTCCGTGGTACATATTTACTAGTTTGTTCGTTGTTCGTGTTGTTTTTCTATGTTACTCCTGCTCAGCCTCCCAGTTTTAAACTGTTTGACATAGTTTTGCTTGGCTTTTAAACAACTAAATAACAACAACAACAACAACAACAAATATAGTAAACTATTTGTTTTCTTCTTTTTGCTAAGAAGATCATTTTTCGAAATGTTTCTTTAGTTGTGGATTGTTTTTTTTGTTTGCTTCTGTTGTTTGTTGGTACTTTTTCGCATTTCCTTCCTCCCTGTGTCGGTCGGTTGCCTTAGAGTGCAAAATTTCCGGAGTTTGAGTGGTCGTAAACTATGAAAACTAAAGTAAAACCATGTGATGGAGTCAAGTAAGAAAACAAAAACAAACACCAAAACCAAAACAACCAACAAACAATGGAACAGTGTGACGAAATTGGTTAAAGGACTGGTGTTGGGAACTTGTGGGCGGTTAGCGACTATACACACTAGGGTGGTCGCAAGTTATATGGGGAAACATAAATTGCAGAATTTTGTCGGTCTAACTCTCCTAAAAATCTTATTTTTTTGCAGATTTTGGCATAGCCAAAATTTCAGCAAGTTTGGAGTATGTTAACCCGTGCCGCTTTGGGCTTAAAGTTTTTATGTTCCTATAACCATGTTACGGAGACATAACTCAAGAACGACTAACTTACTAAATTCAAATCGATATTAAATTATTATGGCATGTAACTTTGCAAAACGAGTTACAAAATCATATGTTGTACTGTGTAAAATGATTTTGATTTTTTTAGGCAATTTTTTTTTCATAAATTTATTTATAATTTATATTTAATTCTTAAATTTCGTATTTTTATTTCAACAAAACTGGACTAGTCGTTCTTGTGTTATGCATCCCAAACGTGGCTATAGGAGCTTAAAAACTTGAATCCGGCACAGGTTAACATACTTCAATCGTGCTCAAACTTTAGCTATCTCAAAATCTGCAAAGACTTATAATTTTTGGGGGCGGTCAGACCGACAAAAATCGGACATCGATTTTTGCGGTCACCCTAGGCTATACACACATACCCATCTATGATACGGTTAGGTGCCAATATGGGATATGTAGTGATAGGAATTTAAGCTTTAAGAAAGTTTAGCTTCATTTATTAGAATGAGTCAATGAGTGAGACATCAAAAGTTGGGACGCACGAAAGCTGAGATGGTTTTAAACAATCTTTGAGAAGGAACCATATGTCAAAAGTCATTTTCGAGCAACTGACTTTTTAAAAGTGTGGTCCGTCCTTCCTTCTATTATTGTAATATATGTCAAAATATAAAAGCCTCTACAAATTTAAATATTTTTAATGTTCAGTGTTAAAAACTTAATGTAGCCCCACTTTCCCCAAGCTGTTCTTTCAATAAAGTAAAATATATCAATTTTTTCTTTGGTTTAAAAAAAATTAATTATTCTGTGTTTCCAGAACAGGAAGAATTTTTTGCAAAAAATATATATTGGGTCGTGTAGGCAGTGGGCGTGTCCGATTTAAATGAAACTTGTCATGCATCTGTGGTTTATTCTAGACAGTGTAAGTAACCAATTTTATAAATTTAGCTTGGATACGAAAATTGAGTGGAAAAAATTTTATGCGATAAAATCGAAATGATTTAGTACAACAAAAATTTTTGAGGCCACCCCACTGTGCCACCCAGTTTTTAATATATTTTAAAAACCAACAAATATATTTAATTTTTAATTAATACGTTTAATTATAAATGATCTTAGCTTCAAAATACTTGGAAATATTATGAGAGTTTTACAATGAGAAACAATTAAATTTCTGGAAATAAGACGGAAGGACGGACTTGCTTTTAATAAAGTCGTGGGCACGAAATCGACTTTTGACGTATGGTTCTTTTACCAAAATTGTTTAGAATCATCTCAGCTTTCGTTTGTTGAGGTACATTTCGTTGACAAAAAAAAAAAAAAATCGATCCGTCCTAGTGTTAAGCGCTTTTAAATAATAACTATTTCTAACAGTAGATTTGACTACCAAATTCATGGTTGAAGGTTCAATAGCTTTTTTGTATCGGAGTACCTTTATACTTAGTAGGGACATACATTTTGTTACACCTGTGAACACACCCATTTCAATAGTAGAATTTAATATTCTCCGTGATTACCAAATGGTTTATGAAAGCCATTCACTACAGCGTTGGACATAAAGGGAATTGAAAATAGAACCATATCCCTCTTATAGGACTTTTTAAGTACGAAATCAGAAAAAGGTGACATTTTCAAAGCGCTTCGACCGCTTGGGATTAGTCGCATGTTTGGAGACTGACGATTGTAAAGACCGCCACTGATCGGACCGACCACGCCCAGTTCAAACGACGCAAATCGTCAAAGCTGTAAATTCAAAAAATCAGCGAAACCCGCTCGAAACCAAAAAATCATGACCCGTGAGATGAAGACATTTGTTGGCCGCTGCTTTAAATATACTAGAACAGCATAATGCAAACGTTTGTCGGCGAAGCACGATTGTAACTTGCATTGAAAAAACCTTGTTAACACATGACAAAAATGTTACAGTGCAGGAAAAATATAACAAAGAAAATGATAGGGTGTATGCACGGTCATCTAAAGAAGCACCTGAACTTATCCCACCAGTTGGAATGGTTCATCATCTAGCTTCAGTTAGGGTTTGGTGGAGGATTCCTACGATAGGGTCCTTTTTGTTAAATTTTTTTGAACAAGGGGTCAAAACGTCGCGCAAAGTTTACAAAGAAAAAATTTTGGAACTTGTTGCAATGTCATCTAACTATTCCCTATTTCAAAACCAACCGTGGACTTTCTAGCTAGTTTCTGAGTCAGCTCATAAGACTAAAATTACAAAGACCTGCCTTCAAAACGATTTTTCAGCTTACATTTTCTCTAAAGAAAGGCCCTCTACATGCCCCGCTTTTAACCCAAAGGATTAAAAATGGTGTCCAGTTTGAAAGACATGGTCTCCGATAAATGCTACCATAATATTGATTTCCTGAATCCAATTTTCTAACGGACGCGGGGTGTTAATGAGTGCGTGAATACAAGAAACGAACATTTAGATTGAATAGTAGCTTTTTGTTTGGTCCAAAAACTTTCATAAGTTTTAAATTTATAGCAAAAAATATATGTAACAGAACTTATGTCCCTACTATGTAGACAATAGGGAGAGTCTTATCGTACTAAAATAGTTCGAAAAATTATATCCATTTTTTAAAAATTCAATTGTTTCTTGCACATATAGGCAATTCCATATTCACATATGAGACGGTCGTACATTTCAAGATAAGAAACAATGAAAAATTTTTTTTTTGTATTACCTATTTAATTTTCTGTGTAATACGTAAAAAGATTTTTATATAGTAAGATAATAGAAATCCAACGTACTGAACGGTCTTAAAATATAAACTAATAAAGATGGTGACGTTATGTGACAAAAATAGTAGTCAGTTTGTTATATTAAAAAAAAACGCAAAACAGTGCGAATTGCGTCGGACTTTTTTAGGCAAAACATTTTTAAAATGATTTGGAATATTTTTACTTTTTTAAAATTTTTTGAAATACAAAAACTTGTTAAAAAATTATTTACAACCTTTAGTGTGATGTGACAAATATTTCCTTTTTTAAAATGTTGACAACATTATTTTGGAAAAAAAATTGCTTTTATTGCGAAATTAAAAAAAAACTCAATTTTCCTTTACACCCCATAATCAAGGCATGGGATAGCTTCTTGCGTTGTTGTTAATTAACACGCTTCATATATTTAGATTCACAACTAACGACACCTACTTGTTTATCGAAAAATGCAAACGTCAATGTTTGAGAAGCTTTTGCTTGGCATGCCGATTTGCCTCGACACTTTTACAGTGACGTTGCTGACGACAACATTTGCGATTTTAGGGTATATTATAAATTTTATATACCACAAATTGTTGATAACAATTGTTACTTTAGAACTCAATAAAATTAAATCAAAATTTTGCTGCTATGAGTTAATTTTTAACTATTTTTGGAGTTATTTACTGTTGTTACTAAAATTTTATGATAAAAGTGCACTTGCATCATCATTAACTATGTTATAAAAATTAAAAAGGGTGACCAGCATAAGAATGCAATTTTTCAGTATGTTAAATAGATATGGAAACGAAAATAAGCTTTGGAAATTTAAATTTAATAAAATTTAAGTATTTGCCTTTACTTAGAAAAGCCAAAAAAAATTTTTTGTCCACTTTTATTTTTTGATCACCGTAACCTTCCTGTGGATATGATCATATTATAAAGTTGTTACAACAAAATGTTGAGGGTTTCAGATCATTTGTAAGTGTCACACTTCTCCAATATCTGTCAATGCAATAAGTAATTTTTGGCAAATGGTCACTTTGCGGCGAAGATATCAAAAGAAACGCAGTCACTTTCAATCACATTTACACATTTGAGAAAATATTTACACTGACATATTTTCCTTATGATCACTAGACCGGGTCGGTCCCCATACAAATTTTTTTTTTCTCCAAAGTCGAGGGCTAATATTAAAGATCACCTCGAGACAACTTAAAAAAAAAAATTTTTCCTCCCCTACCCCCCGGAAAAACAGCCAAAATCGTTTTTTATCACTGCTTTTTTGTTTGTGGCTCAATCGTAACATACATCGGTGTATAGGCCTCGACGAGTACTAAATTTGTCCTATAGATGTCGCTGACATACGACATCATCTTGTAATGATGGCCTCATTAAGAGCAATTTCTACCCCTAAAATTTAAAAATATTTTTTCCTAGGATTAAAGCCCTTTAAAAACCATGAACATTTTGCTTTGGATGTATACAGTTTTATTCAAAAACAAAAAAGTTACGTGTGAAAAGATGTATATACAGCATCAACACTCATATTTTTCCCTGTTGTTTGCATTTTTACAGAAAATTATTGCATACTTCTTAGCGATGTCGAAAAAAATTAAATACAAGTTATTACATACTTTGTAGCGCACACAATGTTTTCAAACATGCGGATGAAGATATTCAGCGTCACCAATATTTAAGCAACGAAATTATAAAGATACGTGGTCCACATTGGAAGTATTAATAATAAAATATAGACATAATTTTGCACTTGTATTCTTCCCATGCAATTTGCAACACCGAACATTTGTGCGAAATGTAACAGCGCTTGGAATGATTAATCAAAATGAAAATTTTTTGCAAAACTAGAAAGTCGAGAACGGAACTTGAGTCGCCCCCATATTTGCTGTAATTACATACATATCTTTGCTCTTTTTGGAATTTTATTTGTAATAAAAATTTTATTTCATCGGTAACTATATTAAATATGAATTATCTCAAGAAAATATTAAAATTTTTTTTTGACTTATGCAACAATTTGAGCTACAAAGTAAGGAACCATTTTTATAAAAATTTTCCGTCGGCGCTATAAAGTATGCAATAATTTTCTGTAATAATACAAACAAAAAGAAAAAATATTAGTGTTGATGCTGTTAATACTCGTACATCTTTTTATACATAACTTTTTTGTTTTTGAATAAAACTGTATACTTCCAAAGCAAAATGTTCTTGGTTTTTAATGGGCTTTAATCCTAGGAAAAAATATTTTTAAATTTTAGGGGTAGAAATTGCTCATTACAAGATGATGTCGTATGTCAGCGACATCTATAGGACAAATGTAGCACTCGTCGAGACCTATACACCGATGTCCTGTATGTTACGATTGAGCCACAAACAAAAAAGCAGTGATATAAAAACGATTTAGGCTGTTTTTCCGGGGGGTGGGGGAGGAAAAAAAATATTTTTTTTTAGGTTGTCTTGAGGTGATCTTTAATATTTGCCCTCGACTTTGGAAATTTTTTTTCGTGACCCGGTCTAATGATCACTATTGTATTTATCACACATTTAGTTTGGTTCTAAGAACCCCTAAAACGTATTTCGTCTTAAGATACCTAGAGTCCAACTAGATCTTCTTTAAAGCATCATAAGTTTCCTGCAAAAAGGTTTCAAGTGAAATTGACTTAAAGCTGCAAAAGTATCCCAATAGACTGACATAAACTTCAAATTATTAATAAGGCAAGAAATCTTATGCAAATACATATTTTTCCCGTACATCCTAAAATAGAAACTGTTAAGTTATCTTTATTATTGCATATTTAGCACGCTTTATGAAAAATACGTCATTTTGCATATTTTACAATAAATGCATGTTTTTGTTGCATATTTCAGCGTTTTTGATTAACAAACATTTTAAAAGTAAAACCCATTAACCCTTTGTGCGGCATTATTTGGTAAAAGTTGACTTATAATTTGTTATGCAATATTCATCTGAATTACATTGTCTAATTGACAATATTTGTATTTACATAAATTTTTCCATTGATATCCAGAGGGGATAGGAAGCCATTTTTATTGTGGGAATTTTACATAAAAAAAAATATGCTCAATGTCGTGGAAATAGACAAAACTAATTAACGACTCCATTGCCTTGCTTTGTGAGGATTTTGACAAAAATAAAGTTCTTTTTTTTCTAACCGGTGCAGCGCCCACATGGTAAACGTACTTCTAACAAAACATTTGAATAACGAATCTCCAGTACGAGTTCGCCCATATAGCGCTACGGGCACTATTTTCGAAGAATTACAGTTCGACGACTCCTCCGTCGTTACTGTAGGAATGGTTCAATTGTTCTGCACGATGCATTAAGGTTGTCGCAGCATGAACCAAACTTTGTTTAACAGCAGCTTGATATGAAAACTTGCGCGTGTTGTCAAGTTTAGCATCTACCCAATTTTTTCCAATTTCTGTACTACACGGCTGATAGTTAATACAAATGGCCAGTTTTGTTGACCGAAGTGCTTTTAATTTACAAGTCGCTTAAATCACTTTCAGTTCAGCTAGGTATCGGTCCACGACTTAGTTTGTCAAAGCCCGAAGAACTATTTGTCTGAAAGAAAAATACAAAAAAAGAATAACATGTTACAAATAAGTGATATTAAAGATCTAAATTTTCAGTGAATCACCCTGTCTATATTGAGAAGTATGTAAACCTTCACTTTTTAGCAAAAATTTTGTTCCGATTAAGTATTCCGCATTGGATTTTTAAATGTAATATTTATTCTATTTTACCTCAATATCCAATTGAAATTCAAACACTCTATTTGAAATTAAAAAATCGTCATTTGAAATTCAAAAATTATATTCGAAATTTAAAAAACATCAATTCAAATTGTAACTTTTCATTCGAATTTTATAAAATTTCAATTGAATTACACAGCTCGTCAATTGAATTTGAAAACTCATCAATTGAAATTCAGAACTCGTCACTAAAAATTCGAAACTCGTCAATTGAAATTCAAAACTTATCAATTTAAATTCAAAACTTATACGATTTATGATTAAATTCTTTCGAATTTCAAATGATGCGTTATAAATTTCAATTGGTGAGTTGTGAATTTCAATTGATGATTTTTGAATTTCAATTAACAACTATTAAATTTCAATTGATAAGTTTTAAGTTTTTTCAATTGATACATTTTGAAATTCAATTGACAACTTTTGAATTTCTATTGATGAGTTTCGAATTTCAATTGACGACTTTGGAATTTCAATTGAGAAGTATTTAATTTCATTTGATATATTTTGGATTTTAAATGGAACGTTTGTATTTCAATTGATACTCTTTGAATTTCAGTTGGAAATGGTGTAAATTAACAACTAAGTTTAAGGTGAAATCTTATTCTAAATTATGTTCATTGCTCCTTTTTCAAAACACATAACATATGATTAGCACTCTTTGTTGCTCCACAGTCGCCCACACTTCTACCATAGGTTGTATATTTCACATAAAGTTCAAGGAACAATTTAAGTTTTACTTCCTATTTTGTGTTTGTTTTTGCAATTTGACTCTCGAAGCACAAGTCATAGAGTTTTATGGTTACACGCGCTCTCGCTCTCTCGATACACTACTTAAATACTATAGATATCAAAGCATAATGTTTTACACTAGGTCTTCTGATGGCTGAATTCTCTATTTCGGCTTTTTCACATGCTACTGTTGTTGCTGGCGATGGTATTTTTTTCTTGTGCCAGCAACATGCGACATTTAGGATTTAATGCTTGGTTGCTTCAATTGGTAGCAGCAACACCAACAACTGAAGAACGAAAAAATTAAACGAACTACTACAAACTTTGTTTTTTTTTTATATATTTAGTGTGCTGTGGGTAAATACTATTTCTAGGTTTAGGATTTCGTATGACCGGACAAACGACCGTACGCCTAATATAGTTGGGTACTTTATGGTCTATGGCACTGGCTTAAAGTGTTGGCTTCTACATATATCTTGGGTATAATTTAATGGAATTGGTTTAATTCCTACTAGTCGGCTGGAGGTTCGAATTAAAGAAGATGCGACTTAACATGTTTTGTTTTATTTTTTGTTTTCGTTGAAGTTTATAAATAATTACAGGACTTAGTAGAGTTTGTTTTTTATGGTTTCTCCATTACGTTTTGTTTTCTAATCGTTGTTGATTTAACATGCTAACTTTCATGCAAGTTTGATGATAAAAGGAAGTATCTGCAGAATTTCCTAAAAATTTAATACTATTTACGGTTACAGCTTAACGGGGAAACAAATTGACCCACAATGTGTTGGGACACCACAATGAGGTAAAGCTACGTGATGTGGTGGTAAGGGCAAAGATAATTTCATTTGATATAAAGGACTTTTATAAATTTAGCAGGAATTAAAGCATCACTTAGTTTTTTCGTTTCATTATATTAAGTTGGCTGGTAATTGACAGTGGACAGCGTTAGTGTATTATAGACAGCTATGTGGAAGTTAATGCTGATGTGTAAAAATAGTTTCACTAATTAATGGTTAAAGGACTTAACTGCTATTCGACGGCTAACCGAGTGACAGTTGAGCTTAAGTGGTGGAATAGTAAATAGGAGCAGTGATAAGTTATTTAATGCGGATATTTACATCAAATACTATTATTCATTACTATATCTTATGTTGAGCAGATCTCTTTAAAGAGTTATATTTAAAGAGATATGTCTAGTCCTAGACTTCCCTTTGAATCACACAAAATTTTGTCCTGCAACATATTTTAAGTAAACGAGCTGCTTATCATCGTTGCTTTACTTAATGCCTTAATGCCTTCCCTTTCACATTTTATTGCCGTTATTAAAGCGTTATAAAAATGTCATCGTAACAGCTATAAAAATATATTTGTACTGTTTTAATGTGCAGTGAATAGAAATATGAGTTAGTTTGAAATATATATTTTAATATGAAATAGTTTCAGTTACGTGAATGGAAGTTGATTCTTGGTAGTTTGGTGTAGCATGGATAGGTTAAGAAGTTGAGGGAAATTATGTATAATAACGAAATCAAATATAAGTTTTTGGAAGGAGTCCTGTAAATCGTGGTAGATTACACTATGTAACAAGATTTTTGTCCCTGGGTTGTAATTGTTATTTCCTAGTCAGTTAGGTCCCAAAAGTATAGAAAACAGCTATTGTCGCAAGATAACTTTGCTTTTGTGATCATGGCAGCGCTTATCTGCGTGCACACTACAGTGCACACTGGAATGGTCACGTGAATGGCCGCAACGAACTGAATTCACAGTGGGGAGGAACAACGTCAAGTGTGAGCCCTTGGTGGATCCCCAGAAGGTACTGATGCCACCACTCCACATCAAACTTGGTCTTATAAAGCAATTCGTCAAAGCTCTCGACAAAAATTCTTCAGCGTTCAAGTACCTACAAGACTTGTTCCCTAAGCTCTCTGAGGCGAAAGTTACAGTCACAAAAGCAAAGTTTCCGAGGAATATTAGGTATTTTCCATACTTTTAAGACATAACAGACTAGGAAATAACAATTACATCCCAAGGACAGAGAAATTTTTTATTTTTGTTACATAGTGTTATAATAGAAGTGAGCGCCACCTATAGTACATTATTTCTATTATTTTGAAAAAAAAAAACAAACATTTAAAATGAAAACATGTAATAAATTAAAAAATACTCGACCGAGTGATGCTGTAATTCCTGTTAAATTTATAAAAGTCCTTTATTTCAAACGAAATGATTTTTTCCACTCTCTCACTTTTAACTCTCGATTTCTAACAGGCGAATTGAACCGTCCCGTTTTATAGTTTTACCTATAAGTACAACATATGAAAAGTAAAATATTTTCAACATTTTAAGGGGTTTCTTTTAGAAATTATAAATTTTCGGAATAATGACTAATTTGTATACGAGGTGCCAGTTAGAGCTTCACAAAGTGCCCGATTTTTATAAAAGCTTACTTTGGGCAAAATTTTACTATATTCAGTATATTTTTTTCTTACTTAAGTGATCTATTACAACTTACGAACGTGGTTCATTAATTAGAGGCCTAAAGTATTAAAAAATTCCACACTCTTCAGTTTTCTGCGTGCATTCCCCAATTAGTCCTACCAGCTGGTGGCACGTCGCCTACAACTTGGTCCTTCCAAAGAAGCTTGGGTTCCCTTGCTCTCCGTGGTCCTTTAGGTTCGCCTTCAAAAACCTTTCTAATCCATCCTGGCAACATGACCCAGCCATCGAGTTAGTTATATATTTTTTGGAGTACTTTTTTCTCGAACACTCCCAGGTTTTGTATGTCCGTTCTCGTAAGCACCCACGATTTGGCGGCATACAACAGAACGGGTAAAATATATTTTAAGGCGGGATATTGCCACACGTATCTCACTCTGGCTCGGATGTGGACAGTTAATACCATCGTCATGGATTGCAGCGAAGTTTTCTTTAGTGGTGTCCTCATCCAGCAGATTTCTGAAATGTTCTCTTCATATCTTTAGAACGTTATCCGGGTCCGGCTGTATATTGCCACTGCGAGATAATATTATCGGGGGTTGGAGCAGGTTCTGAGGTTCAGGGTTTCGTTTTCTGAAAATTTGTCTGCTGACTAAATTTAAATGTCCTTCAGCTTTCTGTTGGGAAGTTATTAAAGAAATATTATTTTTCTGAATAAAACTTCAAATATCCTCCAGTTGTCCATTTGAAAGTTATGGACAATATATATTATCCATCCATAAATACGTAATTTTGTATTGAAGGTACCAGAGAGGTCAATAAATTCTGACCATTTATAATCCAATTACTTCGTTGTGGAAAATATTAATTTTGGTTAATTTTCATAAGGAACATTGAAGGTTTACTCGTGTTATCTTTTTGCTCGTATCAAATAATATATACCCTCAACCATTAGGGTAAGAGTACAAAAAAAAGCTCACGACGTTTTCTTATTGTATGGACCATTGTTTGTATGGGTCATTTTTCTTTGCTCTTGAAACTTTACTCATTGCCTTATAGACTGACTTGAGAAATTGGGGTAATTATGGGTTCCGATGAATTTTTCATTCATATTCATCCTGTAAATTATGTGAAAATCATTTTACTAGTATTCTTTTACTTATCTGAGTACTGAACAACTCCCGCGGCCTCTATAGTGCATTTATTGAACTTTTTTGAAAATCAAAGCCATTTTTGGCAGACACTTTGAATTTAAGTAATTGAATTGATATTGCGATACCTTGCTCTTGGATCTTATAGAGTACCTTAACTGAACTTATAGTCACTGAAAAGTTAAGGTGGAGTTAAGAGAAATTATGAGTTACAATAAAAAATATTCATATTTATCATGTAAATAATGTTCATTTATATTTTCTAATGTTATTTTACTTACTTAAGTACATAGCTACTGTGCCCTCTATAGTGTATTAATTATACTATTTAGAATGCCAATATATTTGCAGAGAACTCTAATTTGAGGAATTGAAGTGAGATTGTAAGGCTATTAAACATGTTTATATATATCTCTAGAAGGAACTTTCTTCGTTTTTCTATTAGCTCTTATTTCTCTGATTTTTTCAAAACTTTCATTAATGTTATGTAAGATCAATGTCGAAATGCTGCTCATATTCATGTCTCCCTAATTTTGTTGTTCTGAGAGCGTTAAATATTTAGTACTGAACAACTCCCGCAACCTCTATAGTGCATTAGTTGTACCTCTTTGAAAACTAATGCCAATTTATTGGCAGACACTTTCCAGTTAAGAAATTAAAGTGATATTGCGATGCATTACTATTGGATCTTGGAGAGAACCTTAACTCAACTTATAGTCACTGAGTAGTTGAGGTGGAGTTAAGAGAAATTTCGAGTTACTATGAAAAATATTCATATATATCTTGTGAATATTCTTAATACCAGTTTTCTAATGTTACTTTGTCTTATTTGAATACTGAACTACCACGCCCTCTATAGTGTATTTATTTTACTTATTATAAAACTAATGCGGGATCTGTTATTTGCAGAGAACTCTCATTTAAGTAATTTAAGTGAGATTGCAAGGCTTTTAAACATTTTAATCAATATCTCAACAAGTTCAAGATCAATGTCGAAATGCTGCTCATATTTGTGTCTCACTAATTTGTTGTTAGAGCGTATAATATTTCCAAGATTATAAAAATCCCATTTCTTTTATGTCCAAACGGTTATAATTAATACAAATGATTGCCGATTACCAATACAACATCGTCTATAAACAAATAGGTGCCGTTGTGTGAATCTAACAATAGAATGCGTGTAAATTCCATTTTTTTCAGCTTATCATAATATGTTTTTTTTTTTTAAATTTATATAGTAAATTTAAATTTCGCATATTCATAATTCATTTCTTAAGTGTTGTCTTCCTCAACAAAATTGTTGTAGTAAATTTAAATTTCTGCTAAAATTTGTCTCATATTAAATCTACTATTTGTCTAGGAACCTTTTTAAGGTCTACCATTTCTCAACTTTCTGATCCTACCCAACACGCTTTGCCCCCTTATCCGACAATGAGACGATATTATGAACTCTAATGCAACATTTCTGTTAGAGGTGCCATTATAAAAGCATAAAAACGCACACTACTCTTCAATTTGTACTCCAATGTAGATGAATATGTATATATAGCCACCTCCTTACATAAATACGTATCCTATATACATATGTATGTACAATATACAAACTAACATATTCATAGTTTCATATAGAAAGGTACATAAATAAATATTTCATATTTGTGCAATATATCCACTTTTATGTTCACATTTTATTGCATATCAAGTCATAAATATCAACACATACACACACATGTTTATATATGTGTGTGTAAATATAGTTATAGTAAATACAAATGTAACGCATAGCAATTCCCCAGGATACTAAAGTAGAGGGATATCATTTAAAAACGAAAACCTTTCAGTTAGAAGGTAACATATTACAAATACACGGAAAATTTAAAACAAATAGGACTTTTAAATATGGCATGTTTTAATAATGTTTAGACTAATGGATATTGGGTTATGATGTTTTTGGGACTCAATTCTGAGAATTGCACATGAAAGTAGCCCCAAAAATAAGAAGCACAATTCGTTTTGTCAAGTTGGCTGCATTACAAATTTATTGGCCATACGAATCTTTTAGCTCACAGTGGATTTTTAGCTCTATTCAATATCTACATGCTTCAGACACCGAAGAAATTTTCCGTACGGTATACCGAGATAAAACTATGTTAAAATATAGAAAAAGTGCTAAAAAATCCACATTAAGCTAAACAATTCGTTTAATGACTTTTTAAGTCGTTTGATCCAAGTCTGTCAGTCCGGCTAGTACGCACGATGACTTTCGGAATACCTAACCATTTGTTTTGAAACTTTGCATGAGTTAATATTTTCACGCCTCTTCTGGTACCGCCCATACAAATGTACCATTCCGCTCACTTTAGAAATCGAGTAATATTATCAATAGATCCAAGAGTATTTATCAATCAGGGACTTGACTAAAATTACTGTACTGGCTTTTATTATATTACTAGCTGACCCGGCAGACTTCGTCCCGCGTCCAAAATTATTGATAAAGATATTGAGTACTTGTTGGAATCTAATAACGATTTTTAAATTTTCTTTGGCCTCTGAAATATTAAATTTAAAGGGCGAAGGATCTCCGAATTTTTATCCAGAAAAAAATAGTAATTTTGTACTAAAAGCAAAGAAGACTATAAGATATTCTTGTTAGAATTGCTAATATGTGTCTGCAATACCACGTCCATGTTTTGATGAAAACTTACTTGGTTAGTTTAATGTAATTTGTTATATTTGTTTGTACCGCAAAGTACTTTTATTTTACCAAAATTCACTTTTCTTGTATCATAAAGAACAATTTACTGTAACAAAACATCAAATTATTGTATCAAAAAGTATGTTAATTGTACCAAAATGTACTCTTATTGTAACAAAACGTACAATTTATTTTTCCAAAAAGTACTTATATTGTATAAAAAAGTACTATATATTATCTCACAAATTACTTGTTGTACCGTTAAGTACTTTTATAGTACCAGAAAATATTATTTTGTATAAACAATTATTTTTATTAAAATTTTTTATTTTTTTTTATTGTACAAAAAAGCACGAATATAAATGGATTTTTCGTAATTTCTTAAATTTTTAATTTTTTTTTGCAAACTTTTAGTCAGAGCAATTCGGCTGACTTTGAACAGTTGAAATATGACACGCTTGTTTTTACTTTCTTCGAATGTTATGAAAAAAGGTTTTTATTTTTGGGAAAAAGTAAATCCCAGGTAAATAATTTTCCTGTATGTAAAATATTCATTCTAAACTTTAAGGTGCTAATTATTCTGGTGGATCTTCAACCGGTTTCTTTTAACTATTGGTAACATGTTCCCTTCTTTCACTCCGTTTATCCTCTAAAAGTTCCAATTTCATTTCTCCCGCCTAATCGCTGTTATGTCATAAAATTGAAATGATGATTACAATGGTACATTTTTTGACCCTATTTGCCATCGGGACCGGCCGTGGCATAGTGGTTAGAACACGCGACTACCATGCGGGAGATCGCAGGTTCAAAACTGGATCCAGTCATCTTAAAAAAAACAATTGTTCTTTCATTGTCGGCTCCCCTCGAATGTTGTTGACAGCAACTTCGCAGTATTAAGTGTCTAGTAAGAGCTTCTCAAACAGTGACGTTCGCATTCGTCGATAAACAAGTAGGTGCCGTTAGTTGTGAATCTAAAAATTGAAAGCGTGTTAATTCACAACAACGCGAGAAGCTATCCCATACCTCATTCATGGGGTGCAAAGGGAAATTAAGTTTTTTATTTGCCACTTTTTACCTACTAAGGGTACAAATATCCAGAAAAACGCATCTTACGATACATCTACTTCACAGAAGGAATCTACATGCTACATTTCAAGGCTCTAGCGTTAGCCGTTTTGAATTGGGGGATTGATCAGTCTCATATGATCGGTATAATGATTTTTTTCAAAAGGGGCGTGGCACCGCCCAATTGTCTAAGTTTGTTTTCAAGTACCCTATGAAAGAGGCCCTACGGACCAAACGGAGAAAATTTTGCTGCAACTACAACAATTTCCTCATATAGACTGAATATCTACTAATAAAGGCACACTCAAAAATAAATCAAGTATTACGTACTTAAATTATTCCCAAGCGGTGTCAAAAGTACGGTAAGTACGGATTTTCTTAAATCCAGTACAAAATTCTTATTTGTAGATGTTATTAAGCCTTGTGGCGCTTGATTTTTAAGTAAAAATACTTAATAATAGATGACATTAAGCTAGATGGGGCTTGATTTTTATTAAATAATATGCGGATAGCTAATTAGATAGTTGCCAAACTATCTAATCAGTACCCTTTTACTTTGCTTTTTTACTATCATTACGAACCTTAAATGTTATAATCTCCACGAAATAAATGAGAAGTCAAAACACACTGGTGCGCAAATGGCATCAACGAAGATCACGCGTCACTTGATTCGCACAATCTTTTAAGATTTGCATACTTAATTGGAGAATTTATACGCTTAAATGCAAGTACGATTTTTGCAAAAAATAAGAATTTTAAACTTAAATTTAGAATGCGAATTAATTGTGGGGAGAGAACATAAAGGTAAGAGAGTAAATGTTATTTCTCTCCCAAAAATTTTTTCTCAGAGATTTATGTAAGATTTTTTATTCTTACTTTGAGTCAGATATTACTTGATATTTATTTTAATTTTTTACTTGATTCGTTCTTAATATTCTCCAACTAAGTTCGTACATACTTAATTGGAGAATTTCATTGTTATTTTAATAATTTCTACCGAGATTAATGTAAGATATTTATTTTTACTTCAAGTCAGAGAAAACTTGATATTAATTCTAAGAATTTTTTACTTTAAAGATGAGAAGTTCGTACTTAAAACTCTGTTATTAAGTTCGTACAAACTTAATTGGAGAATCTCATTTTTATTTTAATAATTTCTACGCTTACATTTGTGAACATATCCCGTTTTTGACTTGATTTAAGAATAATTAGCACTATTCGTACTTAAATATTTAAGTACTTATTCTGCAAAAAACAAGAATTTTAAACTAAAATTTAGAATGCGTTTTTTTTTCTGTGTATGTTTATGTGAATGCATGTAACTTATTGATTGTTAAGCAAATATTATAATACAAATTTTTAAGCCGATTCGGCTGACCATCTACAGCCCATCCCCAAATTTCACTGCATTTTTGGTCAAAATTGGTTTAACCGTTTTCGCAATTAGTAGTGTCATCAAAATGGACATCTATTATTATATATATAGAGTTTTCAATAATTTTTCCAAACATACTTCCAAAATTTTCTCATGCCAAGAAATGCATACATTTGAAGTTTGAGTAAAATCGGACAATCGATATAAATTTTCGAAATAATTTAGCTGCAGCCACTTCAACAGCGGGTCCAATTATAAAAAAAAAAATTCTCATTATAAAACAAATATACATTTTGAATTTTAATCAAGCTTTTTAATTCGTTAAAATTTTAAATAATTCCAATGCGGCACCTACCGGGTCCATTAATACAAAAACTTTGTTCTAATGGTCACACAAATATACAAACTAACTTTCAGTTAAATTGGTCCATTCGTTCAAATTTTCAAACGCCACCTACCGGGTCCATTTGTACATAAAATTTTCCGGTGATTAAACATACATACGTTGTGAATTTCAGTAAAATTGGTCCATCCCTTAAAATTTTCGATATAAATGTACCCCAGCGCCATCTACCGGGTTCATTTGTACATACAATTGTTTATCATGATCAAACAAACATACTTTCCGAATTTCAGTTAAATTAGTCCATTCGTTCAAATTTTGATTATAAATACACCCCAGCGCCACCTCCCCGTCCATTTGTACATACAATTTTTTCTCATGATCAAACGAATATCCATTCTAATTTTCAGTCGAATTGGCACATGCATAAGTTTACATAACAGTTACAATTAAACTGTTGTACTCCGTGGTGTATGATTTACGTAGAATATTACTTATGATAATCATACGTCACCATATAACAATGAAACAAATGAGCCTAAAACGTGACAAATTCCCCTAAGATACTCACTAACTTTAAATCGATATTAAATTGTTATGGCATGTAACTTGACAAAACGAATGACGCAGAACTTCTTCTGTTTGAGGCTACTTTCGCGTGCAGTTCTCAGAATTGAGTCCCAAAACCATGTATTGTACTGTGTAAAATACAAATTACACCATCGCCCAGACTAATCGCCTCGTACAAAATTAAAGTGAATATTTTAGTTGTGCGATGTGAAAAAATTTTTCAAAATTCATTTTTTAGTTGTAAAAATACCGAAAAGGGATAAAACTAGTACTATCGCCCAGACCAAATGCCTAAAAAAAATCTACCTTAAGAAAAAAATTCGTTCGTCGATTAAATTATTAATGCAGCCAACTTGACAAAACGAATGGTGCAGAGGTTGTTATTTTTGGGGCTACTTTCACGTGCAATTCTCAGAATTGAGTCCCGGAATCATATGTTGTACTGTGTAATACAAAGTAATTGCTAAAACTTACATATTTATTAACTAAATAAGTGATTACTATAATCGAATAACTAAATTAACTTACTAGTACTTCTTCCAAGATCTTTTGTGTATTGTTTAATTTTATGTTTTTTATTTAAATGGTTTTATTTGTTTGCCATGGTTTGTGATTCCCTACCCCACGTGCACTAAATTCCGTTTCGCTGTCTTGCTGCTCTCTGTGTTTCCCCCCTCCCCCAACGTAGTCAAAATACTATTAAGTGCCTCTCCTTAGTGTCGCTGTGTGTTAATAAACGGAAACGGAAATACGGTATGTTGTTGCGGTTGCTAAATTCTCGGCTCGCCGCCGTTTGCCTCATTGGCTCTCTCTCGGCTTAGTCTCGTTTGTTTAGTTATTGCACTCATTCTACGCTTTTTTGTGTGTGTGTGTGTATTTGTGTCTTGATATTATTATGTTAATTCGTTAAGGGAGTTGTTTAGGCTTTTTCCCTGTCCCAAAATCTAAACAATTCTGGTATTACAGTGACAATTTATGTTTTGCCAGTTCGTATTCTAACTAAAGTTCTCATACATTTTCTTGAATGATTCTGGTAGTGGTTCGTCTGTTGCTCTCTTAGGGTGTTATGTTGTTCGTGGTTAACACAGCGGGTGCAGAGCAGCAGCCTAGTGCTACGCTCTCCCCTGGGGAGGCACTGCGACATAATTCTTGTAATGGAAATGTTGTATTTCTTGAATTAAGTTGCAAAATGTCTTTCTTTTTGGTTTATTTGCCTTGGTCGTATATAATAACATTATTATAGACTGGCTGTGTGTGTGCGTCAGTGTGCCCGAGTGTTTGCTAAGTGACTGTTTCGCTTTTTTTTCTCTGCTTTATCGCTTACAATGAAAACATTTTCAATTTTTCATTTTGATGAGTATTTTTCAAATTAATTGGGGATTATCATAAACCAATTAAATTGAAATATAACAGAAATTGCGAACTGGCAAAGGAAAGGAGGGAAAAAGTAGAGGAAGTATGAAATTCAAGTTTCCATTGAAGTGAAATGCTGGCAAGGCAATAACAAAATTGCCTTTGAATGACAGACTTGTTATTCTTAAGAGAATTTCAAAGACTATTTTGCAAATTGCCTGTTAGATGTTAAGTATCTGATTAAACGTCATGTAAGACTGCGGTTATATCGTTGAGCTGAGACAACTGTGTATGCGGTCGTAAGTTATGGCAGCAACTTTATGCCATGCCATGATATTTTTTTTTCAACTATGCTGTTTTTTTTTCTATAATAACTTCCAGTTATTATTTTTTCTTCTCGTTGTTTATTACATTTTAGTCGCCGTCTCTTATCTGACTATTCTTAACTGTGATTGTTTTACATTGGATTGATTATTTCACATTTTGGCTCAAAGCCAAAGATTTGATGCATTGCTTGACGCAAAACCGCAAAACTCTGATGATGTTTTTCTGCTCATGAACGAATCTTAAATCAGTGATACATCAGTTTTGTTGCTTGTAAAAGCTTTTCACTCTGTGTACTCTTAAAATGTTGGCATCATATTGCCACTGTTTGGTTTTGTTTTCTTGTTAAGAGAACACTCAACAACAACAACAGCAGCAGCATCGGCAAACAAACAAATTATAGCCTTGCAGCTAAATTCATGTCATAAATTCTTCATTCAAGTAATACAAATGAAATATAAATACGTTTTACGTTTTTATGATGATAGCAACAACAACAACAACAACAACAAAAGCACAGAGACATAACAAAGCAAAAAAAAAAACAATTTGTATAATAAATTACAATAATAACAGATCAAGTCTGCAAAAACCAGACTTGATATAAAAAAAACACATTAAACAAACATATAAATACAAAATTTAATGTAAATATATTTATAAATTCATGTGATTTATTGTTTTATTATTTTTATAAAAATGTGCTAATTAACCGATAAATGTTAACAATTCAACGTTGGCCATTGTTAAATGGTTGAATTTAATTATAGTATGTGGGTTTAAGGAACTTTTGCAGTCATTGAACGAATTATGTTAATAATTTTCCATAATGTGTGTTGACATTTGTGTTTGTGTTTAAGTTGCAAAAATATTCTATAGCATTATATTATATTAGGACTATGACTTTAACTGCAATATAGGGATGGAATAGAAAGTCTGAAATAATTGTTCAAACAGTAATCATCATTATGAAGACGACGCAATGGTGGCACACAAAATATAATAAGTAATCGTAGATGACGTATCGTATTGTATTATACAATACACGGTACAACATTTTTCAGCTCTTCAGCTCAATTCTGCGACTGACAAGTGAAAGTAGCCCCAATAATTACCTCTGCATCCTTCGTTTTGTCAAGTTGGCTGCATTAATAATTTAATGTAGCTTCTTGATTTTGGGACTCAATTCTGAGAATTGCACGGGAAAGTAGCCCCGAAAATAAGAATTTCAACATCATTCGTTTTGTCAAGTTACATGCCATAATAATTTAATATCAATTTGAAGTTAGTATGTATCGTATAGGGAAATTTGTCACGTTTTAGGCTCTTTTGATATATTGTTATATGGTGGCGTATGATTATCATAAGTAATATTCCACGTAACATACGCCACGGAATACAACAGTTTTATTGTATCTACTACAAAATAAACCGAGTTCAAAATCATTTGATGAATGGAAAAGTGAAACTGTTGCTTAAAGGAATTGTAATTCTTAATTTTTTAAATTTGTTTCAGCTAAATCGGACTAGTGGTTCTCGAGTTATTATGAGTTATTCATAATACGATACTTACTAACTTCAAATCAATATTAAGTTATTATGGCTTGTAACTTGACAAAACGAATGATGCAGAAGTTCTATTTTTTGGGGCTACTTTAACGTGCAATTCTCAGAATTGAGTCCCAAATGTTATGGAGTACAAATATTTTTTGGCATAAAAAAGTCCCAAATGCAAAACTTTTTGATGTGATAAGAGTACATTTAAATGAATTAAAGCACATTTTGGTACATTTAAAGTACTTTTTGGTATAACAAAAGTAAATTTTGGTACATTGAAGTGTACTTTTTGGTACAATAAATTGTACTTTTCCGGTGCAATGTGGTACATTTTGGTACAATAAAAATACTTTTTGGTATTATAAAAGTACTTTCGTGGTGCAAAAAATGTTAAGTTTTAATGCAATAAAAATACATCTTGGTACTATAAATTGTACTTTTCGGTACTATTTGTTACAATAAAGTGTACTTCTTGGTACAATAAATGTACTTTTTCTTCAATAAAATTTAACTTTTTTGCACTTTTAAATACAATGAAGGGCTCTATTTTGTAGAATATAGTGTATTGTTTGGTAGAATAAATACTACTTTTAGGTAGAACAAATTGTACTTTGTGCATTAAAATTAAAATTACTTTCTGCTACAATAACAGTGCTTTTTGGAACAATAAAAGTGCTCTCTGGTACAATAAATTGTACTTTTGGGACGATCAATTGTACTATTTGGTACAATCAAATTACTTTTTAGTACAATAAATTTTACTTTTTTGTACTACAAATTACATTTTAGGGTACAATAAAGTGTACTATTGGTAGAATTTAGTGTACTTCTTGATAGAATAAACCGTTCTATTTGGTACAGTAAATAGTACTATTTGGTACAATAAACTGTACTTTTTGGTACAACAAATTGTACTTGGTGCAATAAAAGTACTTTTTAGTAAGTTTAAGAGTTTTTTTTGTAAAATAAAAGTACTTTTTGGTACAATAAAATTAGTTTTCGGTACAATTAAAATACTTTTTGGTATGATAAAAGTTCTCTTTGGTACAATAAATTATACTGTTCGGACCATAAATTGTACTTTTTGGTACAATGAAAATACATTGTTGTACTATGTAAGTATTTTTTTGTTGTAATAAAATTTCTTTATGGAACAACAAAAGTCTTCTTTGGTAATAAAGGGTGGATAAATTTTATGGGCCGATGTTAGTTTGAATAAAGCACATATTATTGAGGAAGTTTTTGTCATTTATTTTTATTATGAAAATATTGGCATGGTTCAATTATGTGTGGAACAAAATATCGGCCCAATGGCACCACTAAGAAAGCAGTCCAACGGTGTCAAATGGTATGATATTGGGGGCCAATTGACATCGTCACCACGTGAAAAAACATGGCCATTGAATTTGTCGCGCAAAAGATCCATTGTTTCGTTAGCTGTGTGGCATGTGGCACCGTCCTGTTGAAACCACATATCGTCCACATCCATATCTTCCAATACGGGGCATGAAAAGTTCGTTTTAATCTTACGATAGCCTACACCATTCACAGTAACTGCCTGACCGGCCTCATTTTGGAAAAGTAACGCCCGATGATGGCGCCAGCCCATAAACCGAACCAAAAAGTCACTATTTGGGGGTGCATTGGTTTTTCGACAAGCACTCTTGGATTATTATTCGTCTAAATGCGGCAATTCTGCTTATTGAAGAATCCACTGAGGTGAAAATGTGAAGATGATTTTCTTTGAAAATTTATCATCCATTCCTTGCAACCATTCTGACCACTGACGACGTTTGAAGTGGTCAAGAAGCTTTAGTTCTTGAGTCAGTTGTACCTTGTAAGCGTGTAAATGCAAGTCTTTGTGCAATATGTTCAACTCAACATGTTGGACTCAATTGTTGTATACGACGACGAGTTGAGGTGGAAGGCAACGCTATCGCGAACAGCAGCAATATTTTCTGCAGTACGAGATGTACTGGTGTTTTCATGTCTCCTACAGACCCGGTTTGCTCAAAGTAATTGAACGCCCATTCTGATATTAAGCCTGAATAACTTTAACGCGTGGCTCGATTGTGTATCTTTACATAGTTCAAATTAAGTTAGTCTAAAATTGAGAAATGTAATTCAATATGGGCCCTTACAATTTAACCACCCTTTACATATAAAAAGATTTTTGGTAAAATAAAAGTTCTATTAGGTACAAGAAAAGTACTTTCGAGCACAAAAACAGTGGTTGTTAGTATAACAAAATTGGTTGTGGGTACAATAGGATTTTTTTTTACTAAAATAGCCTTTTTACAATGGAACGCATTTAACACATCTCCCCATTATTTCGCATCTTTAAAAGATGCGGACAAAATGCTATAATTTGTACATGTATTTTGTTGTTGGAAAGATGGTAATAGGTTTGTGGCAGGAAAATATTGCAGGTTTACAATGCGAATGGTAAAAAGCGTGAGTCCGACAACAGCTGACAATGTGCGAAACTGCAGTGTAAAACCAATTTTTAGCATTTCGCATTTTCAGCTCAAAATGCGAAATGCTTTTTTGGTGTAAAAAGGCTATAAAATTACATTTTTGAGCATTAAAATTAATTTATATTCACATTGGTAGTGTAAAGTACTGCTAGTGCAATTTAAGTACTCTTGGGTACAATAAAAATACATTTTGATACAATGAAAGCATTATATTTCTGTAAAAAGTTAATACTTTGTAATCAACGACCTTTCGGTACTATAAATGTACTTTTGTTGCAAAAAAAAGTACTCTGTGGTACTTTAAAAGTATTTTCTGATACAATTAAACTATTTTTGTTATGTATAGAAAATAAGAATTTTGTGTACAGTGAAAGTACTTTTCAGTACAATAAAAGTAAATTTTGATACACTAAAAGTAATTTTTAGTGCAATAAAAGTAAAATTAAAATATTTTTTGGTGCAATAAATTTAACCAATAAAAGTTTTTTTTTGTGGTAAAATAGAAATTCTTATGGGTACAAGAAAATTACTTTGTGCTACTATAAAAGTAAATTTTTGTGCCAGAAAATCACTTTATGTTCGAAAAATCACTTAAAGTACTATTAAAGTGCTTTTCTGTACAATGAAATTATAATATGGTACAATGAAAGTATTTTTTGTACAAGAAATGTGATTTTTGATACAATTTAAGAACTTTTTTACAGAACTTTTCGGGCAATAAAAGTACTTTATTAGGCAGTAAGATAACTTTATGGTACAACAAAGGTAATGGTTGCTATACTGAATGTTTTTGTGGTGCAATAAAAGTACTTTTTAAGGGAATGAAAGTACCTTTCAGTTCTATAAAATTACTTTCTGCTGCAATAAACGAACCTTGTGGTATAACAAAAGTACTTTTTTGTGCTAAATCGAGGCCAAATATAAAAATAGAAAAAAATATAAAACATCATCTTGAGCCAAATTGAAAAAATATGTCCTCAAGCACCCTCCGAAAAACTGCCGGAATCGTTTTTTATCTCTGATTTTTTGTTTGTGTCTCAATCGTAACATACAAGATATTGGTATAAAGGTTACGGCGAGTACTACATTTGACCTATAGATGTCGCTGACGTACGACATCACTTTGTAATGATGGCTTTATTTAAAACATAAAGGTGGTCTCGATGTGATCCTTAGTATTTGTCCTTGACTGGATAAAAATGAATTTTTGATTTGATGATGGTAAATTGCATTATATTTGTGTATACTTATTTTCCCAAAATAACTTCATAACTTATTTTAAAATGTTTTCATAACTTGTGGAGTGACCTAGTACATGTCATAGGGCAAAGTTCTCTAACATTCTCAAAATCTTGAGAAACATCAACGTTATAAAAGTTAATACAATTAAATAGTTTACAGAATAAATTCATACCTATTAAGTCCGTTCCTTAACCACTAAACATTTTTAACCAATGTTTTTTTCTTCTAATATGTTACAGATTCACATCGATTCATATATTAGCCGAAATATTTTGAAAAGGTAAGTTATTTAAAATTACTTAACATAGCAAAAAAACGAGCTTCAAACTTTGTTGTTATTGCATATAAAGCAAAGTTCAAAAAATCCTCAATATGTAGTAAACCATTAGGCGCTCCCCAACATATTCCACTTACATGTTAAATCTCTGTAAATCTCATATAAATTGCTGTTTTATTCTATTTTTTGTGAAGTGTTAACTGTTTACAAGTTTTTAATATAGAAAAGTGAAAATTTCACTCGCCGCCGCCAACTGTTCTCAACGCCCTGTACCACGCAACCCCGCCCGTCATAAAAGCTAAGCATTACATTATCGGCGCTTTATTGTTTACTGTTTGGAGATATCGTTTATTTTTCCTGTATCATTTCCTAAAAACAAACTTTTTGGCGCAGTACACAAGCACCGGGGTCTGGGGGGTCGCTTGCTCATTTTATTGATGATAATAACTAACAGAGCGGCAGCAACAACAAAGCGCCATGAAACAACAAAACTTTAGTTTTAAACATACAAAGAAAACTTTTTGTTCATGGACTGGCGGTTAGGGAGGGTAGTAAAAGTACAGCAGCCCAACGCCACCTGAATGCATTGTGAGTGTGATTCAATGTTTTGGAATACTAAATAGCATTTTCCTACTCTATACATATGGCCATTATATCGTTTATATGTGTGAGTGCGTGCGTGTGTATTCGTCTATATATGAATGACGGTTAGGTATCATCAGCGATGTGGAACCGTCATAGCAGTAATAGAACAACCAAACAACCAACCCACTATATCAGGGGGACTGAGGCGGCGTTCTGCATGGCGGCCATTCACTCATCAGGCAATAAATGCGAATAGACCCCACTCTAGCAACAACAACAACGGCAACAACAAGCATAAATTCGAGTCGAAAAGCTGCTAAAATCGGTATAGTTCACTTTAAAATGCGTATGTGTGAGTGTTTGTGAATGCATACATGTGTGTGTGTGCGAGTGTTAGTTTCAAAACTGAATTGAAAATTACACCAACAACAAAAGTAATTACAACAACAAATTATCATCAGTTTAACGAACTTTTTTACAAGCCAAAACTAAGCAAAATACAAAAGTGATATGAAACGCAAGAAGCGAGAAAAGAGCAACATATTGTGTTAACCCTTTAAGGTGAGCCGGTTGGAGGTAGGACCTTCGAGGTAGATCAGCTATGGCATAGGTGCGACCAACATTTGAAAGAAATAATCTTATATATCAGAGATTGTTCTTTCTTGCTCTAATAAAGAGTTATACTTCCAACACTACTTTAACTATTTTATTTTAAATTTAAAAACAAACCTCTACATGAATCACCATTTACTTAAGAAAGAAGCTACAAAGTAAGCAACATATTGTATAAACCCCTTACACAGAAACAACTGTCGTCAATTTTTTAGTAATTAAAAGGAATTGTTGATATTGATTTTCAACAACAATTTTAATCATATCTATTAAATGCGTTGTTTATGTGAAAAATTTGGCATATAATCATTGCCACATACAATATTTTCAATCAAAGAAGTTACTATATTAGTAGTTGATATTACAAAAGTTCTTATTAGCTCAAAATTAATCGTATTTATGAATTTACTTTTTTCTGTATATGGTGAGCAGGTGGCTCGAGGTAAGACCTTCGGAGTAGACCAAGTATGACATAGCCACGAGCAACATTTGAAAGAAATTATCTTTCTAAAGAAAATGTCAGTGATTGTTCTTTCGTGTCATAATAAATAATCACACATGTAATACGAATTTAAGTGTTTCATTTCCAATAAAAAAACACGATTCTGCAAACTGGGTAGGAGCTAGAATAAAACTTTGTATAAGGGAATTGTAGCTGGGAAGATGGTCTAACCTTTAAGACTAAAACAAATAATCTAGAGAAAAATATCATCAAATTTTTTTGCATGTCGAAAAAGAGCAACATATTGCATTAACCTTTTAAGGTGAATGGGTGCACCTTCGAGGTAGATATTATCTTTAAAAAGTAAATGTCAGAGACTGTGCTTTCGTATCATAATAAAAAATTCCCACAGTTAATAGCATTTTAAATGATTTATTTTAAATTAAAAGACAAACCTCTAAATGAATCACCGTTTACTAAAATTACTCTCCTGTCTCTTTGACAATAATTACAGTTTATGGGAGAATTCTACAAGTTAAACACAATATATTACTGAAAATTCTTAATTCCGTATAGCCGAACAATACATAATAACAGAAAAAATTACCTGAAAAAAATAATTCAAATATTAGATCCCTACCGAAATTTTTCCAGTAGACGATTTCTGCTAACTGGGTAGAAGCTAGAAGAAAACTTCGTATGAAGGAATTGTAGCTGGGAAGGAAACGTATTTATAACACAAATTATCATTGGTTTATCGACCTTTTTTTTAAGCCAAAACTAACCAAATACAGAAGTGATATAAATCGCAAGAAAAGAGCAAAATATTGCATTAACCTTCTAAGGTGAGCGGACGAACCTTCGGAGTAGATATTATCTTTAAAAAGCAAATGTCGGGAACTGTTCTTTCGTGTCATAATAAAAATTCACACAGTTAATAGTATTTTGAATGCTTTATTTTAAATTAAAAAAGCAAACTTCTAAATGAATCACCTTTTACTAAAATTTCTCTTCTGTTTTTATGATAATAATTCTATTTTTAAGGGAGAGTTCTACAAGTTAAACACATTTTAATTAAAATTCTCAATTCCATAAAGTCTTACAATAAATTATAACAGAAAAAGTTACCTATAAGAAAACAGAAATTAAATATTAGATCCTTACCGAAAATTTCTTAGGTAGACGATTTCGCGAACTGGGTAAGAGCTAGAAGAAAACTTAGTATGAGAGAAATGGAGCTGGGAATGTGAACTAACCTGTAAGACTAAAGTGTAAAATCTGGAGAAAATGTTGATTATTTTATTTGCATGTCGAAAAGTTAAAAACTTTTTTTCGGATTTTTGACCCTATGTCCATCGATTTCTGGGATAATATTGCAGATATTTAAGAAATTTTTAAAAGGTTTTGCAGCTGAGGATCAGAACTAAAAATTTAAGTATAACATGTAATAGTTGGCCTAAGTTTTCATTACTTTTTTTGATATCGAAAGGTGATATCCATATGCCACCGAAATCGTTTCCTATGAACATTACTATTAGATTAAAAGTTTTCTGAATTTTTTTTTTCTGCAAAAAATCCATATAGATATATAGCAAATCTTTGCCTTAGGATTCTTCTATGATTTTTGTAATTTTATTTTTCACCGTTATCTTTTCAGCCTCCACCTAAGGGTTAAACCTTTTTAACGCCTTTTCTATTGCGCTACACTTTTTGTTAGTCCCCCTGAGTCTTGCTGCCTCCAATTTTGATTGTTTGTTCATTTAAAATCTAAATGATTTCATCGTAATTTTTGTTTTCTGATTTTGAACTGTTGTTTTTCCTTGTTTCTGTTGTTTTTTCTTTCTGCTGCTCTGATATCTGTTTGCATTATTTGCATGCAATTTTCATTTCGAAAGGAAAAACGTACAAACGAGCGCAGAGAGTAACAACATGCATGCAAGCAACAAAAACAAAAAAATTTATGTAAACCAACAATCGAACAAATACAGAAAAATGTAGAATATTTTTGTGATGAATAATTAATTTTTTCTGAGTTTCTTATGCAGCACCTGAGAGTGAAAGAACACAAAAGCTCCCCATAGGAATTGAGGCTTTTGCTGCTGCAGTTGTTTTGATTTCTCATATATGGCTTCGCACTATTGCACTATTTGTATTAATTAAATCGAAACAGAGCCAAAGAGGTTCTTAGTCTTTTTTCTGTTGTATGATTGGCGGATGGGTGGTGGCAGGGAGTGGGATATATTTGCATGCCTTTTTACCAGCAGCATGTAATTGCTGGTGTTGCAAATGGGCATTCGTTTCCACAGTGAAAGGGAAATGCCTAGTGCCTAGAGGGTTAGTTTATGCTAAACATATGATAATACTGCTAAGTAACCAAGACGATTTATTGTGATTTAGGGTCAGTCACGGGCGCTGCAAACTGGTCGGGGGTTATTATTACATTTTTAGCGAGAACAATGAAAACTTTTGGGTGAAACCAGAATACACATGTGATTAGAGTGGATATACTTGACTTGGGTTGGGATTCAAACGGATCCTTGCTGTATCAGAGATCATGTGGGATACATATATTTTTTTGTAATAGTTTTCTTAGTAGTTTTCGTCAAATTCGACAAAAATTGTCACTGTATGTGAAGAAATATTAGTAAACTAGCTTTCCCAGCTCGCGTTGCTTTACCCGTATCTTCTTATGAATTTAAATATAACAGGTAAAATGCAAACACTTCGTAATGATCTCCCGATTTATCTGATTATAGCTTTATGGACTTGGTATCCCTTCAAATTCTGTAGAAAGCGTGCCCATCGTCGCTTGGTCTGGGTGATGGTACTAGTCTTATAACTTTTCTGACTTTTTTCCCTAAATTTTCGAATTTCTAAAAACCCCATCTGGCGGCTTCCAAATTCTATATTCATTTTCGTTACTTTACCTTTAGGCATTTGGTCTGGACGATAGTACAAGTTTTATCCTCTTTTTTTTTGGTATTTTTACAACTAAAAACGAATTTCGAAAAATTATTTCACATCGCACAATTATTATTTTCGCTTTAAGCGATTGTCGATTGGTCTGGGTGATGCTATAACTTGTATCCCTTACACTGTACAATAGATCATTTTAGGACTCAATTCTGAGAACTGCACGTAAAAGTAGCCCCAAAAAGAAAAAGTTCTGCATCATTCGTTTTGTCAAGTTACATGCCATAATAATTTAATACCTATTTGAAGTTAGTAAGTATCATATAGGAGAATTTGTCACGATTTAGGCTCTTTTGTTTGACATAACTCGAGAAGTAAGACTGGCAGGATCAGTGTCTGGTAGAGTTGGATCTTCGTTCGTCAAGAGAGGACTTTATCTCACGATGAGTACTCGTCTCTTGATTTCCAGGCTGACACTAATATTTTTGTTTATCATAGTTCAAAGTTATAGTTGTCAACGTTCACGCAGGGTCCCAAACGAGTAAACTCTTTGTTCGTTGTAACAAATAACTTGGTCCTCATTTGTCACCAGACCCACATACACAGAACTTTTGTTAACGACTTTTGACTTTTGTTAAAGATGGTACCGTTTCCGTTTACTTTTGCCTTCCGCATGATCATCTCCGTTATGATGTTAAAGAGATCGAATGACAGACTATCGCCTTGTCTAAAGCCTTGCTTGGTAGAAAGTGGCTCTGTTAGATTTGTGCCTATTTTCACTAAAGACTTCTTGTCAGTCAGTGTCATCCCGCAAAGTCGTATTAGCTTCCCAATACCAAACTCAGCCATAGCATCTAATAGTTTCCGTCGTAACGGACTGTCGAATGCAGCTATGTAGTCGATAAACAAATGGTAGCTGTCGCTCTGCATTTCTTGAGTCTTTTCCAGAATTTGTCTTATTATGAATATTTGGTCGGTCGTGGATAAGGTCCAATCAGGTACGCTAAAATGGTCTTTAGTCTTTAAGACAACACACTAGACAGGACCTTGAATGCGATAGGTAAAAGGCCAATCCCGCGATAGTTGGTACATACACTTGGATCGCCTTTCTTAACCACAGAACATAGAACACTCAGATTCCAATAGTCGGGCATGCATTCCTTGAGCCAAATCATGTTTATGAGCTGGTGCATGCACGTTGCAAGCTCATAGCGGCTTTTAAAAGCTCTACCGGCAGTCCATTGGCTCCCGCAGCTTTGTTGTCTTTAAGTCGTGCAATGGCCGTGTTGAACTCGTTTTGCTCGGTGGTGGCCAGTCTACTCCATCGTCGATGATTGGTGCGATTTCGTGACTTATGCTGCCTTCGGGAACGAACAGTAACGTAAGTTTTCCCTCCATATTTGCAGCACACTCTGAATGTCAGTGACCAGATTTCCGACTCTGTCTCTACAGTTGGGGATCCCTGGTCTAAAACCTATTCCCGTAATTTTCGACATCCTGTCTCTCTCTTTTCTTCCATAGAAGCTTTTTTCGCCTGAAGAGGCGACATTCCTCAAAACAAGCGTATTTGATGTTATTTTCATAACACTTACGTAAAGTCTGACTGTTTTGAATAAAACAAAACTTTTGATTACATGTGAATTGTCGATCGCGTCTGTATGAAAAAAAAAACAATTATTGCCAGCCCGCGAGTCTACGGAATGGCTATCAATGTTCTACATACATATGTGACCCGGTAAGTTAAAAGAGACCTATGCTCAGAAAATAAGTTTTGGAGAAAAATTACTTTGAATTTAAAAAGTTACTTTTTTTTATCAAAAGTGTCTAATTTGAAGCTAATTTCTGCCAATACTAATGCAGCTAGAAAGCTGTGGTTTGTTGCATTATAAAGTGCGTGTCGTCTACTATAAGAATCACCAAAAAAGTATAAATCGATTTTTTCGACCCATAGGTCCCTTTTAACTTACCGGGTCACATATATATTTTTTTTAAGTATACTGAATTTATACAAATTTGGCACAAGATAAACGTTTTTGGATCGGATCGTTTACTTACGAATAAGTAAATAAGTAAACAAATTAGACAATGTCCCAACAATTAAAATTTTTGTAATAATATCTAAAAGAATTAATATTTTGTATTTATAGGTAAAACTTAAGAAAGCGTGAGGATTGCTCCATCTATTATCATTTCTAATAATTTCTTATGAGATTTTTGTGCGAATTAGTTATAAACCAAGGTTACTGTATAAGACCATTTCGGCAACCCCACAAAAGATAGCCATATGTCCAGAGATATTGAAGTGAACTTTTTACATATGTTGGCTGTAACCTTTTCCACAGTTTTACTATTTATGTCATCTGGCTATACGACCGAAAGTTATTTATCAATCAGTTTCCTGACTGTTATTTATTAACTGATTTCTATTAGCAAAATAATCCTCTAATAATAAAAATTAACCCAACTGAACAATTCTTAAATTTCAAAATTTTTTCCTCATATATGTGACTTTATAATTTAATATGAGTTTAAAAAACTATATCAGCTTCATGTTTCATAAAGTTAATCGATTTCGCAAGTGGAGCATCTACCATGTACCCTTAACGATGGGGATACTCGTAAGAGTATAACTATCCCTGATTTTTACTGTTAGTACCCAAGTCGAGCAACAATATTATTTGATACCGAAAACAGAACATACTTTTAGGGTATAAAAAAATACTTTCCACATATTACACACGATAAATAATTTGATTTAATGTAATGCCTTTGTGAACTCAACTATTCCTTCTTAAGATTCCACGCATCAATGTTTTCCATTTTTTAAAGCACACTCTTAGGCTTAAAAAGTAAAGCATAAATTATAAGCGTTTGCCTTTTTTTCGCTAGCATACTCTTAGGCATAAATATAAAGGCATAACTAACGATTATCAATAATAGTTTGAGCAATTTTTATCATTTATTTTTTGTTTCTTTTTAGCAAATCCGCCTTTGTACAATCATTTCGTTTGAACAATTTTTTGCTGACAGCTATAATATGACAAGATATAATTTTGAATACCTCGTGTCGTAATTGAATTTGAATTAATGTTAAAAAATTCCAAGATAATGTATTTTTGTTGTTGTACCACTTAGTGAACTGTTTGTTGTTTCATACACTTAGTTAGAATTGACACGATGTCTTTACCTAATGGAATTGACCTGGAATAGGGGAAATAATAGACAACTATAATTTGTAGCATATTTTAAGGCTTTATTAAGGAATATATTATTATAATCAATAAAAAAAAGAAAAACAATAGGAATAATTAACTTTAGTTTGTTGATTGAAACAAAAGTGATTTGTTATTAGACGATGACAAAAACCGAATTGTTATTTGCTAAAAAAAAATAAAGAAATTCTCAACAATTGATAGAGTAATATGAACCAATACTTTTGCAGCATATATTAGGGATTTGGTTGACAAAAATTACTTATCCTAAAAGTAAAAGCAAATACGATGATCTCACATAGGCGTTTCTTATAAACCCAAGTGTGTATTGTTAATTTATTTATCATTATTGGAATCAAAATAACACTAACGACTTATATGGGTCAAATCCTTAGTTAATTGATTAAAGTAATGTTGATACGCTATAGGAATTCAAGAAAAATATCATTGTTATTAGCTATAAAAAAAAGAAATTGACCATAAATGATAAAAGAAATATTTTGTAGCATATCTTACGGCTTTCTGACAGTAAACTTGTAATCTTGGAAATAATCAAATAAAAAATACCATAGATTAAGATATTGATTTCAGCAATTCTGAATCCCTATCGCAATTGATAATAGCTTAGCGAAAATTACCTAAGAATAATATTAACTAAAAATTTATACGGCAATATAAAATAATATTTTGTAGCCTATCCTAAGGCTATTTTTGTGAAACTAAATGATGTTAAATACAATCTAGTACAACTACTGAATAATTCACTTGAAGTTATGTTGTTTTTCTAATGAATTAAAAAAAAGGCCAGTTGACAAGAACATTGATTTAATAAAAATTTCATTGCTGACCATATAAACTTATTTATGTATTTAGACACTTACCCACACGGTAGTTGAGGTCCTATCGAATATTTTTTAGTTTCTGCTGACATTGGCATTGTTAGAAAAGTAATAATATTTCATGACAATGAACTTTATTAAGTCAAAGATGATGATAATCGATATGAAATATGTTATTATTTATTCTTGTTATGCTCTTAAACAGAAAACTTTAGAAACAATCACATTTGATAATATGCTTTTAGGCGTTAGCAAGTGAAATATTGTTGTTAGTATTTTATTGTCCTCTTGTTAAAACTTTTCTATAAAAACAATCGTATAAAGCATACACTTAGGATGATGGTAATGGTGGCAAATTGATAAACGAACAACTACACATTAATCACATACATATATATAAAACAATAAAGATACATTTATTAACAGGAAAAGTGATAATCTTTATATCGGTCATCATACGTCATTTCATTTTATTGCAAATACTCAAACATAATTGACGACGGAAATGACAGTTACGATGTTTGCAATACCGGGAAAATATGTGGATATTATATTTTGCAGATATAAAAGTAGATCAAAAAGGAAGTACTTGAATTTACTACATAGTCACTTTAAAATTCAATATCAAGTTTTTAATAACAAATTCTTAGCCCCAGTGCGACATATTTAGACAACTAAAATATTTCATATTTTATTAAGGGTGGTGATAAATTTAAAAGCTTTATTTTTAATATTAAATCGAACATTTTATGTATAATTGGACGTCGGTGTTTTTTATTGTGACCCAAAAAATATTCCGTGACATTTACTTTATTAAATACAAATTCAGTCAAAGGTTGAGTGGGACTAAGCCGCAAGTGGTCTCTTAGGAAGACTCAACTGTCGAATACCTTTTCTGGTATTGCCACACAGACACGATCGACAATTCACACGTACTCGAAAGTTTTGTTTGATTCAAAACACAGTCCGTCTTTGCTTGAGTGTTATCAAAGCAACACATAAACAAGTACAAGTACAGACAGAGAAACAATCTTCAACGATTTTTGGGATATCATGAGTGTACGATTGTTGGAGAGCACAACGTTTGCACCGTGTTTAATTCGCTGCGCTGACGCTTCTTGTTTGAAATCCAAGATCCTTCCTTGAGATGAATTTTAAGACACGGGGCAATTGTCAAAAAATTTAAAAAACTAAAAAAAGAGAAAAAAATAATAAGACATATAGAAAATGAGTCTTAGGACGGTTATATGTGGCCCACAGGGTCCAAAAACACGCTTAAATTTAAATATACTTGGGAATGTCCAAGAATGGGTACTCCAACGAATTGTATTCGTTTCACGAATTCTGTGGTGCCATTATTTATGTTCACTTTTACCATATAACATAGGGGCCTTGAGATCCGACATCAGAGGCCAACTACAGAACGCAGAGTTCGTATATTCATATGAAATGGAATAATATACCAATTGTATTGCAAGTAATTTCAGCCTACGGTCACAGCCCATTTTCGCGCGATATCTCGAATTCTTGATTTTTTCTTTAATTGCTTTTTTAGGCTCTACTCCGGTTCTTGAAATCTAGATTTTATCGTTTGATTACTTGATACCAAGACAGTTATCGAAAAACTACGTCCGTTAATTTTCCGATAACTCGAATTCTTGAATTTTTCTTTAATTTCAGTTTTTTTACAATTTTTTGAGACTGCTCCCAGTCCTTAAATTTCGATTTTTGTCGTTCGATAACTCGATAGCTAAGACAGTAATCGAAAAATACGACGGTTAATTTTTCGATATGCTCTGCTTCTGGTCCTGAAATTTAAAGTTTATTGGTCGATAACTCGATTACTAAGAACGTTATCGCAAATCTAAGACGGCTTATTTTTTGATAACTCGAATTCTTGATTTTTTCTTTTATTTTGGGTTGATTTATTTTTTAAGCTCTGCTTCTGGTCCTTAAATTTCATCAGTCGATAACTCGTTAAATAAGACGGTTATCGAAAAAATACGACAGCTTATTTTTCGATATTTTGAATTATGTAACATTACATTTACATTAATTTTGGGTTTCTTTAGTTTCTTTTTAAGTTCTGCTTCTGTTTCGATTACATCGTCGGCAACTCGATAACTAAGACAGTTATCGAAATACTACGATGGCAAATTTTTCGATATATTGCAGTCTTGAGTTATTCTTTACTTTCGCGTTTTATTATTTGTATTTTAAGCTCAGCTCCAAGTCCTGATTTTTATCGTTCGATAACTCGATAACTAAGACAGTTATCGAAATTTTTCGATATCTCTCAATCTTGATTTTTTCTTTAATTTTACTTAGAAAACTTAATTTCTCTTTACACCTCATTCTTGTGAATTAACACGCTTTCTATTTTTAGATTCACAACTAACGGCACCTACTTGTTTATCGACGAATGGGAACGTCACTATTTGAGAAGCTTTTTACTAGACTTTCTGATTGACTCGACACTTATACTGCGAAGTTGCTGTCGACAACATAGAGGGGCCGGCAATGTAAGAAAAATGTAAATGACTGGAGGCGGGAATCGAACCGGGGATCTCCCGCATGGTAGTCGTGTGTTCTAACCATCATGCCACGGCCGGTCAGTTATCAAAAAAGACAGTTATCGAAAAAATACTATACGCTTTCCTTTTATTTTGATACTTATTATAAAATGAGTTAAAAAATCTATACTTTTTTTTGAAAAATAAAAATATTTTGTGGCCATTGTTTTAGACCATGTGGCCTACATAGGTCCGTCCAAGGGACAATTTCTGAATTTTCCACTTTTTTTTTCTTCAATTTCGGTTTTTTTTCCGAAATTTTTTGACGCCTGCCCCTTGTCCTCAAATTTTGCCCAGCTTAACTCTCCTCTACAGTCTTAATATTCTTCTCACTGCGGAAGGAAAGTGGCCTTTTTTGGTCTCGTATCATCCAAAACCTTACTCAGAGACTCAAATTTGCTGATGATGTTGGAAAAAAAAGGCTCGGGATGTCAACTATACTTGACGATATATTGTGCGAAGTGCACACAATACGGTTTTCAGAAAAGGATGATTTTCGTACGTACACTTAATACTTTAAAGACGTTGTAGCGGTTTTGGTCCCGTGGTGACAAATTGCCAAAGACAATTGCATTAAAAAGGCTTACAGCTTGACACCAGTTATGCGTGATTTGTAAATTAAAAACAAATGAATAGCAAACCTCTAAATGAATCACACTTTAGCATACTAATAGGCTTAGGTAATTTTTGTGACTGAAGTGACATAAATTTCAGGGCTCGATTGGGGCATGATGGTTTGAATAGAAGACTATCATGTGATAGATCTGGGTTCGATTTCTATCTCAGCCTTCAACATAGCTTTCATCAGCAGCCATTTCGATGTAGTCGACAAACTTTATCTGTAACAAAAACACAAATGAAAAAGAAACCTTTAAATGAGTCACGCTTTAGCATACGAATAGTCTAAGTTAGTTTTGTGAACAAAGTTAAATAAATGCCAGCGGCCGTTTGTGGCATGATGGCTTGAACACGTCTATCATGTGGAATACTAGGGTTCGATTTCTGTCCCAGTCATATTACCTTCGGCAGCCTCTTCGATGTTTTCGACTGCAACTTTGCAGTAAAAGTCTAGGAAAAACTTAGGAAATAGCAGAAGTTCGTCTACGTCGTTAAAATATAAGTGCCGTTGAGTTTGAGGCTTTGTAGAAAAGTTATTATATATTGTAGCATATTTTTAGGCTTGATAAAATAAAAGCTTATAATTCTAAATTTAGAGTAAATTAGAATATATGATAAACAATTAAAATTATAATGTTGTTCAATTATAATTGGAATTTGAGTAAAACAAAATTTGCAGAAAGACATTGGTAGCAACTGATGAGGCTATATATATAAAAAATATACCTCAGCATAAGTTAAGGCTATATTAAAGAATATACCTCAGCATAAGTTAAGGCTTCATTAAGATAAAGCAAACTAAGTCTTAAGTATTCAACTGAAACAAATTTTCATATGCTATTCAAATTGCACTTTTTAAAGGAAGAATATATTGCCTATTGCAAAAAGTTTTTATAATTTCGAAAAAACATATCGTCGGTATACAGGAACAACTGACCCAGTCTACTTTTTGTGTTTCTAAGTTATTGGTGATTTAAAGTTAATGGCCGTCTATGTTTTGATACAATAACTACAAAACTATTTTAAATAGACATAGGGTATCCTAAGATGGCATAGACTATGACTTTGAAACACTTACGCATCACAAAAAAGTTGACTTGTTCTATTTATCCTGTATACCCACGATATACTCTCATATTAATGACTTTTCCCCAAAATGTAAAAAAGAATTCAGTTCTTGCCGCAGTTCCAATTAATATTTCAATGATCCATTTTACAAATTAAATGAATTATTCACAAACACAATTTGCTAACAAGCTAAGACGAGAAAAATTCCTGCTATGATATTTATTCTCCAGGATACTCTGACAACGTCAGCACATTTAATAGACCAAAAAAAAAAACTATGTATATACCACAATCTACCCCTCTCTCCCCTTAGCACAACATAATGAGCCAATTTACAGGATAATTGTCAGCTAAATAACCGCATAATTATGCAAAAGCATAAACTAAACCAATTCGAATAGCGAACAACACAAAAAATCATCTATACAACATAAAATAAAAACTCTTAAAACAAACACAACATTAATAATCAACAGCGTTTGAAAAGTAGCCTGAAATGAAACGGAAATAAATGTTAAAAAACACCAATAACAGTAAAACGCAAACTTATTCAATGTCCCCCCGCCCACTACAACACACAACCCCAATCCAGCATCAACAACAACACCACCTTCCCCCCCATTTGAAAATTTCTAAAAACAGACAATTATTTTCAAAATAACCGAAACGAACCAACGAAAATATTGCTAACGTTAGCTATTAGACCAAACCAAAGATATTGTCATGCTTACGTATATCCTTGTGGAGATGTCCTGCATAACAATTAAATTAAATTAGTAAAACAACAACAACATCAAGGGCAGCATCAGCAGCCTTCCAGCAAATACAATGTTGTCGTTTGCTGCAAACAATAAGGATTTTGTTAGCAGCAGCAAACAATAACAATAATAATAATTGTGGAAATTGTTGTCGTATTAATTTGTCTCGAAAATGATCCACTCCTTAAAATATGAACGCAAACACAAACACACACACTCGTATACCAAAAGCATCCTTAGAGTCGTTTCTCATACCCCAACACTGCTTAAAATCCTGCTCAAGTGGTCATTTATCCTTCGATTGAAAATTACGACAAGACATTTTGCTCAAACTCACACAGCCATGACGAAAGCCATAGAAAGATATAAGGCTATATACAAAATTTGGTTTTCCATAGCCTACATTTAGGCTTTAAACTGAAGCAGAAAAATTAAAAGCGATGGAAGCAAAACAAAATGTAAAAAGTGCTTGCAGTTTTAAGATTAAGAGGACATTTAAATTTATTGTTACCGCATAAAATTTTATACATTAGAATAATTACAAAAGCTTTTTAAAGCTAAACCAAAATTTATTAAGGTTTTGAGGGGGAAGCAAATTTAATAGCATACATTGAGGGGTGGGATATTATTTTCATTTGGGCACAAGAAATTTGTACATGTATCTGAGAACAATTTCGTGCTCATCGTAATTTTAATAAATCATTAAATGTGATATTGAAGATAATTGAAAAATATTCTTAGTCTTTGGGTATTAGTTAGAATTCTTAATAAATTCTAGTTTATTTGTTAAATAATCAATTAGAAATTCTAAGAAATTTACTGCCAAAATTGTTATATGTCATAATTGCTGTAAAGAAATGAACTTTGCAGGATTTGTAAGGTATAACTTCCGCTTCTATTTAAAAAAAAAAAACACTTGAACTGAAAAAATTTCTTTCGAATTGGATTAAGGACAACAGTTATGAAAGATAGACATCAGGGTTTGGTGATATGCTGTTAGGCTCCTAAGAGGGATATGTTTTTACTCTTAGGAGAAAAACATATTCTCTTGGCAATAAGCCCGATGTGTTTTTGAGAAGCTAAGAAATTGTTTTTTTTTTAACTAGAATATTAACTGTTTATAATACTTTATAAAAAAAATGAAAACAAGTTACGACATTAGTATTCCAACTATATCTATTTTTAGACCCTCATCCTTAGGAATGAGGTTATATATCACTTTTTACGAGAAATCCTATAATACATTAAAGAAGACGTTTGGGCCCCTAGTACAATACCTAAACTCTCCGTAAACGATGATGGGCCCATATATTTTACGGAGTATTTTTCTCTTGCATACTACCAGCACCGATTCATTCACTTATGTGATCACCCTGGATTCTGAACCATACATTAAGACAGGAAGAACCAGTATCTGGTATAGCTGGATTTTTGTTCGTCGAGAGAGGGCTCTGTCATTAAATCGCTTGCTTTGTCCGTAGAAGCATTTATTTGCAAGCAGGATTCTTCTCAGGATTTCTAGGCTGACATTATGTGCTTTGTTAATGGCGGAGCCTAGGTAGATAAAATTACCACCTCGAAATTATAGTTGTCAACGTTCACGCAGTTTCCCAAAGGAGTAGATCCTTTGTTGGTTGAAACTAATAACTTCGTTTTGTCATCGTTCACCATTAGACCCATTTTCGCTGATTCCTTCTGTATACCTGAGAAGGCTGCAGTCACATCCCGCAGTTTTCGACCGATGATGTATACGTCATCAGCGAATGCGAGTAGCATGTGGCTTTTGTTGAATATCGTGCCACTCATATTTACTGCAGCTTTTCTCATTATCATCTCCATCATAATGTTGAAGAGGTTACACGATAGGCCGTCGCCTTGTTTTAGGCCTCGTCAGATATAGAATGGCTCCGTAAAGTCCTTGCCAATCTTCACTAAAGACTTCCAGGCTGTCAGCATCATTCCACAAAGGCGTATCAGCTTCGCTGGAATATTAAACTCAGCTATGACTTCGAGTAATTTCTGCCATATCGGGCTGTCGAAGGCAACTTTATAGTCGACGAAAAGATAGTACGTGTCAAGCTGTTTCTCTTGGGTCTTTTCCGGGATTTGTCGATGTGTGAATATCTGGTCAGTTGTTGATTTACCACGTCTAAAGCCACACTGATAAGGCCCAATCAGTTTGGATAACACTGACTTTAGTCTTTCACATAGCACACTCGACAGGACCTTATATGCGATGGGTAAAGGGCTGATCCCGCGGCAGTTGGAGCACACACTTGGATCACCTTTTCTCAGCACAGGATATAATACACTTAGATTTCAATCGTCGGGATTGCACTCATTAAGCCAAACCGTGTGTAGGAACTGGTGCATATTCGTTATCAGTTTCTCGCCACCGAACTTGAAGAGCTCTGCCGGAAGTTCGTCGGCACCAGCTGCTTTATTGTTTTTCAGCCGCGATATTGCTCTTCTTACATCGGCTTGACTTGGTGGTGGGCAATCTAAGCCGTCATCGACAATTGGCGTAATATCTTTACGTGCGCTGCCTTGTGGAACCAGCAGTTGCTGGAAATCTTCTCTCCATATGTGCAGCACACTCTGAGTATCTGTAAACAGATTTTCATCCTTGTCCTTACAGGAGGGAAGCCCATTACTGTAACCTTTTGCTTTAACTTTCTGGTAAAATTTTGGGGCCTCACCTTTATCCCTGTATCGCTCCATATCCTCGTTCTGCTATTCATCCATGTGACTTTTTTTCGCTTAAACAGCAGCTTCGCCTGTTTTACTGTCTTTTTGTGCCGTTCTTTAACAGCCCGGGTTACAACTGGGTGTAGCGTTGCCTTATAAGCAGCAGCCTGTTCCTCAGACGCTTTGCGATATTCTTTGTCGTTCCAGGACTCGTCTGAGTGCCGTGTTTTATATCCTAGCACGGTTGTTGCGGCGGTTGCCATGGAGTGCGCAATACGCCGCCACTGTGTATCGGTTAGAAATAGAGGCGTTGTGTAGTAGTAGTAGGGAGAGCTGGTTGGAGTAGGCAGTGGCTATCTCTGGGGTATGCAGCTTCGCGATGTCCAGCTTTCTTTATGTTTGGTTCCGTGTGTTGTGCGCACCTTGACTGCAACCAGGTAATGATTCGAGCCAATATTTGCACCGCTCATCACACGCACTTCCATAACGCTTGAGACATGCCTTCCATCAATTACCACATGATCAATTTGATTTTTGGTGTTTTGATCGTGGGATAGCCAAATTGCCTTGTGGATATCTTTGTCCAGGAATCTGGTACCACTCACAACCATGATTCTTGCCGACGCGAAACTAACCAGCCTAATCCCGTTGTCTGATGGTCGGTGTGCAGGACCAAGAACATCTTCCCTTTCTATTTTTGCATTAAAGTCTCAATTGTGTTGTCGTGGCCAGGGCAGCGGTCGTATGGTTCCTCTTAGCGCTCGTGAAATGCTTCTTTAACCTCATCGTCTTTATCTTCTGTCGGGGCATCAGCACAAATCAACGTGATGTAGAAATATTTCGCCTTGATACGGATTAAGGCTATTCGATCACTAACAGGATTGAACACATCCAAATTCATGCTTTTTGGCATGGCAGCTGAAATAGATGTCGTAATTTGTAAGTCGCTAGCATTGATGTCCTGTCCATCTTATCTCTTGGATGGCGGTGATGTCAGACTTATATTTTTTTGGGACATTCGCCAGTCGGATAGTGGCACCTTCTCTATAGAGAGTCCGGAGGTTCCATGTGCATTTCCTTAAATCATGGTCCTTATTACGTTTACGGGGGTCGTCAGCATATCAGGGGTTCCGTTCCTTACTTCTTCTATCTCTTGTTTTCATAGCCAGTAAAGGACCTGAAGGCGGGTGATTATTCCAACTATCAGGTTTAATACATATAACCTCAAAAAACGAAACCAGAGGTGAGATATCACACGTTCTTGGCGTTCTTTGGCTTTGCACATTTTGTGCCGTAACCAACGTCTTGCTGTAACCATTTAGTTTTTCTAATTTGTAGACATTTGTTATCCCTAACATTTCACTAGATCAATTACGGTTCATCAATAACATATCCCAACACAATTCAAATTTACACTTACACACAAATTTGAATTAAAAATTCTCTAACAACTTTTACATAAACACAAATACCAAAGGACCTATGTACCTTTCTATCCACACTCATCGTATTTATCGTACTGACACAATACATTACCTATTTGAGATTTCAACATTTGCAAATTCCAAAGAATTTCAATTAACTCACTTCAATACGTACATTTGAGTATTCCTCATATGTCTGTCCCTACTTGTACGGTTGCATTAATACGTGTCATATCTCAATTTGTGCCCTTGCGGCGACCACTACCACTACCATCGCTACCATCACCACCACCACTCGACCGTCTCCCATAAGTGCTTTCAATTATAGAAATTATGAATAAAGACTAAGTATTTCCTGTTCTCCCTTTGCCCCCAGCTCCTGGTGCGTCACCTTTGGCATGCATATATGTACATACAAATATCATACTGACGATTCACAGCCGACCACTTGAAATTCCTTTACATTTTACCATTGCCAGCAATTGTTGATAAAACAATTGTGAATTGTGTAGATTGTGTTTGTTGAGGGTTTTGCTTTTTTTTTCTAGCATTTTTTGACAGGTTTTTCAAGATTGTTAATAACATTTTGTACAAAGTACAATTGTGTTTTCTATAATCTGAGCAATAGTACTTAGTAGGTCTGCAAAACGATAAATGTGGATGCATGTGCGTGTCCTGCCTAGCAGAGGGACTATCATGCTAACATCACATGCCACAAATAAATGTACTTTCGTTATGTCTGCAGAGATTTTCTTATATGATATAAACTCACATGGCTAGAGAGTTGTTATGGTTGTTGTATAATATAGGAGACACATGTATGGAATTGTGAATTCTTGCTAGCTGGTAAACCTATATATAATGATGTTTCATGCCAACTGAATATGTGTGTGCGTAATGTAGTAATTATATCATCCTGTGTGCTGTGTAAATGACATAAAGTATGAAAAAATCTCAAGTGTTTTGGGATTTAATTACTTTGAAATGCCTGTCAATGAGCTTCGTTCACATTTTTTCCCCGCACCGCACACATAATGAAGAGTAGTCCTTTATTTTACTTATCTTGAGGAGGAAGTACTTTTGAAGATTGAAGGATTTTAGGTGTTTTTGTGGTTGAAATTCCTGAGCGGCGTAAATTATTATATAAAAAGTAGACTTAAAATGTTACAAGGGGTTAAGTGACACGAGTAGGGGATGTAACGTACTTTTATATTTAATGAGCAAAGTCGACTAAAATTTGGGAAATCTTTAATACGCATTAGGTCTAATGTTGATGCCAATAAAAACTTTAAAGTCGATGCTCAAAGAAAAGTGGAAAAGATAATCAGCTCAGTCGATAAATTGACTTCATAATTTAACAGGATTTCAAAACCTGTGCAGAAATTTCAGTATGTATGATATTTCTTAACTCTCGAATTATTGAAATTTAGCGATTTAAATATAAAATTGCTTATATATTACACAGTACAACACATGATTTTGGGACACAATTCTGAGAACTGCACGTGAAAGTAGCCCGAAAAAGAAGAAGTTCTGCACCATTTGTTTTGTCAAGTTACATGCCATAATAATTTAATATTGTTTTAAAGTAAGTAAGTATCGAATAGGGGAATTTGTCACGTTTAAGGCTCTTTTGTTTGAGGTAATTATTAAAAATATTTATTTTCATAAAATTGGGAAATTTTTATAAGAGTTACCATTTAGGAGAGAACAACTTTTCCGAATTTTATTGGTCAATGTCAATATTAAATAAACTTTTACCTTGATTTCGTTCATTTGTAGGGGAGATACGAGAAGGGGTCTGTTAAATGGTTCGTGTTTCTGTCTAAATGAGCTGGAATGGTACATTTGTATGAGAGGTACCAGAAGGGGCGTGGCTAGACTTCCATTTTTTTACATTTGTATTGGAGGCACCAGAAGGGGCTTGGCTGTACTTCCAATTTTTTCTCCTAAACATTATCCTGTTATAGCTTAACAAAATACAGAATTTGGGCACGATCGCATTAGGTGTTATGATAATCCACTTCGAATTCTACAGTGGACAGAATAGTACATTTGTATGGAAGGTAACAGAAGGGGCGTGGCTAGACTTCCAGTTTTTTCTCTTAAACTTTACCATATTATAACATTATTAAATATAGAATTTAGGCACGATCGCGTTGTGTGTTTTTATATTATTATTCGATTTCTAAAGTGGGTGGAATGGGACATTTGTATGGGAGTTACTAGAAGGGGCGTGGCCATGTTGGCCATATACAAGCCCATAAGTAGTTATAGTATTAATCTACAAATATTAAACCATACTAAGTTTAAACAAAGTTATAGTACCAATTGGACAGACAGACGGACATGGATTAAACGACTTAAAAAGTTAGGAATCGAATTTAAAATTTAAAATTTTAAATTTTTGTTCAAAGAAACCTAGGGTCTAAAGTAATTTTGGATCCTATCACATGAAATATACCGCCCTACCTGTACGGTGAATGCATAAAAAGTACTTTATTGTCCAAAAAGATACATTTGTAGAAATAGACTGATACTTTCACTAGTACCTTCGTTGAATCAAAAAGTATTTTTATTGTACCAATTGTAAAAGAAAGCAAAATTATAGTACCAAAAGTATTTTTTTTTTGTACCAAAAAGTACAATTTCTTGTACCAAAAAGTGTTCTTATTGTTGACAAAGTACTTTTATTGTACTAAAAAGTACATCTATTGTACATTTATTGTATCAAAAAGACCAATTTGGTGTACAAGAAAGTAAAATTGTACCCAAAAGTACTTTTATTTTAGTGCAGTAGTGCTTTATTGTTATAAAAAGTACTTTATTGTACCAAAAAGTACAATTTATTGTACAAAAACAATAAAATACTATTTGTACGAAAAAGTACATTTGTTGTAATGGAATAGTACTTTTATTCTAATATACTAGTTCGTTTATATACAAAAAAAAGTACTTTTATTGAAAGTACTATCATTGTACCAAAAAGTAATTTTATTGTACCAAAAAGTACATTTATTGTACCAAAAAGTAAAATAGTTCTACCAAAAAGTACTTTTATTGTAATGTACTAGTAACAATAAAGTAACAAAAAGTACAATTGTTGTACTTAAAAGTACTTTTATGGTACGAAAAAGTTTTTTTATTGTTCCAAAAAGTACAATTTATTGTTCAAATAAAACTTTTGAACCAAATGTAATGTACTAGTACTTTGATTATGCCAAGAAGTACTTTATTGTACTAAATATTATTTTCATTGTACATGAAAGTACTTTTGTTGTACCAAAGAGTACATTTGTTGTACCAAAAAGCACAAATTATTGTACTAAAGAAGTATTTTGTCAAGATTACAATTAATTGCACCAAAAAAAATAAATTTTTTGTACCAAAAATTAGTTTTATTGTAATGGACTAGTACATTTATTGTAATAAAAAGTACTTTTATTATACCAAAAAATACTTTTATTGAACTAACATTACGTTCATTGTACTAAAAATACATTTGCACCTAAAATTAAATTTATTGTACCAAAAAGTACTTCTATTGTACCAATAAGTTAATTTATTGTACCAACAAGCAAAATTATTTTACTAAAAAAGGTTATTAATTGTACCAAAAAGCAAAACCGTTTTCACAAAAAGTACTATTATTGTAATGGACTATAACCTATAGTGTACCAAAAAGTAAATTTATTGTACGAAGAAGTACCTTTGCTGTAGCAAAAAGTACACTTATACTAAAAAGCTTAATTTATTGTACCAAAAAGTACATTTATTGTACCAACAAGTACAATTATTGTAACAAAAACTATATTTATTATACCAACAAGTACAATTACTTTACCAAAAAGTACAGTTGTTGTAAGAAAAAGTACCTTTACTGTACTAGAATTACTTTTATTGTAGCATAGAGTACATTTATTTTACCAAAAAGTACAGTTTATTGTACAAAAACTACTTTTATACTCAAAAGGTACATTTAATATAATGAAGTAGTACTTTTGTTGCCCTAAATAGTACTTTTATTGTCTTAATTAGTAATTTTTTTGTATAAAAAAATATTTTTATTGTCCCAAAAAGTACTTTAATTCAAACGATATTACCTAAAAGTACTATTTTTACCACAAAACACATAATTTTTACAACAAGGAAATTTTATTGTACCATTATTGTATTATTATTTTTTTCCAAAAAAAACTATTGTTGCATCAGAAAATAATGTCATTGTACTAAAAAGTATTTTTATTATACAACATAGTACTTTTAGTACACCAGAAAGTACTTTAAAAAATAAAATAAACAACTTTATTGTACCAAAAAGTAATTTAATGGTACCCGATTTTTTTTTTGTATTGTCCTAGAAAGTACTTTTTTATACCAAAAACGTACTCTTATTGAAGAGAATAGTACTTTATTGTATCAAAAACTATATTTATTGTAGCAAAATGTACTTTTGTTGTATCAAAAAGAAATTTTCTTGTACCAGAAAATGTATTTATTGAGCTACGAAGTACTTTTATTGCAGCTACACCCTTTCCAGTTGAAATTTCAAGAAAATCAATTGAAATTCAAATACTTCATTTAAAATTCAAATCTCGTAAATTGATCTGCAAAAAAACCATTTGAAATTCAAAAAATATCAATTAAAATTTTTCATTTGATATTCGAAAAATATCAATTGAAATTTAAAACTCGTCAAAACACATCAATTGATATTCAAAATTCATCTATTAAAATTGAAAACTCATCATTTGAAATTCAAAATTTGTCAGTTGCAATTCAAAACTCGTTAATTGAAATTCGAAACTCATCAGTTGAAAGAGTCTTGAAGATCAACATGTAATTTTATTGTACCAAATGGTAAATTAATTGTATCAGTAAATACTCTTATTGTAAAAATATTATATATTTACATTATATATTTATATTTAAAATTGTTAAATTTTAATGAATTAGGTCTTTACACTTCTACATAAAAACCTGCCTTACATTTTTTAATTAATTTCGATTAATTTGTTAAGAATTACGAAAGAAATGTAAAGTATATTTACTATCAAATGTCATCTAAGATTATTTTTTCTATCGAATTCATATTTTGTCTTTAAATTCTTCCCTCACAAGAACAAGAAGAACAAAATAGTGAAACACTTCGATTACATATCTGACGCAGTAAAACAATCAATGATTTCCTAACGTTCCACTTCATTAAGCGTCAAATTACAAATCAAGAGATACATCGACGTACTTGGGCGGAGTTGGCAATAAAAACCTCTCCTATACATAGTGTAACCAACTGAACCATGAGATAAGTATTTTTTTACATACTCTAACAGCAAACGAGTGAGAAAAAACTGCTTACACACAGCAAAAAAATATAAAAACTCAAGCCGCCAAAATATATGAATTACTAAAACACAAGACAACATTTAATAAACTTTTACTTGCCACCAAAGGCCAATCAGACCAAACACATAAAATGAAGCTAAAACAATCATCTTCATTTAGGAGGCAGCAGCAGCAACAGCAACAATATAAAATTAACAACTATTCAAGTCAACTTGGACACGGAGCGCAACGCAATATAAATGAAGTCTCATTCATGCAGCCAAAGTTTTACAAAATCTTTCATATGAATGGTGGACAAGGAAATGAAGACACAAATAATCCAAGACATAAATGAAGCTAATCGTGAGTCCATTTATTGTTTATACTCAGCTAATCGTGAGTCCATACCCTGTGCTAGGCCATGCTGTCTTCATTAAGTTTTTTTGTTGTTGTTTTGCTGCTGAACTCAGAATGTCCGTCAACCTTTGGTGTTGTTGTTGCTGTTGGTTTTCGCCTGTGCCAAAGAAACTTAAATTATGATAAAGAGGAAATTAAGAAGATTTGCTTGAACGCACATAACAATCGTAAAAAGAGCTATTAAAAGAATCATACCATACAATAGACCAAACAAAACAAACGCATTGCATTGTTTTGTTTTGTTGCACGATGATGATGATGATGACGATGATGGGGCAACAATTCGATACCGCACCACATCAGCCAGGCCAGGCCACACACACTCGCATTGGCACTCGCACTAGTCATCAAGTCAGCCAATACCCAATATGCCGCGTCATATTCTGCATTCAAATGTTGTACGTTCGCCAAACAATGGCATCAGGCGAAGAATACATACAACACGAGTATTAGCCCATGAGACGCATAACAATTTCGAAATGAAAAGTTATTGTTCTTAAATACAAAACAGCAACAACACCACAACAATATTAATTTCAATATTTTGTAATCGATATATACAACAACTTGGGGGGAACCCTATACTAAAGGCAAATTTTCAAATTTTAAGTTACTGTATTCTTGTTGGATGTTCCTTAGAATGCTTTTGGTTATATGGAATAGGGTCGGCGAAGGTGATATGAAACAATTTTTCGTCTATAGAAAAAGTGTTGGCAACAACAATTTTTCGTCTATAGAAAAAGTGTTGGCAACAACAATTTTTCGTCTATAGAAAAAGTGTTGGCAACAACAATTTTTCGTCTATAGAAAAAGTGTTGGCAACAAAAACAGTTTTTCGTCTATAGAAAAAGTGTTGGCAACAACTACAGTTTTTTGTCTATAGAAAAAGTGTTGGCAACAACAATTATTCGTGTATAGAAAAAGTGTTGGCAACAACAATTTTTCGTCTATAGCAAATATGTCTGTAGACAGTGTTTCGTCTATAGAAAAAATGTCTGTAAAGACTATTTTTCGTCTATAGAAAAATTGTCTGTAAAGACTATTTTTCGTCTATAGAAAAATTGTCTGTAAAGACTATTTTTCGTCCATAGAAAAATTGTCTGTAAAGACTATTTTTCGTCTATAGAAAAATTGTCTGTAAAGACAATTTTCGTCTGTAGAAAAATGTCTGTAAAGACAATTTTTCGTCTGTAGAAAAAATGTATGTAAAGACAGTTTTTCGTCTATTGAAAAAATGTATGTAAAGACAGTTTTTCGTCTATAGAAAAAATGTATGTAAAGACAGTTTTTCGTCTATAGAAAAAATGTATGTAAAGACAGTTTTTCGTCTATAGAAAAAATGTATGTAAAGACAGTTTTTCGTCTATAGCAAAAGTGTCTGTAAAGACAATTTTTCGTCTATAGAAAAAATGTCTGTAAAGACAATTTTTCGTTTATAGAAAAAATGTCTGTAAAGACAATTTTCGTCTGTAGAAAAAATGTCTGTAAAGACAATTTTTCGTCTATAGAAAAAATGTCTGTAAAGAAAATTTTTCGTCTATAGAGAAATGGCGGTAAAGACAGCTTTTCGTCTGTAGAAAAAATGTATGTAAAGACAGTTTTTCGTCTATTGAAAAAATGTATGTAAAGACAGTTTTTCGTCTATAGAAAAAATGTATGTAAAGACAGCTTTTCGTCTATAGAAAAAATGTATGTAAAGACAGTTTTTCGTCTATAGAAAAAATGTATGTAAAGACAGTTTTTCGTCTATAGCAAAAGTGTCTGTAAAGACAGTTTTTCGTCTATAGAAAAAATGTATGTAAAGACAGTTTTTGTCTATAGAAAAAATGTATGTAAAGACAGTTTTTCGTCTATAGAAAAAATGTATGTAAAGACAGTTTTTCGTCTATAGCAAAAGTGTCTGTAAAGACAATTTTTCGTTTATAGAAAAAATGTCTGTAAAGACAATTTTCGTCTGTAGAAAAAATGTCTGTAAAGATAGTTTTTCGTCTATAGAAAAAATGTCTGTAAAGAAAATTTTTCGTCTATAGAGAAATGGCGGTAAAGACAGCTTTTCGTCTATAGAAAAAATGTATGTAAAGACAGTTTTTCGTCTATAGAAAAAATGTATGTAAAGACAGTTTTTCGTCTATAGCAAAAGTGTCTGTAAAGACAATTTTTCGTCTATAGAAAAAATGTCTGTATGGACAATTTTCGTCTGTAGAAAAAATGTCTATAAAGACAGTTTTTGGTCTGTAGAGAAATTTTTTTTCGTTTATAGAGAAAATGCCTACAAAGACATTTTTTCGTCTATAAAGACAGTTTTTCGTCTGCATAAAAAATGTCTGCAAAGACAGTTTTTCGTCTATAGCAAAAATGTCTATAAAGACAGTTTTTCGTCTATAGCAAAATTGTCTGTAAAGACTATTTTTCGTCTATAGAAAAATTGTCTGTAAAGACTATTTTTCGTCTATAGAAAAAATGTCTGTAAAGACTATTTTTCGTCTATAGAAAAAATGTCTGTAAAGACTATTTTTCGTCTATAGAAAAAATGTCTGTAAAGACTATTTTTCGTCTATAGAAAAAATGTCTGTAAAGACAATTTTTCGTCTATAGAAAAAATGTCTGTAAAGACAATTTTTCTTCTATAGAAAAAATGTCTGTAAAGACAATTTTTCTTCTATAGAAAAAATGTCTGTAAAGACAATTTTTCTTCTATAGAAAAAATGTCTGTAAAGACAATTTTTCTTCTATAGAAAAAATGTCTGTAAAGACAATATTTCGTCTATAGAAAAAATGTCGTCTATAGAAAAAATGTCTGTAAAGACAATTTTTCGTCTATAGAAAAAAATGTCTGTAAAGATAATTTTTCGTCTATAGAAAAAATGTCTGTAAAGATAATTTTTCGTCTATAGAAAAAATGTCTGTAAAGAAAATTTTTCGTCTATAGAAAAAATGTATGTAAAGACAGTTTTTCGTCTATAGAAAAAATGTATGTAAAGACAGTTTTTCGTCTATAGCAAAAGTGTCTGTAAAGACAATTTTTCGTCTGTAGAAAAAATGTATGTAAAGACAGTTTTTCGTCTATTGAAAAAATGTATGTAAAGACTGTTTTTCGTCTATAGAATAAATGTATGTAAAGACAGCTTTTCGTCTATAGAAAAAATGTATGTAAAGACAGTTTTTCGTCTATAGAAAAAATGTATGTAAAGACAGTTTTTCGTCTACAGCAAAAGTGTCTGTAAAGACAATTTTTCGTCTATAGAAAAAATGTATGTAAAGACAGTTTTTCGTCTATAGAAAAAATGTATGTAAAGACAGTTTTTCTGTCTATAGGAAAAAATTCTGTAAAGACAGTTTTTCGTCTACAGAAAAAATGTATGTAAAGACTGTTAATTAAGCTTATACAAAATTTTCGGTATAACAACAAAAAACTCTCTGTCTTCAACAGTAAGAGTGACACTAATGTTACGACCGTTGGGACAAAATTTCGTTGGCATTAATAATGGGTTTAATGCTGTTCTGTTTTCTCTAGAGAAAAGACCGGCCACGTCACAGAATAGCTGCTGGCAGGTATTATATTGTCTGATTTCCGGCTACCATACTGTTCCCTGAGGATACTTATAACTCTCTTCTTTATATATTGTTTTCTATTTGTAATCCTACGCGATTAGATGATGACACGTCTTTCTATAGAAACTTCTGACTCATAGCATTCATGTTTCAATCACTGACTTATATTTCAACAACACTTTGTATTGAGGGTGTAGTTCCATGGCATTCCGTGAAATTTCAACTCATATATACAAGGTATGCACAACACAAACTACTCCATGGGCCTGTCTTGCATGATACTCAGCCAGTATAGTTTAGCATTTCAGTACGTGCCTTTATAGCAGTTTCGGTCATAACATATGTACGTACTCTATGCATATTTGTTTAAACATTTCTTTAATAATAACTTTTGAAAATACCTAAATGAATAAGCTTATGAATGGATGCATGACGGAAAGGTTGATTTGTGAGCTCCCTTCCTTAGTTGCTCAGCGCACTCAATTTGTGTTAAGTTGTTTGGGGAGTTGCATGAAAATGTTGTCGGGTTTTCTACAGTCTACGTCTACAGTTGGTGAAGGCAAATTTGTTGCATATAATTTATATCATTCCAGAAAAATAAATACAAAGACAGACAAAGTGACAGAGAGGCAGAGCGAGACAATCACTGCCGCTCACACACACAGACTTTAGATGAACTGAATGGCCAAGCGTTGAGTAGGCTGAATGGACAAATGCTACATAGAGTCAGAGTATGGATCCACTGTCGCGCATACTAAACATAACTTAAATGCCATAATTCATTGCGATTCTTTAGCGATGATGACTCTTCCTTTGTGGTATCATGTACGTCCAGAAATTTGAAATATTGTTTAATACTGTTGCCGCTTTAGAAATGTGAGTATAAAGTCTTATGTCTGGTCTGCTGTTATTATGCTTCATTTGACCATTGTTTCTTGGGACAATTGTGTGTCGTTTAGACTTAATTGTAATTTTTCTATATGAATATTATTAACTTAATGATGTTAAATGACTAGTACTTATCTTATCAGTAACAAAAGCTTTGCCTACTACTCTCGAGTTTTGCTGAGATACTGAAATTTACACCCATTTTTTTTATAAGAAAGATTGTATGCAGAACAAATTTCAGTGGACTTAGTGTTGGCCAGGTGTTGTATTTACAAAGGGGCACCGACTGTTTTTCCTCGACCATACTGCGGAAAAATTTAAGTCTTGGAAAATCTGGATCCAAGTTCCGCCTCTCTATGTACGAACCCACATGTAATCATTCAGATGGAAATATCTTTCTACTTAGTGTCTGACTTTTGCATTGTTGTCCTGTCCACCGCATCGTTGAGGTCAGCTTCATTATAACTGCGCAAAACTAATTAAATTTTGAAAAGATCTTTGCCATCCTATCAAAAGGACATAATGCAAATTCCTTCCTCTCTCTATACCCACTCCATCTCCGACTTAATATGATCGATAACACATTTTCTTATTCGTCCTTTTTGTGTCATATTCTTTAAAATGTCTTGACATCTTTAGGACATACCCTAACAGTGAACCTGTTCATTTTAGCAAATTCTTCTCTCACACATCGGCAGTCAGTTTAAAATCTTTGTTGCCACTTTTACTGACAGCAGCAGCACTAGGGCTTGCAAGAGCGCAATAAGCCATGACTATGTTAAAGGTGAGTGAATACTGTGAACGCAGAGGCGGCTATATAATGAAAACGTCAGTGCTGCACAACACATTTAAATGAATGGCCCGCAACGACGACGACGAAGAATGTGTGTCAATGTCTGTGAACTGGAACTGAAACTAGTGAAGGCATAACAGGCAAAATATATTACACTCCCACACTTGCATTTTTTGCGCACTCTTCTACTGCTTGGGCTTTATTAACCATTTTTTCCTTGGCATGCATGTAGTACGAGCTAAAAGAAAGCAACGGACAAAAATAACAACAACAAAAGCATTGAATTTTTAATTAAAACTTTAAGTTTAAAGACCCAAGAGCCAACCTGCCAAAGAAACAGAGAGAGAGATGGAAATGTGATGAAAAAGCAACAAAGCCCGGTGGAAAAACATTGCGCTGGAAACGCAAACACCGTCAGCCACAATCATGATCATGATGATGATAATTATGTTTTTCTTTCGTGTGCTAGGCCGAGAGAGCCAGAGTGGAGTAAAACGACGACACGCTTTACATGTTGTTAAACATGGTAACTGAAAATTGGCACGTGATACGCTGACTGATGGCTAAACCGAGCAACGGCATAAGAAGGCCACTAGCAAAGGAAATATGTACGTTAAAGCCACATTTTCTTTATCATATTAAATGCTTTAATAACTAGCAAACAAAGACATTGAAGTGCCACTTGGGATAGAACAGAGAAATGGGAAAATATGTGAGCAAAGCTAGAAAATAAAAACACATAAATGGTTTTAAATTGCATCTAAAGCAGATTTCCGAAGAAATGTTATAAGACAATATAAAAGAGCAGTTTGATAGGCACGATAGAGAGTCTAGAATTTGTAGAGAGATTTATATTCTAGCAACACAAAGCTGAACTAGAAGTAGTAGAAAGGGCTGAAATATTCATCCAAAAGTATTTCAGATTTGGTGGAATGGCCAATAATTTCGTCCGTAGAAAAAGTGTTGGTAACACCGGTTTTTCGTCTATAGAAAAAGTGTTGGTAACACCAGTTTTTCGTCTGTAGGAAAAGTGTTGGTAACACCAATTATTCGTCTATAGGAAAAGTGTTGGTAGCACCAGTTTTTCGTTTATAGAAAAAGTGATGGTAACACCAGTTTTTCGTCTATAGAAAAAGTGTTGGTAACTCCAACAGTTTTTCGTCTATAGAAAAACTGGTGTTACCAACACTTTTTCTACAACAACAGTTTTTCGTCTATAAAAAAAGTGTTGGTAACACCAGTTTTTCGTCTATAGAAAAAGTGTTGGCAACAACAATTTTTCGTCTATAGAAAAAGTGTTGGCAACAACAATTTTTCGTCTATAGAAAAAGTGTTGGCAACAACAATTTTTCGTCTATAGAAAAAGTGTTGGCAACAACAATTTTTCGTCTATAGAAAAAGTGTTGGCAACAACAATTTTTCGTCTATAGAAAAAGTGTTGGCAACAACAATTTTTCGTCTATAGAAAAAGTGTTGGCAACAACAATTTTTCGTCTATAGAAAAAGTGTTGGCAACAACAATTTTTCGTCTATAGAAAAAGTGTTGGCAACAACAATTTTTCGTCTATAGAAAAAGTGTTGGCAACAACAATTTTTCGTCTATAGAAAAAGTGTTGGCAACAACAATTTTTCGTCTATAGAAAAAGTGTTGGCAACAACAATTTTTCGTCTATAGAAAAAGTGTTGGCAACAACAATTTTTCGTCTATAGAAAAAGTGTTGGCAACAACAATTTTTCGTCTATAGAAAAAGTGTTGGCAACAACAATTTTTCGTCTACAGAAAAAGTGTTGGCAACAACAATTTTTCGTCTATAGAAAAAGTGTTGGCAACAACAATTTTTCGTCTATAGAAAAAGTGTTGGCAACAACAATTTTTCGTCTATAGAAAAAGTGTTGGCAACTGCAATTTTTCGTCTATAGAAAAAGTGTTGGCAACAACAATTTTTCGGCTATAGAAAAAGTGCTGCAAACAACAATTTTTCGTCTATAGAAAAAGTGTGGGCAACATCTATAGAAGAAGTGTTGGTAACACCAGTTTTTTGTCTATGGAAAAAGTGCCGGTTAAGTTAGCTTTTCGTGTTTAGAAAAAGTATTGGTTTATATTGGTTTATTGGTCTGTAGACAGTTTTTCGTCTATAGAAAAAAATGTCTATAAAGACAGTTTTTCCTCTATAGAAAAAAATGTCTGTAAAGGCAGTTTTTTGTCTATAGAAAAAAATGTCTATAAAGGCAGTTTTTCTACTATGGAAAAAAATGTCTGTGTAAAGACAGTTTGTCGTCTATAGAAAAAATGTCTGTAAAGACAGTTTATTGTCTTCTGATAATATGTCTGTAAAGACAATGTTTCGTCTATAGGCTTGATTCTGGTCTTTACTACATACTTAACAAAACCGTTAAAAGATCAGTTAAAATCTAAAGAAAAGTACACACACACACACACACACAATATAACTGCAAACACTCATATACAAAACAATTAACTTAAACAATGATTAGCAGCAACAAATGAGCTGCATTATAGAGCTTTAAATCTGAAATGTTCATTGAATAGAGTTATTATCCCAAGACAGCGAGCGCGCAAGAGACATTAGCAACTGATAGCTATCTGTATGAAAGAAAGGCAAATATTACATGCCACACGACGATGAACGTTAGCTAGCTGGATATTAAGTGCTTACACATATGAAATCATTAAAATGCGATTTGCTGTGACGTCGAGCGCAAAAAGCGTCATCTGAAAGCATAGAAAGAAAGACACACACACAAAAAAAAACACAATAAAATCATAAAAAGCAATTAGTAGAAACTCCGTTTTGGAATCCCTGCTGTATGTACCGCCACTCTCTACACCGCCAGCAAACTTGCCTGCCTGCCGCCTGTCAGCTGAACAAGCAACCAGTCAACCAGCCAGCCAAGCATTCGAGGCCAATAGCACAAGAAACAAACGAACCGAAAATTTTAAACAAATAACTGTCAAACTGTCACGGCTGGTGGAAGTATAAAGCCAGCGCGACATACCCCTTTAGTCAGCCACACTCACTAACACTTACTTACATTTGTATCTATGTTTATCCATTACATCTTGGTAAATGCGTTTTCTCTGCTATACTGTCAGAGCGTAGAGAGAGTGGGAGGGAGGTTGTAAGTGAACGTCACTGCCGTCCCTCCTCGTCATTTATATGATGAGATAACAATAAGTCAGAAATCAATTAGGAGGGATTAAATTGTCCATGCGAAGGCGATTTCTTTCTGTTAGGGAAATAACTCGGAATGAATAAAGGGCACCGACCGTTGCTATTGTCTTGTAGATCTTTTGTAAAAGGATTGCAAAGTATTATTGGTTTTTCATGAAGGTGTTAAGCGTTTCAAACAAAAGATCTCGAAAATGATGGTTCAAAGACGTTTTAAAAGATAAATTGTTTATAATCGACATGACGTTGGGCATGATAATGAGTTGAGTCAATGGCCTGCAATTGATGGTAAACAGCTCTGTTGTCAAAATTGAGACATTTTGATAACCTTTACCACGCGCAGGAACGGAGTGAAGGGTATATTAATTTTGTTCTTCCATTTGTATTGTCCGTCTGTCTGTTAATATTTTTAATATTGTTAATATTTCTAATATTTCTAATATTTTTAACATTTTTAAATTTTTAATTTTTTTAATATTTTTTTTTTGTTTTTAATATTTTTAATATTTAATATTATTTATTATAATATTTTTAAAATTTTTAATATTTTTTGTTATTAATACTTTTAATCTTTTAGTATTTCGCACCGGTGTGTGTGAGCTTCACATTGATTGTGTGAAGCTTTTAACACTTAAGGTTGTGATAATGAGTGGAGAAGGCACAGCAAACGGCAATGATGATGATGGTTTGGCAACCATCGAAATAGCTATCTGCCCTGCCAGCTGTCAACATAATCCATTTCACACAACTCTTGTAAAAATAAATTCTATTAGCAATAATAGAATAGATCTCAAACCGAACAATGAAAAACATATTCATATTTTTAATATTTTCAATATTTTTAATATTTTTAATATTTTAATATTTTTTTAATATTTTTTGTTATTAATACTTTTAATCTTTTAGTATTTTTAATATTTTCAATATTTTTAATATTTTAAATATTTTTAATATTTTTAATATATTTAATATTTTTAATATTTTTAATATTTTTAATATTTTTAATATTTTTAATATTTTTAATATTTTTAATATTTTTAATATTTTTAATATTTTTAATATTTTTAATATTTTTAATATTTTTAATATTTTTAATATTTTTAATATTTTTAATATTTTTAATATTTTTAATATTTTTAATATTTTTAATATTTTTAATATTTTTAATATTTTTAATATTTTTAATATTTCTAATATTTTTAATATTTTTAATATTTTTAATATTTTTAGTATTTTTAATATATTTCATATTTTAAATATTTAAATTTTTTTAAATGTTTTTTGTTATTAATACTTTTAATCTTTTTTTAATCTTTTAGTATTTTTAATATTTTATATATTTTTAATATTTTTAATATTTTTAATATTTTTAATATTTTTAATATTTTTAATATTTTTAATATTTTTAATATTTTTAATATTTTTAATATTTTTAATATTTTTAATATTTTTAATATTTTTAATATTTTTAATATTTTTAATATTTTTAATATTTTTAATATTTTTAATATTTTTAATATTTTTAATATTTTTAATATTTTTAATGTTTTTAATATTTTTAATATTTTTAATATTTTAATATTTTTAATATTTTTAATATTTTTAATATTTTTAACATTTTTAATATTTTTAATATTTTAATATTTTTTGTTATTAATACTTTTAATCTTTTTTTAATCTTTTAGTATTTTTAATTTTTTTAAATGTTTTTTGTTATTAATACTTTTAATCTTTTTTTAATCTTTTAGTATTTTTAGTATTTTTAGTATTTTAATATTTTTAATATTTTTAATATTTTTAATATTTTTAATATATTTATTTTTTTTTATAATTTTTAATATTTTTAAAATTTTTAATATATTTAATTTTTTTAATATTTTTAACATTTTTAATATTTTGAATATTTTTAATATATTTAATATTTTTAATATTTTCAATATTTTTAATATTTCTAATATTTTTAACATGTTTAATATTTTTAATATTTTTATTATTTTTAATATTTTTAATATTATTAATATTTTTAATATTTTTAAATTTTAATATTTTTGTATCCTTAATATTTTTAATATTGGGGTTTAAATTTAAAATTAAGAAATTCACAAATCTTTGGCCCCTGCCAGCGTCGACAAATTGCAAACGTGTTCCAATCACGTGCCCTCCAATTGTGTTTCCCGTTCACTGTTACAGATCTCGTTTTTTGTTTGTGAAAAGTTTATGTTTTAGCCCCCCTCCTCCCCCCCTCGGCCCCCTTTAGCTATGTTTGTATCCCAAACAAAGATAAATCATTCACCATGAATGATGACAATACGATATCCTCCAGTGGCCTTCCCTCCCAACCAAAACGCTAAGAGAGGAACATTTCTGTTTGTTGTACTTTCAAAAGATTTATCTTGCCACAAATACACAAACACACACATACACAATATAGGGACAACTGAAATGGATTTTCTAGGGAGTTGTGTTTGTTGTTGTTGTTTTTTTTGTCATGAAAAATTAGTTTTACATTACAATTGTATTAAAAACTTTTTCCATTTGCATTTGTTTATTGTCAATTGTAAAAGTCAGTGAATGAGTGGTTCGTTGCCTTTGTAAAGGGAGACCGACAGACATACACAGATGGACGGACAGAAAGCAGCAACAACGTTATTATTGTTAATGTAAGCTTTTTAGCTGTTGCTGTTGTTTTTGTTGTTAGTGGTGATACGACGACCAAACCATAGCATAAGTTTCCACGTCAGCCATACAACCATCCATATTACTTACCATAGAGTGTAATACACAATTTCAACATTCATTCATTGAATTTTCCGTTTCTCTAATAGTGTATTCATTCAGTTATGATGAATAACGAATACTCTTCTGTGTACTATGTAGTACCCAGCGTACACATTGGCGAAGGGCAATGACAGGAAAACCTCTAGAGATAGTAGCAGCACAGGTGGGAGTCGAAGGCACTGTTATATCTACATAAAAGCAACCACCAAATGCCCGCGAGAGAGACCATAACCAGCACCACCAACTACAACAGCGTTATTGCCACCTGTTTTCATAAACAATGAACAATTTTCCTAAACAAACTACAAAGACCTACGACGCATTGTTGTCGTCATTCTTTAGTTGTTGCAAAAGTAATGGTACGTTTGTGTGTGCCACATGTTGTGTGTTACACTGGGGTGTACTGTGGCCTACTGCTCGTCGTAGTATAGTAACGACGACAAGTGCATTGGTTGCACTGTGTGCAGTGAAGGTTGACAAAACTCAGTCAGCGCTTGCTAACACAGTCAGGGTCAGGGTTAATGTTAATGTGGGTGAACCGCCATGTAAAAATACATCTACTATGTGAACTAAACTGCATGTGGGATTTTAAAGCGTTTTTAACTTTTTTTTTATAGTAAATGAATGTTTAAGGAAGCAATTTGACTTTATTTAATTTGCTAACAACAGTATTGTTTTGAATGGAAGATTAGTAAAATGATAACTTTTGTTTTCGATTGACATAATTGGAATAGTACCAAAAAGTATTTTGTCGCACGCATAACATATTTTAATTATATAAGTGAATACTTGTATTGTACTTAAAATAGAGCTGATCATTGTTTCTCACTTGCAAGTTAGTTGACCAACAGAGTCGTTAGATTTTTGTAAATATCCACTGAAATCATTATTTGAATCCCCGTGAGTATTGGCATTCCATATTCATTAAGTTATTTCCCCCATATACTTTAGTGCCACCCTAACTGTACACATAAATAGCCCTTAAGATCTCTATTCCAGGCAACAACAACATGTACATTATGACGATATGCTAACATATCAACTCCTAATTAACCAAATCGTGATTACTTTAAGTATTTGGCTCATTAAGTGTGGCAAAACAAACGTAATTACAAGTATGTATGCAAGTGTAGCCGCTGTGGCGTTGTTGTAAAGTTCGTGTGTAAACAAATTGCATTTATTCCTAATACACTCCCAAGTTCGCTTACACACACGCACACACTCAAGTGGGGCTGTAGAAATATCGTTCTTAATGTGTATCCTAACGCATAATTAACAACATTAGCATTAACAACAACAGCAGCAGCATGTAAGCACAACAAATAAATGATGGCTCTTAGCGACCGTCATTGTTGTTATAGCTTTCGTTATCTTCAGCCAAATGACCAGTCGCCTCTGTTGCACTTCATTAATGCAACAAAATTTAACAATATTTACTTTAAAAACATAACAAAGAGCATTTAGACACTAAGTGTATAGGAGAAATTTGAATTAAGGCATTTCTGAATCTGTAAAGTGATTCAATGGAAGTATAGGAAGTGATTCATTTAGAGGTAGTATTTTCATTTGGTTTTCTTTCTTACAAAACACTCGACAAAGGTCAAGCTGTCTTGTGATTTTTATTCAATATAGTTTGGCAATTTGTCGTGGATAAACTTACATTGCAACAACGTCTGCAATTTGTCTTAACTGCAAAGCGAATATAAAAGTTTAGTGTAAGATAGACACTAGTAGCAATGCTGCTTAGTTGGACCTTTGGAATTGATTAGCTGCCAACAACTATTCTTTCGGTTTATAGTAAACGTATTGACATAAAATGTTCCTTATGTTGTTTTAATCAAAACTAAAAGTAAAGGTTCTTAATGTGTCGCTCTTCATCTATTATAAATCTAATTGAATACATGTGATAGCTACCTGTATTTTAATGCCAAGTATTGTTCTTTCGTATCATAGTTAAAGTTCTGACATAAAATGTTCTTTAAGCTGTTTTATTCAAATTTAAAAATAAAGGTTTTAAATGAACAGCTCTTCATCTATTACATATCTAATTGAATACATGTGATAGCTATTAATTTTTGAATGTCTGGGATTGTTCTTTCGGGTCAAACTAAACATTCCGACATCCAATGTTACTTAATTTGTTTTATTCAAATTTAAAAATAAAGGGTCTTAATGAATCGCTCTTCATTAATTATAAATCTTACACAGTACAACACACGATTTTGGGACTCAATTCTGAAAACTTTTCGTGAAAGTAGCCACAAAAAGAAGAAGTTCTGCATCAGCCTAAAATGTGACAAATTCCTCTATACGATACTTACTAACTTCAAATCGATATTAAATTATTATGGCATGTAACTTGACAAAACAAATGATGCAGAACTTTTTCTTTTTGGGGCTACTTTCACGTGCAGTTCTCCGAATTGAGTCCCAAATCAATGAGCTGAAAAATTTTGTGCTGTGTTATTGAATACATGTATGACTTCGACAATCAGGGAGAACACAGGTTTATTATAAATGGTTTAAGGTATTTGATAAATTCTTAAGTTCTATTCCACGGAAGACTTGTGACGCAATCGTTCACTAAATCTCGTAGTTGATAACATATCATATGTATAAAAGTGCTTAACCTCAACACTTAAAAGTATTGTTTGAAATGCCCTATGTTTGTGAAACGTCTTATCTCTCTTTGTTTTTGGCTCTTCTCTTCTTTAATGATAACTGCAGAAGTAGAATATTAAATTCTCTACATCCTATCACTCACCCTCACCTACATCATTCGCCGCATGATTGCTTATAATCATAACAATGATATTCGTCAGGTCATCACGACACGTGCCACTTGAGTGAGTAATACGGTAATATGTTTAAATACCCCGTGAGTTATGGAGTGATGGACATTATTACCCTTATGCCACTTGAGGTGGTTGCATTGACAACGTAGTAGTGCTGTAAGTGGCAATCGAAGACAATGTTAAGACTGGCGTGGTCAGTGGTCATCACGTTAAGAAGGATAATAAAGGGAAATGTAAAAAATAACAGTTTGAAGTGTAACGAAAAACTACAAAAGATGTCAAGTTTTATGATGTTTTATGGGGGTAAGTCACGGGTTGTTTATGTGTTGTCGCTATCTCAAAGTGGACCTCACAATGTATGCAAAAATGTTCATATATTCGTCAACAAATGTAAGAAGTTCAATTCAATATATCTGGCCATTTGGTCATTATACCCTCAACCTATGGGTAGGAGGGTATATATCATGTTTTGATACGACAAAAAATTTTAACACATAAAAGGAATTACTTTAGACCCTTGGTTCCTTTGAGCCTAATTTGATTTATTTTTGATCCATGTCCGTCTATCTGTACGTCAGTCTGTCCGGCAGTTACGCACGAAAACTTTAAAAAGGCGCAAACAATTATTTTGAAACTTAGCGGCTCTATGAAATAAGGCCCCAAGAAATAAGGCCCCAAAACAAAAATGAAATAAAGCCCCAAAAATTTGTTCAGAAAACAACAACAGTGAAATTTGCGGTGTTATTTCATTTTTTTGGGACTTTATTTCATTTTTGTTTTGGGGCCTTATTTCGGTATGAAATAAAGCCCCAAATTTCGAAAATGAAATAATGCCCTAATCTCGCAACTCTTATTCTCTGACATTATTAAAAGACGAATGCGGTGGGGGGCACGCCCCCCGCCGCATACGTCGTAGTCAACTTGGCATCTTTCACTCTCTAGCATTATTAAAAGACGAATGCGGTGGGGGGCACGCCCCCCTTCTAGTAATTGGAAGTTAAGCCACGCCTCTTCTGGTACCTTTTATACAAATGTACCATTCCGCCCACTTTAGAAATCAAGTAATAAAATCAATACACCCAACGTGATCACGCTTACATTCTGTATATTGTAAAGCTATTACAGGATATAGGTTTGGAGAACAAATTGGAAGTTCAGCCACTTCCCTACTGGTACCTACAAGTTTTATGTTTTTACTGAGTGTGAGATTATATGTAAGTCGGTTTACCTGACTGAAATTGTCTAGGGTTATGTATGTAATACTATGGGGATGAATTCGGTCATTTGCTTGGAAGGTACTCGAAGAGGTTAGGCAAAGGACCAGCTCTTTCATCTGGTCCACCCAACGAAGTTTTGATCGCCCCCTTCTGCGCCGCCCATCGATTTTATTGCCGAAGACTTTTTGATCTGGAATATTTTCATAAAATCGTACAACGAGTCCCAGCCAGCGCATACGGTCTATTTTAACACGCTTAACTAGGTCGATATTGTTGTACAGCTCACACAGCTCATGATTCATTCGGCGACGGTACTCACCGTTAACGATGATGGGTCCAAATATTTTGCGATGTATTTTTCTCTTGAAAACTCCCAGAAGAGATTGGTCCACCTGAGTCATTACCCAGGATTCTGTTCTGTAGAGCAAGGCATGTAGGTTTAGTGTCTGGTAGAGTTGGTTCTTTGATCTCTTTATTTCCAGGCTGACAGTATTATTTTTGTTTACGGAGGAACCAAGGTAGACAAAATAGTCTACCACTTCGAAGTTATAGTTTTTCAAGGGTTCACGCAGCGTCCCAAACTAGTAGACACTTTGTTCGTTTAAACAAATAACTTGGTTTTATCTGGTGATACCCAACACCGCCAACTGCTTCTTAATGCTTGAAAAGACCGCAGTAACATCCAGCAGCCCAAGGCCAATAATATCTATATCATTGGCATACGCCAACAGCATGTGACTTTTGCTCAAGATGACACCAGTCCTGTTAACTGCTGCCTTCCGCATGATCATCTCCATTACGATGTTAAAGAGATCGCATGACAGACTATTTCCTTGTCTAAAACCACGCTTGTTAGCGAATGGCTTTGTTAGATTTGTGCCTTTTTTTTACTAAAGACTTCGTGTCAGTCAGTGTCATTCCACAAAGTCGTATCAGACTTGCGGGGATACCAAAATCAGCAATAGCATCTAATAGTTCCTGTCGTATCGGACCGTCGAATGCAGCTTTGTAGTCGAAAAACAGATGGTAGGTGTCGGCCGTGGCATAGTGGTTAGAACACGAGACTACCATGCGTGAGATCCGTGGTTCGATTTCCGGCTCCAGTCATCAATATTTTACTTTCATTGCCGGCCCCATCTTCGCAACTTCGCAGTATAAGTGTCGAGTCAATCGGCATATCTAGTAGAAGCTTTTCAAACAGTGACATTCGCAGTCGTCGATAAACAAGTAGGTGCCGTCTGTTGTGAATAAAACATAGAATGCGTTTTAATTTACAACAACGCGAGAAGCTATCCCATACCTCAATCGTGGGGTGTAAAGAGGAAATAAGTTTTTTTAAGGTGTCCATCTGCTTTTCTTGGGTTTTCTCCAGGATTTGTCGTTGTGTGAATATCTGGTCGGCCATGGATTTACTAGGTCTACAGCCACGTTGACACTTGAATCGCCTTTCTTTATCACAGGACATAGAACACTCAGAATCCAATCATCAGGATTACATTCCTTGAACCAAATCTTGTATATGAGGTCATCGCCGCCGGCTTTAAAAAACTTTGCCAGCAGTCCATCGGCTGCAGCAGCTTTGGTGTTTTTTAAAACCGTCCTGATCCCGTTTTGGCACGGTGGTGAACTGTCTACTCTATGCTGCCATTGGAAACGAGTAAAGATATAAAGTGTTCCCTCCATATTTTCAGCAAACTCTGAACGTCAGTGATTAGATTTCCGTCTCCGTGCCTTGAAGTAGGGATCCCTGGTCCAAAATCTTTCGTATTTACTTTTGGATAGAACTTTCGGGCTTCACCTATATCCCTGTAATTTCCTATGTTCTGGTTCTCACTTTTCTTCCATAAACTCTCTTTTCGCCTGCATAGGCATTTCATCCCTCTCCTCTTCTCGTTATAACGCTCCATCACTGCACGCTATTGTCTGCAGTTTTGACCTATATGTAGCATCCTTTTATTCAGACATTCAGGACTCAATTCTGAGGACGGCATGTGAAAGCAGCCCCAAAAGGAAGAAGTTGTGCATCATTCGTTTTGTCATGTTACATGCCACAAAAATTTAATATCGATTTGAAATTAGTAAGTATTGCATAGGGGAAATTGTCACGTTTTAGGCTCTTTTTTTATATTGCTATATGGTGGCGTATGATTATCATAAGTAATAGTCCACGTAAATCAATCGCCACGAAGTACAACAGCTACAAAATAAACCCAGTTCAAACTCATTTGATGAATGGAAAAGTAAAACTGATTAAAGGAATTGTAATTCCTAATTTTTTTAAATTTGTTTTAGCTAAATCGGAATAGTGGTTGTCGAATTATGTCAAACAAAAGAACCTAAAACGTGACAAATTCCCCTGTACGGTACTTTCTAACTTCAAATTGATATTTAATTACTTATTATAGCATGTAACTTGACAAAACGAATCATGCAGAACTTCTTCTTTTTGGGGTTATTTTCACATGCAGTTCTCAGAATTGAGTCCCAAATCAATAAGCTGCAAAATGTTGTACTGTGTAATCCTCAAATTGTATTTACATAAAGTAATACCTCTTTAATTGATATCATCTATCTCCCGCATACAGTTCCCTAATGTCTATCGACGGAATTGCTTCAGTTACATATCTCTTACATATCTACTGCTTATTATCCTTATGAGCGAAGGATATTTCCATTAATTTTACAAAATTTCATTAAAATTTGATTTGCGTATTTGACAACAGCCCGCTGGATTCCCCCTTACAAATTGAAGTGACTGAGAGCAAAGTTATTTCGTATCCATTGATTTTGGATGCCATTAAATTTCCATTAATGAAGCGATAGACCAACAACAACAAAAAAGGTAACAAAAGTGTGTCAGTGTGTTGTTGGTGGTAAGGTAACAACAACAACATCAACCAGTAATACACAAACGACCAACTGAGATATCGTGAGCCAACAAGGACGTGAGCACATGCACCATGCTGCTATAGATGCCACATCATTGGGTAAAGAGGCGAGCGGGGGGGCCCCAATGCTATTGGTAGTGTTGACGTTGTTGATGTTGTTGTTTATTATGATGACGATGATGATAGCTGCCGTTGTTTGTACACACACACACACACAAAGTTATCATTCTCTTACTTTATAAATTGTTATTCATTCATTCATTCATATGAACAAATTCCCGTGTTTCTCTGAGGTTTTTCTCTGTGCTACCATCCACAAACCACGACGGGATGTTAGTTGTGTTGCCATGAAATACATTGAGATACATATTCCTGTTTATGCCACATAGCATGGCATGGCACCACATGCTACCCCACAACTCCGGCACGCCAACGCATCAGCAATAGGAGCAGCAGCAGCAACACTACTAACACCAACACCAGCGGCAGCACGTGCTGTTTGTTATTGTGGCATCACCACGAATAGGAATTTTCAATATTTTATGCATATTCAATGACATTTTCAAAACTGTCTGATTCTCTTTTTGGCCACGAACAGGCCTGCTAACCAAAAATCCGTAATGTGAACGGTGGGCGGTAGTAGGACGTCTGTCGTTTTTGCTTCAAAACACTGGACCACCCGCTATCTCTGTGGCCTCATACTGCTCCCCTCACCATTTCCTGTTCGTATAACAATTTTGCAATAGCTTAGAAATGATATAATTTGGTTATGAGCCCAGCATCTACAAAGCTCTCAAAAGAGGATATGGGTGGTTGAGCCAGGGGCTGAGTGTGTCTGCCTGTCAGTGCTGTCTTTGTGTTAGTGTTTCTATTGGTATAGATTTTGAGAGCGGAGTATATTCGATAAACCTCTTAGGTTTGCTTTATTTAATGATAATTTCATAGCGGAAATGTTTTAAAATCTTCAGTAAAAGTTTTCATTATTTAATGTTAAAAAGCTTTTAAGGGATAAGGAAACTTGGTTGAGGGAAAATTGCAGGAAATACAAGAAAGTAATTTAAGGCGAGCAATGAAAGTTTTGTAGTGCTTTCACTGTCGTAGTTAGTAGTACAGGTTTGATATTGAGATCTAAAAAGGCGTGAGATATTTGACGAGCTGATTGAATTGTTGAGCTTAAAGCGTTTGTATTGTAATTATAAACAAAGAATGAATTGTCTTTAAAGAATATTTTATGAAGTACATAAACTTTAATTATTGTTTATGTCCTAGATTACAATAGCCTTGCATTGTAAACAAACGTACACAGTACAACATTTTTCAGCTCATTGATTTGGGACTCAATTCTGAGAACTGCACCTGAAAGTAGCCCCATAAAGAAGGAGTTCTGCATTATTCGTTTTGTCAAGTTACATGCCATAATGACTTACTATCGATTTAAAGTTAGAAAGTATCCACTAGTCTGATTGAGCTGAAACAAATATAAAAAAAATTAAGAATTACAATGATTTGTGTACTCAAAAGCTGTCAAAGATATATAGATAGTTGTAACATGGCACATAACTTTTAAATCATGCCACGGTCCCTACGTGTACAAGAAAAAATACTTAATTTTCCTTTACACCCCATGAATGAGGAATGGTATAACTTCTCGCGTTGTTGTGCATTAACACGCTTTTTATTTTAGATTCACAACAAACGGCACCTACTTGTTTATCGACGAATGCGAACGTCACTGTTTGAGAAGCTTGTTGCTAGACATGCCGACGGACTCGACACTATACTGCTTAGTTGCGGTCGAAAACATCTAGGGAGCCGGCTATAAAAAAATGATGACTGTAGTCGGGAATCGAACCACAGACCTCCAGCTGACCATTATGTCACGGCCGACCTACTTATAGTTTAATTTATATCTCTAGTTTTAGAATCAATTAGCACTTATTACTTATGAGTTTCAACAATTTTAACAAATTGATTATCTATATATATAAAAATGAAATGGTCCACGTATGTCATACCATCACTTGAGAACGGCTGGAGCGATTTGGCTGATTCTTTTTTTATTCGATTCGAAATTTTCCGTAGATTGTTTGTGTTGAAAAAATTCAGGTGGCGCTAGGGTGGATTTATAGCGAAAATTTGAACGCATGTACCAATTCAACTGAAATTTAGAATGGATATTCGTTTGATCATGAGAAAACATTTTATGTACAAATGGACCCGGAAGGTGGCGCTGGGGTCGGTTTACAATCAAAATTTTAACGAATGGTCCAATTAACTGAAATTCTGAATCTATGTTTGTTTGATCATCAGAAAAAATCGTATGTACAAATGGACCCGGTAGATGGCGCTAGGGTGGATTTATATCGAAAATTTGAATGCATGTACCAATTTAACTGAAATTTAGTATTTATGTTTGTGGAACCTTGAGAAATTTTTTTTTGGTATATATTGACCCGTTAGGTGTCACTAGGGTGGAATTATAATGAAAATTTTAACGAATTAAACAATTTGACTGAAATTTAGAAAGTATATTTGTTTTATTATGAGAATTTTTGTTGTATATATGGACCCGCAGTTGATTTGGCTGGGGTTGAATAATTTCGAAAATTTATGTCGATTGTCCGATTTTACTTAAACTTAAAATATATGATTTTTTTTGGCATGAGACAATTTTGAATATATGTTTGGAACCAGTTGCCGGTGTTTAGCTTATGATACACTAAATTTTTGGAATGTCATTTAGTCACTTTTTTTTAACATCATAGTTATTCAGAAGTCTATATATATAAAAAAGATGTACATTTTAATGTCACCACTGATTGTGAAAACGGTTGACCGCATTTGTCCCAAAATTTCGGTGAAAGTTGGGGATTGGCTGTAGATGGTCACCCAGACCGCAAAAAGACTTAAAGAAGAATGAATAACTTTTATAATGGCGTACTGCCTACAGAATTAGAGAGCTTCACAAAGCGGTTTTTCCCATTTCAAAATTTTAGGGGACAATAACGAAAATAGGAATAACTGTTGATATCACCCAGACCAAACGGTTAATGGGGTTGCTGAGCCTAATGAAGGCATTTTTGGAAATTCGTACTGCTTAGGATTAAAAGGTACAATCACCCAGTACACCAACGCAGAAAGTTATATGTCAGGCAATCGGCTTAAAAATGTGGTTTTAGAATATATGCCTATCAATAAGTAAGTTTTCATCCCATCATTGACGACACTGCTGATCCGTTTTAGCAATTCTTATAATAATATTATATATTATTAATCTTTAAGATATATGAAGAACAGAATTTGTCCGGGAATACCTCGCCCTTTAAATTGAAATATTTTAGAGGTCAAAGAAATAAACCAATCGTTATTAGATTTCAACTACACTCAACATATTTCACAAAAATTTGGAGGCAGGACGAAGTCTGCCGGGCCAGCTAGTTTTTAATATATTTTATTTTGAATATTTGTTAATAACCTCTGTTGTAATTTTCTTTTTTGCAGGTACGTCAAGGATGTTTTAGCTGAACAGCATTTTAACTGGCAAGTATTGACTGTTTCGACTGAATTATAAATAACACATTAAAGTTATATTTAAAGAGCTTAAACTAATTTATTGGAATATGATTTTGTTCACAAGAGGTATTTGTTTCTCGACATGTTTTGTAATAAATTTAGCAAATACCACAACACAGTGCTGATTATGGGACTCAATTCTGAGAACTGCACGTAAAAGTAGATCCAAAAAGAAGAAGTTCTGCATCATTCGTCTTGTCAAGTTACATGCCATAATAATTTAATATTATGCTCTGCGCCGTCCTTTAGGTTCGCCATCAAACACCTTTCTCGCTGAAGCATTTACATCCATCCTGGCAACATGTCCCAGCCTGACTCTTTTAGCTACGTCGATGTCGATGAGCTCATACAGCTCATGTTTCATCCGATGGCGAAACTCACCATCGACACAGATAGATTCATATATTTTTCGGAGCACTTTTCTCTCGAAGACTGCCAGGTTTTGTATGACCATTGTTATAAGCACCCACGATTCGGCAGCATACAAGTGTTTCTTCGCATCTCGAGATAAGGTGGTGTTATTTAGTGCTGCCGAAAAACATCTATTGGCTAGCACAATTCTCCGCTTAATTTCTTGGCTGACATTAGTTTTCTTGTTGACGGAAGATTCGAGGTAGGTAAACTCATATACTACTTCAAAACAATAATTTTCAACATCGACGCTGCATCCCAACCGAGAGGACTCTTTGTTCATCGAAATCATTATTTTTGTTTTGTCCTCGTTGACCGTTAAACCCATTTATGCTGACTCCTTTTCTAGTGATAAAAAAACTGCAGTAACATCTCGCAGATTTCGGCCAATTATGTCTATAACATCGGCATAAGCTAGTGGTATGTGGCTCTTGTGGAGTATGGTGCCAGTAGGGTGATCAATTATTCGGGTTTTTGCGAAAACCGGTTTTCGAATTATTCGAAAAATGACATTCAAAAAAAACCGGTTGCTTTTTTTGAAATTCACAAAAAACCGGATAATCCGGTTTTCAAATGTATGTCAAATAACAAATTAAAACACATTTTTTGACAAAAAAATTTTATTAAAAAATAACAGTAAACAATTCAATTATACCTATAAAAAGTAAACTTTTAGTTTAATTATAATTACAATGCAAAACATTAGTGAGATCAGTTTGTTATTTTAACAAAGACAAACAAAACAATTAATTGTAAATACTTGATTATATATAAATATATTTAACTTAATCTTTAGTTTTCCCTCAAGTAACATTTAAGAAATAAGATACAATTTAAGTGCGTGAGTGTATACCTATTTTTTTTTTGGTTTTTATAAAACTTGACATTGAAAATGCTCTTTCACTCAATGTACTAGTTGGACTTATAGTGTAAAAGGCGTCTGTCAAGGCTTTGAGTCCTTTTGCCGCTCTTATCCATATATTAAAAATCAAAAATCATTTTTACTTGAATATTTTAGAAATGCGTCACTAATTGGGAGTTTACTCGTATTTAAATACAAAATGAGAGTATTCAGAGTTTGAAAACGTCGTTCTCATATACGTCTTTTTAAAATTTCATATAAATTTAGTGATAATTGGTTTTGAATTGTTGAAAAGTGTTTAAGTAAAAATTTACGAATACCTTCAGCATCACCTAATGTCGAAGAGTTTGTAGAAAGTTTTTGTATAGACATTTCCAAAGGTTTAAGGATGTCACTAAGCACAGACAAAGTTTCGATATCATTTTCACTAAATGGTGTCAGTCCTAAGTCCAATAAAGTATGATTCACACATTTGTGCAATTTTAAAAATTGAGAAACCATATTGGCCATATAATTCCAGCTGTGCTTAACATCATGGATAAGTTTAAGCTCCTTATTAAATTGGTCTTTTACAAACATTTGTAATTTCTTTCGCTTTTCTGCCGACTTATTAGACATTGAAGATTTATAAAACTAACAATTAGGTTGTTCGGCCGAAACACTGGAAAAATCATGTACGAGTACACTTTTAACACAATTATGAATAAATTTAAATAAAAAATATCGAACGCCAAAAAACCGAGATTCGACAGAAAAATAACCGGATTATTCGATATTCGAAAAACAGGGATTTAAAAAAAACCGACGGTTTTTATAAGTGAAAAAAACCGAGTAGCCGGTTTCTGAAAACCGAACTGATCACCCTAGGTGCCAGACATGTCGACACAAGCCTTTCTCATCACTTCCTCCATAACAATATTAAAAAGTGTACAGGACAGGCTATCGCCCTGCCTGAGACCTCTTTCCGTGTTGAATGGTTCAGAGTGATTCTTACCAATCTTAATAGAGGATTTGGTGTTATCCAACGTACATCTGCAAAGTCGAATCAGTTTTTCAGGAATACCAAACTCAGCCATGAACTCATATAGCCTATTCCTTATCGGAGAGTCGAGAGTCGCAGCTTTGTAGTCGACGAAGAGGTGGTAGGTGTCGATCTGCTTTTCATGAGTTTTTTTTTCAGGAATTGTCGTAAAATTAATATTTGATCCGTTGTAGGTATGCCAGGTCTAAAGCCGCACTGATATGGTCCAATTAGTTTTTCTACAATTGGCTTGGTTTACACAATATGCTCGAAAGGACCTTGTACGCAATTGGTAATAGGCTTATTCCACGGTAGTTCTTACATTCACTACGATCTCCTTTTTTGTATATGGGACATAAGGGACTTGGACTACAAGCCCCGGGCATGCTCACCTCAAGTCAGATGTTCTCCATGAGCTGATACATGCTCCTGATCAGCTCCTTTCCACCTGCCTTAAACAATTCAGCAGGGAGACCTTCGGCTCCAGCTGCTTTGTTATTTGTATGGCTGGATATTGCCACACGTATCTCAATGTGCTTCGGAGATGGACTGCCACCGACGTACCATCGTCATGGATTAGCCTTGGGGGGTAGATTGCTGAACTATTCTCTCAATTTCTTTAGAACGTTATCCGGGTCGTCATAAGCTGGTCATAACTGCCCTTGCAGGAGGGCAACTCTGTGCCACGCATTCTTGCCTTAACTCTTTGGTAGAATTTTCGGGCTTTCCCTCTGCTTCGGAGCAACTTTGTGCACTCATCCTGTCCCTTCTTCAACTCTATCTTTTTCCGTCTAAAGAGACGAGTTATCCGTTGTCGGATCCGTCATTAGTTGTCCACCACTGTCCTTGCAGGTGGGCAACCCTGTGCCACGCATTCTCGCCTAAACTCTCTGGTAGAATTTTCGGGCTTCTCCTCTGCTTCGGAGCAACTCAGTGCACTCATTCTGTTTCTTCTTCAGTTACTTCTTTTTCCGTCTAAAAATACCAGATGCCTCTCTTCTCCCTGAGCCGTTCACTAACAGCTCGCGTTGCCATTGGCTGCAGTTTCGCCCTGTATGCAGCATCCGTCTCTCTTGTGGCAGTGCAACATTCATCATCGTACTAGGCATCACCATTCTATGGTGCCTCTGCGAGGTAATATTATCAGGTGTTGGGGCATTCCGTAGCTGTTGAGTAAGGTGGTTGGATTAGGCCTGCGCTACCTCTGTGGCCCTCAGTTTACCGATGTCCAGGTTTCGTTGTGCCTGGTTACGTTTTTCGTCATGCTTAGGTAGTGATCGGAGTTAACGCAGCCCTGATCACTCGTACGTCCAGAACACTCGATGCGTACTTTCTTCCATCGACTACCACGTGATCTATCTGATTCCTCGTCAATTGATCTAGAGGTAACCATGTTGTCTTATAAATATTTCTATGGTCAAATCTAGTGCTGCTAACTACCATATTTCTTGCCGCAGAGAAATCAAACAGTCTGATGCCGTTGTTCGACATTTTGGTGTGCAGACTGTATTTTCCGATGGTAGGCTCAAATGCGGTTTCCCTGCCTATTATAGCATTAAAATCGCCTAATACAATTTTGATGTCATGGTTCGGTCTACAGCCATATACATTTTCTAAGCTCTCTTGTCTTTATCGCTTTTCTCTTCTGTCGGAGCATGGGCACATATAAATGTTATGTGGAAATTTGTTTTTTTACTCTTACTGTGGCTGCGCATTCACACACCGGGTTGAACCGTAAGACCTGGTTTCGCAGTCTTTTGCCAACCACAAATCCACATCTAAACTCGTGCTTGTCCGCAAGGCCACTATAGTAGATGTCGCATGTCTTTATGCGCGAGCACCCGTGTCCCGTCCACCGGATTTCCTGTAAAGCGGTTATGTCAGCCTTGTATTATTCGAGGACTTCCGCCAGTTGGATGGAGACACCTGGTCTATACAGTGTTATAACATTCCAGGTGCATACCATCAAATCATGGTCCTTAATTCGTTTGCAGTAGTCGTCAGCATTTTGGGGAATCCATTTTATTATTTTCTTACTTCTTTTCACTGCAATAGTTTAAACGTCGGTGCCGGGATGTAAGCCCAGCGCACCACGTCGCAGTTTTTTTTCTTTAAGCTTGACTTCCACCACATATAGGTATGTTCCTACGTTTGTATCTGAAAATCCCTATCATAATTCTTCATGTTATGCTTCCATTGCACATAAAACCACAACTTTTTCGTTTCAAACTCTCAATGGCAAATTCAAATTCTTTTAAATTGTTGTTTGATAGGCGGTTCTCCATCAATTAGTACCTTGTGTTTGACTCTAAAAATATTCTAACATTCACATTTCTCAATTCTAGACCATAAAGCCACAGAGACAAATGACAAGTATAAAAGCCTCATTTCCATCCACCACGACGATACTTGCAACCATATTCATTATTAACACTTAACCATCAATTCTAATTCTGTTCCTTTTATCGTTTATGCCCCAACAAGAATCTCTATAGATAACCTGTGTGTTGAAGTTTATGCTCACTTTATATTTCAATATAAATTAACTTTTATTCGTTGATATCAATGAGAGAGCATTCACACACGACCAAGACAATTAAGGAATATACATTCATTCACCAGTGACATTATCAGGGACAAAAGTGTACACAAACACACACACACACATACTTCATTACAGCAAATAAACACTTAACACACAGAGACACTCTTATATAGTTGATATATACAAGTAACACACATTCTTATTCCCTTGCGTTAGTATGTATCATATTTTCTACTTCAATTTATCGCCAATATATCGTTACGCTATGTTTGTGTGTGTGTGAAGACTATACGTTTGCCTGTTGTCTGTTGTATTATTGTCTCCCAATAGATGTTGTCAATAAATAATTAAATCCAATGGGAAATATATTTCCCACATAACGAACGACAACAACAACACCGACACTGAAACCGACAACAACGTTTACAACAGCAACAATACTAGCATTTGCACAGCAATAACATTGGCAGCAACATAACACATGCATCATTGTCACACAGTAGCCCAGTGACAGCAGCCCAGCAACAACAACAACAGCTACAGAAACACCAGTAGCAACAACAACAGCAGCAGCAGCAACAACAACAACCAGCAATATCTTTTGTATAATACAAACAAATTATCGGAGTAACAACAATACATATATATAGAGAACGCACCATCATCAATTGTTGTAGCGAGCGCAGTTGTTGCGTTGTTTGTCTATTGACTTGCTTTGGTAATGGTTACTGTTGTTGTCAGTGAGCAGCATGTTGTTGATGTGGTGAAAGCGGTAGGGAGCGAGAGAGAGAGATAGACGTGTAGCACAATGAAAGTTTCTTTGAAATGGGTAAATGTTATGTTTCCATCGAAAGCTCAGCGTTCCAATGGTGATGGGACAACAATTAGGTGTAAATGAAACGAAGTACCTATTTAGTAACGCATGACATCAGTATGACATTGTAAACAAGCGATCTAAGTATTTAGAATGTCACGAGTGTGTTATGTTAAAAATAGCGTTCAGTCTTTATAACTCCGATTGATATGACACCTAATGACATCGTCACTTACTTCGTAATCACACGTGTTATCAAGCTCGCTTTAATCTCCGCTTATAACGTAAATACAACTAAAATGGAAGTTACTTACATCGGTTCTTACATTGTAAGCGAGAGCTCACTGATTGCTACTAAATATAGCTGACATCAGCGTTTAAGTAATTGAAATTTTTACCGCTGGGCTCCCAGCGAAGTACCTATTTAGTTATCAATGACATCAGTATGACATTGTAAGCGAGCAATCTAAGTATTTAGAATGTCACGCGTGTGCAGTGTGAAAAATATCGTTTACTCATTATAACTCCGATTGATATGACACCTACTGACATCATCACTTACTTCGTAATCAAGCGTGTTATCAGGCTCGCTTAAAACTCCGCTTGTAAGGTAATTGCAACTGAAATGGCAGCTACTTACATCGTTGCTTACATTGTAAGCGAGAGCTCACATAGTTAACGGCCTATGACACTCCTATGCTAATTTGAAGGTGAATAAAAGCGAGATTATCATCACTGATTGCTACTATATAAAGGTGACATCAGCGTTTAAGTAATTGACATTTTTACGGCTGGGATCCCAGCGAATTACCTTTGACATAGTAAGCGAGCATTACAAGTATTTAGAACTTCACGCGTGTGTAATGTAAAAAATATCCTTCACTCATTTTAACTCCGATTGATATGACACCTACTGACATCGTCACTTACTTCGTAATCAAGCGTGTTATCAAGCTCGTTTGAAACTTAGCTTATAACATAATTGCAACAAAAATGGCGCTTACTGACATCGTCGCTTTCTTTGTAAGCAAGACCGAGATTATCATCACTGATTGCTACTAAATATAGCTGACATCAGCGATTAAGTAACGTTAATTTTTACCGCTGGGATCTTACCATTATTCGTTATACTCTCATACGTCCCCTCGCATATATAACATGTAAAAGTTAATGCTACCTCCATGCACCACACCAGCCGACACCAGCAGCGCTATAGTAGTTTTTATATAATTTACACGCAAATACTACTGACAGTAAGCTTATATATAAATATGAATACATATAAACAAACTACATACAAGTAACAAAAGCTTTTATTGTTGTTGTTTAACAATTATCACATTTTATCTCAGGCAACAACAGCCAACAGTGCTGCAATACACAATAAGTGATAATCAATGTAAATTTGACCAATAAACCAACACACAATGTACCAATGTACACTCACACACAGAGATACTATAGTGAGAAGAAGATAGTATTATCACACCCACACACACCCAACACTGTAGCCCACCAATTCGTATACCAAATATTACTTTGACAAAATCAACTCATAACAATTGGACATAAAAATATACATCCATAGGACAACTGCAAAAATTACCTACATATTCACACAAGATCACTGGCAGCAGACCATTGTCCCTTGAACAAAAAAGAAACACATACACACAAAAAATAGCGTAAAGAGCAAAGTTCATATAGTATAAATAAGCCAAAAAATAATGGCACAACGTGTTAAAATCTCCCACAATACAACAATAATATTCAGCCTGTAACATATAAATACAAATTGGCATTGCATTGGTGTAAACCAGGAGTAGAGGGATTTATAGTGATAATCACCAGTGTATGTGGGTGTGGAGGTGGCTCTCGAATGCTTGAGCTACAATTCACAGTTGGTGCGTGAAGTGCATTCACATTTATAGTGTTGTATAGTTTATTATAGGGTAGGTCAAGTTTTTCACTACAATGTGGAGGAAAAACCCAACGAATTGTTATTTTGTGAACCTTTGATCGCGTATAAATGTTTCATTTAGTTTTTTCTATAGTTATGCGTTGACTGCAATTTGACTGTATTGACAGTGGGCTGAACTGCACATACACTAGTACGTAACAAAGAGTTTATATAACAGGGGTTTTACCTTAGTCTGAGCTAGTCTTACGTAATATATGAGTGGATTTTCTATGACTAGGGCAAGGTAACATTAAGGATGATACCTTAAGCTAAAGTGCAATCACTCGTCTGATATCCTTAAGAGATTTGTTGGCTGGTAATGATGTCTGAGGATTATGATTGGTCGGTGGCCTCGTATCGTTGATGGTTTCTGGTGTAATGTATTGTTGTCCTTTGTACGGAGAAGCGATCCTTAGACGAGCAGCAGTAATTCGGTGATGGGAAACAAGACGGGCTTAACGGGGCGGTAATTTGGTGGTTATAAACAGGACGGATTAAACGTTGCGGTAATTCGAGTGGCGTCGGTGAAATTTGCTAAGGTCCTGGAACAGAGCAATAAGAACAACTAATTATTGCCCCTGGCCTTACAAGCACGAGGACTCGTTAAACAGACTTATACGGATCCTTAAGCTAAAGTGCAATCACTGGTTTGATATCCTTAAGATGTTTGATGGCGGGCAATAATGTCTGAGGATTATGCTTGGTCGGTGGCCCCGTATCGTTGATGGTTTCTGGTGAAATGTATTGGGGAGCCTGGGTTTGTTGTCATTAGTACGGAGAAACGATCCTTAGACGAGCAGCAGTAATTCGGTGACGGGAAACAAGACGGGCTTAACGGGCGGTAATTTGGTGAGTATAAACAGGACGGACTAAACGTTGCGGTAGTTCGGGTGGCGTCGGACGTCAAGGACTCGCAAATAAATTCGGTAGGACCTTTTGTTAAAATTTACTTAGGTTCTGGAACAGAACAATAAAAACAACTATTAATATTCCCTGGCTTTACAAGTACGAGGACTCGTTGAACAGACTTATTGTCCGATTGTACGGGCTCGTAGGTCCAATTTTACAGGCTTATAGCCCGATTGTATAGGTTCGTAGCCTTCTTATTGTCCGGTTGTACAGACTCAAGTTTCGATTGTACAGGTTTACAGACTGATTGTACAGGCTCGTAGCCCGGTTGTACCGACTTATTGTCCGGTTGTACAGACTTATTGTCCGATTGTACAGGCTCGTAGCCCGGTTGTACAGACTCAAGGTCCGGTTGTACAGACTTATTGTCCGGTTGTACAGACTCAAGGTCCGGATGTACAGACTTATTGTCCGATTGTACAGGCTCATAGCCCGGTTGTACAGACTTATTGTCCGGTTGTACAGTCTCAAGTTCCGATTGTACAGGTTTATAGCCCGATTGTACAGGCTCTTAGCCCACTTAGCCCAGTTGTCCAGACTTATTGTCCGATTGAACAGACTCTTAGGTCCGATTGTACAGGCTCGTAGCCCGGTTGTACAGACTTATTGTCCGATTGTACAGACTCAAGGTCCGATTGTACAGGCTTATAGCCCGATTGTACAGGCTCGTAGCCGGGTTGTACAGACTTATTGTCCGATTGTACAGACTCTTAGGTCCGATTGTACGGGCTCGTAGCCCGTTGTACAGACTTATTGCTCGATTGTAAAGGACTATAGCCCGGTTGTACAGACTTATTGTCCGTTTAACAAAGATGATTGTCTTCGTACAATCCCAGAGGATCAAGGAAATCAGATAATATTCCTTGACTAGGCAGTCAACATTGTCTCGGAGGTGTCACTAACGTTCGTTGTAGAAATACGTCGCTCCTTATATTATGGGTGACATGAACCAATGATGCTGTTGTCTGGTGGTATGGTATGCGTCGCGACAGCATTTCCACTGCTGATCAATGGTGCTGGGTGTGTTGTGTGGTGGTATTTGATGAATGGAAAAGTGAAACTGTTGCTTATGTAGGGAAACGTTATATGAACAGGTTGAAGGAATTGTAATTCTTACTATTTTTAAAATTCGTTTCAACCAAATTTGGACTAGTTGTTCTGGAGTTATATCCAACAATAGAGCCTAAAACGTGATAAATTCCATTATACGATACTAACTAACTTCAAATCAATATTAAATTATTATGGCATGTAACTTGACAGAAAGAATGATGAAGAAATTCTTCTTTTTGGGGCTACTTTCACGTGCAGTTCTCAGAATGGAGTCCCAAATCAATGTTGTACTGTGCTTGCTGCGTTTTGGCAGCAAGCGTACACTAAATCCACAAATAACTGTTGAGGGTGTGACGAAATTTTTAAACTAGAGATCTTTCTTCAGAAATTTCCAAGTACTGGGAGGGCAGAGATCGAATTGCTGAAAACGGCATTATATCGATAAATTCGAGTCCTCCTTTACACTCACGTCTACAGCGTCTTCAACTTCTTCACTAGCATGACAGATAGTTTTACAGTTATCAATATCGATATGTTTATTTGTCTAAAAAACACTGATGCTTCAGAAGTGACTCTTTGAGAATGACTTACTTTATATTCCTGGTAATTTATGTTTTCCTTCCACTGTACGCCAACATTACCAACTCCCAACACAACTTCTCTTACTTTCATTGTTATCACCCTTTCCCCTACCCTCCCCCTTTGAGTTCCAAATCTTGTCCCTCCACTCCCCCACTGACTGGCCCTTAATATTACCATTACCATCAATTCTCCAATTACAATACAATACAATTCGATTCGCTATGTTTTTTCACACTCTCTCTCTCTCGCTCGCTCTCTCATTTGTTGTTGGTTCACGCTTCGTTTTCCATTGAAGATCTATCTATCTTATGTCCACTGAGTAGGCTCGAACCTACAATTGTAACCGAGTGCCAGTGAATGTTGTTGGGCACTTTATCATTTTCTACAATGCGAAATTGTTAATTTAGGGCGTATTGCTGAGCAGTTATAAATTAAATTCTCATATGGAAGAAATAAATATAAATGTGTACACACAGGCAGACACAAGAATTGGCAACGCTCAGAGTCAGACAAACGAACAACAAGGCAACATACATATACACACACACACACTTAAGTCCATTGTGGAATTCATTCGAACCAGAACTATATAATTGAGCTGAAAAAGTGTTGCTGCGTCTAAGGGGCAACCGCCGCTCAGCAAGGGACCAGTGACCACGCAGGAAAAGCCAACGCGTTGTTGTTGTTTATATGCATGGTATTTTTTTGTAGGCTTGCAAACAATTTTTTTTATGGCAAATTGAATAATGACCATAAAGATAGTAATGTGGAGGGCACAGGGGGGTAGCAAAGGAGTAATAAGAGAAGTAGACGATTTTTTAAATAACAGAAAAAAAGGAAAATATTTAAGTTAAAATTAATAAAAATATAGGTATGAATACATAAAGAAACAAATTTGTAATAAAGTTGTGGGAGATAATGTAAAATCATGGCGTATAGTTAAAGTCAAACCCCAATAAGGTCCTTATATGAAAAATAATCATTTACACAGTACAACACATGATTTTGGGACTCACTTCTGATAATTGCACATAAAAGTAGAGCCAGGAATAAGAATTTTTGCATCATGCGTTTTATAAAGTTGGTTGCATAAATAACACAGTACAACATTTTTTAGCTTTTGATTTGGGACTAAATTCTGAGAACTGCACGTGAAAGTAGCCCCAAAAAGAAAAAGTTCTGCATCATTCGATTTGTCAATGTCAAACAAAAGATCCTATAACGTGACTAATTCCCCTTTATGATACTTTCTAACTTCAAATCGATATTAAATTATTATGGCATGTAACTTGACAACACGAATGATGCAGAACTTCTTCTCTTTGAGGCTACTTTCATGTGCAGTTATTGGAATTGAGTCCCAAAATCAAGTGATGTCCTTGTATTATATTAAATTTCCATTTCGCCCTTCTCAATATTAAATTGAGTTATTGTGAATATCAATTTCAGTTACTCAATATCAATTTTGATTTCCTCATAATGAATTTTCTCCAAGATTGTTTCTTAATTTAAAATTGTTATTTAGTGTTTCTTCTGCTTTTCCAAAACATCTCAAGCCGAAGGAAGGGCCACTCACCACCCATCTAACATTTTGTTTTGAAATTTGATTTCACTTTGGTTGTCAGGTATTTTTATTAGGATTTCAATTTCCTCTACTGTAGCCTGATGCACTTTAACAATTTGTCACATTGAATGAGTTGCACACGAAGATGTACATGACAATGTTGTTGGCGTTGGATAATAATGATGACTATGGGCTCACTCAGGAAAGAGAAGGGAGGAAGCGAGCAAGCAAGCGACGATAATGGCAATGGTGTTGGTGATGACGGTGGCGGTGGTGGTTCCAGTGCCGCCGAAGATCACGTTGACTACAAGAGATTCCGTAATGGTGGCGGCTCTAATACTGTTGGTGATGATGTCGCTACTGAACCATGACCATAGCGTCCGTCAACTATACCCGTTGGCTACCTGTCCGAGCTCTTGAGTTTGAGTTTCCAGTTAAAATTCTTTTGGCAGGTGCACTAAGTTCGTTAGTTCTTGCCTGTGCTGCTCTCTCTCTCTCTCTCTGTTCTACTACTAGCTTTCGTGAACTTTGGGTTCAGTCATTTAAGTTTTACATTCCTCTACTGTGTGTTTGCATTTCCTCGGCCACAATTTGGCGATTTCGTCGTTGTTTTTTTTGATAGTGTCGTTGTCGTTGCCGTTGTATAACACAACGTGTATTTGTGTCTACTTAAATTAGAGCCCCGGAAACGGCAGCACGAAATGGATGCGGGACATTATTACAGGGCACTACTTTAATTCACTTCACCACCACGTTTGTGCGCTCATGTTTACACGAAAGTAAGTGCATTTGCTTGACAAAGTTTCCAAAGGATACTGGAGTGACTTAGAATTGGTAATAAAGGCATGTGGGCAACTGTCGTATTGAAAGCACTGGTTGTCATAGGAAAGGGTGGAGAGGGGTGTGGGGAGCAAATTGATAGTTTCGCCTTTAAGAGGAAAAAGATTTCGCGAATTTGTCAAATTTCGTATTTGAAAGTTTGGGGTAGGTAACATGGGGTTGTTGTTGTATTCGAGAATTATCGAAAGCTTTAAAAGCACCAATTTCCAATTGAAATTTGGAAAGAAATCAATTGAAATTCGAATTCCGTTTGAAATTCAAATGCCGTCAATTGTAATTAAAAAAATGCATTTCAAATTCTAAAAATATCAATTCAAATTCAAAATTTGCATTTTAAAGTCGTCAATTGACATTCAAAACTCTTCAATTGATAATCAAAATTTGTTAACTGAAATTTAAAAAATACATTTGAGATTGAAAAAATTTCAATTCAAATTCAAATTTTTCATTTAAAAATTGAAAAAATTCCAATTGAAATTCAAAAATCGTAGTTTAAAATTAAAAAAAAAACTCAGCAATTGATATTCAAAACCCACCAATTGAAATTAAAAATTCAGTAATTGAGTCAAAACTAATCAATTGAAATTCTGAATTCGTCATTTGAAATCAAAAAACACAGCAATTGATATTCAAAACTCATCAATTGTAATTCAAAAATCGTTATTTGAAATTCAAAATTTGTAAACTGGAACTCAAACTAGTCCAGTGAAATGCAAAACTCATCAGTTGAAAGAGTATTTAAGACTTTTGAAATTCAATTAACAAATATTGAATTTCAATTCATAAGTTTACAATTTAGTTGAAGAGTTTAGATTTTAATTGATTTTTTGGAATTTTAAATGGAAAATTTGACTTTGAATTTATATTTTTGAATTTTAATTGACGTGTTTGAATTTCAAATGCAAGCTTTGTCATCAATAAAAATAACTGTAAGAAATATCCAAATAAATAAAAACCAGTAAGAAAGTTTTAGTAGGGATACCCGACTCACATATTACCTCACCCTTAGTAAAACATAAAATATTATAGTATACTGATATTATTATGGTACATTTGTATGGGAGGTACCAAACGGGGCGTGGCTAGACTGACAATTTGTCCTCCAAAACTATATCCCGTTATAGCTTTACTAAATACAGAATTTGGATATGATCACGTTGGGAGTATTGATATTATTACTCCATCTCTAAAGTGGGCGGGATGGTACATTAGTATGGGAGGTACCAGAAGGGGCGTGGCTAGACTTCTAATTTTTTTTCCGAAACTGTTGTAGGTTTACTAAATACAGAATTTGGATACGATCACGTTGGGAGTATTGATATTATTACTCCATCTCTAAAGTGGGAGGAATGATGTATTTGCATGGGGATACCAGGAGGGATGTGGCTATGTAGCCCAATTGCAATAGCGTTACACAATTTTAAAACATTTGGTTGCGTCTTTCGAAAGTTATCGTGCGTACCAGCCGGAAAGACGTAAAGACAGAGAGACGTACATGGCTCAACCGACTTAAAATGTCTTGAATCGAATGACTCCTTCTATGTGTAACACTTTTGGGTTATAAAATGATAGATACCCTCCTACCCATAGGGCGAGGGTATAATGAATTGTTGTGCGGTGGTAAGCTCACTTGTATACCAATGTTTATCTCGATAGACGGATACCCCCCAATGTTTATCTCGATAGACGGATACCCCCCAAAAGGGGAAAGTTTGTGTGGGGGTGGGATAACTTTTTGTCCGTTCTTACTTATCTTAGAACATAACCCCACTTAGGATATGTTAGCTTGCATATCAAATTTCAGCTCGATATCTCCTAAACTACGACTGAAAACGCGGGAACAAAAAGATGGGCACCCACAAAAAGGAGAAGTTTGCAAGAGAAGTGGGAGTCGACTTTGTCTGATCTTGCTCATCTTCGATCTAAACCTCCATTTAGAAAAAAGAAGCTGATATACCAAAATTCAGCTTGATATCTCCTAAACTACGGATGTAATCGAGGGGACAGACAGACGGACAACCCCCAAAATGGGGTAGTTTGTATGGGAAATGGTAGTCGATTTTGCCTGATCTTGCTCATCTTCGATCTAAACCTCCGCTTAGAGAATAGAATCTTGCATACCAACTTTCAGCCTAATAGCTATTAAACTTCTGCTGTAATCGCGGCGACTGATAGGTGGACACACCCAAAAATGGGGATTTTGTATGGAAGATAGAAACTTGCATACCAAATTTCAGCTCAATAGCTCTTATGATACGGCTGCAATCGCGGAAATTAACGGACAGACGGACGAATGGACATTAGGGGTGCGATAGTGGTGTATGGAGATCCTTATACCCCAAGATTTTTATACAAACCATAACCAAATTTTGTGAGGTTGGAAAAAACATTTAAGAGCGTAAATTTGGGGGAGTTGGTTTGGGTTCAAATGGCAGCATATCGTGGTCAAAGATGATGTGGAAGGAAAAAAATCCACATCTAGGCTCTAGGGGGGGTAAAATATTGACGCGGTTCAAATATTGACTCGGATCATCACCTAGTTGCAGCCAAGGTACGCACGCGACTAAGTAGTGATACAAGCTCTGGTAACCTAGCGGAAAGGATGCAAGACATCACAAGCTGCATACCACCGAGATAGCCAATGCCTTATCTAACCAACTCTAGCTATTACGTGGCAGAAACCACCCTAATTCGACACCCTATGGCAGCATATTGCGAATTCTATGACCACTGCCGCAACGACAGTACTGGGGTTTGAAAAACCACGTTTAGACAAGCCCTGGTACGATAAGGATTGTAGCGAAATGTCTGAAGAAAAGGATGCTGTATATGAAATGTCTGAAAAAAAGGATGCTGCATACAGGGCAAAACTGCAGCCAATGGCAACGCGTGCACTGACGGTGCGTTATAATGAGAAGAAGAGGGAGATGACACGCCTCTTCGGCCTATGGAAGAAAAGAGGATTCAGAATATCGAAAATTACAGGGATAGAGGTGAAGCTCGAAAGTTCTGGCAAAAGGATAAAAGCAAAGTTTTTGGACCAGCGATCTCAACCTGTAAGGATGGTGACGGAAATCTGCTCACTGGCATTCAGAGTGTGCTGCAAAAATAGGTGAAAGGATAAAAGCAAAGTTTTTGGACCAGCGATCTCAACCTGTAAGGATGGTGACGGAAATCTGCTCACTGGCATTCAGAGTGTGCTGCAAAAATAGGTGAAAGACAGCATAAGTGCCGAAATCACGCCAATCATCAGCACGGCGATCGCAAGCTTTTTAATGGCGGCAGTAATGAAATGGCAGTGTACATGCACCAACACATAAACACGATTTGGTTAAATGAATGCATGACCGATGATGGGAATCTGAGTGTCTAATGTTCTGTGCTCAAGACAGACGATGCAAGTGTGTGTACCAACTATTGTGGGGTTAGCCTTCTGCCCTTCGCATACAAGGTCCTGTCTGGTGTGGTATGTGAAAGACTTTAGCCCATTTAAGAGCACCTGAGTGGACCTTATCAGTGTGACTTCAAAATTCTTTTTTTTTCCTTATTTCTCACTAGAACCACTTCTGTTGACCGCTTCTTAATGTTCGAAAAGGTCGCAGTAACATCCCACAGCCTTCGTCCAATGATATCTATGTTAGCGGCATACGCGAGCATCATCAAAATGGTACCGGTCGTGTATACTGTAGCCTTTTTCATTATCTTCATTATGACCTTAAAGAGATCGCATGACAGACTATTGCCTTGTGTAAAGCCTCGCTTGGTAGAAAATGGTTCTGTCAGATTTTTTCCTATTTTCACTACAGACTTCGTGTCAGTCATTGTCATCCCGCTGTTTACAAACTAATCAACGTTTTTTCATTAGCCTCAAAATCTATTTCCAAACAATGCAATCATCTATTTAAAAAGCTTTACCCCTTTTTTACCCCTTACCCCTGCAAATTTTTGTTAAACCTGTAAAAGTTTTACATTTTAAACTAAACCTCTCTCTGACAGAGCATGAATTCAATTTGCCTAAGTCCTATATAATTAGATGTTCTTGCTACTTACATAAAATCCTCTTATGATAGTTTTTCAGTAGTGTCCTTGAGTAGTGTGTTTGCACAATTTGTTAACCGGTTTTTGGGGGGAGGGAAACTAGAATATTTTTTTTTAGTTATTTTTTAATGTGTCTAAAGCCACCGCCTCTATGCGTCTCACACGTCCTTCTTCCCCCCCGGGACGATGTCAAAAGCAAGACGAATGTTCTATTCCAGCACTTTATTTGGGTCCGAATGAAAGAGTGTTAGCGTTGATATTGCTGTTGTTGTAGTTGTAGTTGTAGCTGCTGTGTACAAATGCGTTTTGTGCACAAATGTACTTTTGGAATCATAAATATTAAAATTCATTAAGTGAAAAGTGTTTTTATTGGTGAACGAACAAATGCTTCAAAACGCATATAACCATAGAGGAATACTAAAGTACACAAAGGGTGTGCACAGGCTGCATGATGGCATTGAAGGGACCGGAAATTCTGTCGATAACTAAATTGACTAATACAAAGGTGGCTTAAAGGAAATTGAATAGAACTTGTTTAGCTCACAGTGAGTTAGTTAGTTAAGCTTCCGTCGCGCAAGATCCTGTCTTGCTTGGCCAAATGTCCTGTACAGCTTTCAAAAGTACTCTCGGCAAAACATAAATAACTTAGTGTTAGAGTTGTGAGTATACATTTGTGTGCCACAGCTAAGTAATTGTATTTGTGTGCGAGTGTGTGGAAGTGTGAGCATGTAAACGGGAGAATTAAATTTGTGTTGCCAACATACGTGCAAACGTACATGCATATATATTTAAAATGCATTTAATTTAGTAAATGTGTGAATGTGTGAAATATAATAAAATATCACATCTATACTGTCATGTCATAATGAATGCGCACACACTCTAGCACTTTCACATAGATGCGCTTTCACCAACACGCTTGCCAGCTCCTCCAGTCACTTCAGTTGCATTGTGTATATGCGAAAGTGAGTGGTTGTGAGTGGAAGGTCTGTAATGTTCTATACTTAACATACTCTCGTTTTTTGTTGCTTTTACTTTTATCCCTGCAATTCTTCAGAGCTTTCACACACACACACACATATGCCCAAGAAGACTTTGCATGTCGTGTGTACGTTGCACGCACAAGAGTGTGTAAGTGAATTTACAAGATATTACAATTTATGAAGCAAAAAAAAGAAAGGACCAACACAATGCTGTCATTTAAATCCTTTTGGGCTTTTCTCCATTTGTTTAACTCTTCCTTTGCAGTTCATTTTTTTGTTGCCTCTCTTGTGGCACAAACAAATGTTATTACACACACGCACACACACACACTCAGAGAAGCACCCAAAAGCATTCACACAAACTAAGTAAATGTACAAAGATACTTACTAACATGTGTGTGCGTGTGACACTAGCGTGCGAGTCCTGTTGCAAGGCTGCACGCCTGTTGTAGATGTCAGTGCACTTGAAGTTTGGGTGTGTGTATGTGTGTGTGTTAAACTAAAGCCCGTTTCGGTTTTCTATCGTCAGACTTGGCATATGCAATTAAGAAAATTAAATTGAATTTTTTGTGTTTGTTGTCGGGCACACACACACACACTCGGACCAGGAAATTTCTCACTTGCGGCATTTGCTGCCGTATTTCAGTTATTGCTCTAATTAAAAGTTAATTATAAAATTTTGAAATAGTTGTTGAGAGCAACAAAATACAAATGTTGAATAAATATTACCGAACATGACAACCATCATGGACTTGGGCACGCCGACAGATTGACAAACTAACGAAAAGGCAAAGCTTGTAAACAAATTGTTTATGATTGTTTGTGAAGAGATTTAGAAAAATAACGCAACCAATTCGGTAGGAGTAGGAAATATAAAGCGGCCTTAAAAAATATATGAGATGTCATTCTTAAAGAATCATTTTTAGAATACACACAGGCACCTTTTTTTCAGCTCTTTCTTTATACCAAGACAACAAGAAGCAGTTGAATAGCACACAAGATATTTTAAAGAGAATTCGATCAAAATTTTTAGAAAACAAGTGGATAGTTGGCAGATTCAATAGAGACTGACATTGGCATGATGGTTAAAACGCGTAACTATCATGCGAATTACATTGTTCAGCATTGTTAAACATCAACATCCGATTAGTACAGTCAATCGGCATGCTATTTGCATAACATGACCCAGCCATCGGTGGTGCTTTTGTCGTTTTATAGCTCATGGCTTATGATTCATACTAACTCGAAAATGATGCTCGACGCACTTTTGTTTTTGTTGTATTTTGCTCTCGACGACGCCAGAGACAAATTAATCAGCTTAAACCAATGATAGTTCTATGATCTACGCGAGCCGCATGTGACTTTTGTTAAAGTTAGTAACAGTCGTTTTTACTGCAGCTTCTCACATGGTCGTATCCATTAGGATGTGATGAAATTCACATGATAGACTACCGCCATGTCAAAAATCCCAGTTAGTCAACGAAGACTTCATGTATAGAAATCTCCCATGGTAATAATAGTTTCGGTCGTATCGGGCAGTCGACTGCAAATTTGTAGTCGATACAAATGTACTGGACGTCTATCTGCATTTCTTGGGTCTTATCCAAGATTTATCATAGTGCGGGTATCTGCTCGGTCGTAGATTTATCGCCAGCGTCAAAAGGAAGGACCTAGAAGGCCTTATAGAAAACCTTTAAAAGCAGTCAGTAGGCCTTCCCTCTGCTTTCCAAATAACATAGGGTGTCGTTGGGAGGCAAGGCCTTTCATCGTCGCTTTCCATAAGAAGCCCGAAAAGGGGGACTGCATAGACATGAAAAAAAGGACTTCCCAGCAGCAGAAATGGTTCTCTCCATACCCTACAAATGCAACTTTCATTTCAAATTAACATGCGGCGCCATAGGCGGACAAGGCATGCACACTCCCTTTCTCATTGAAGGCGTTTCAGTAGGCATGCCTAGAAAGCCCTGCTTGCAGCCCTAAATACAAAGGCCTCCTATGAGGCATTGCTACTATACACCTACTCGGCTATCATATAAAATCGTTGTTGTACGATAAATAGCATACATGTGGTTCTCATAAACAACATCATCTGTCTTACATTCCCTTAAGATGTCGGAGAAGTGACGATTGCACGACTATGAGCGTCAATTCTGTCTTCTACTGATAGGCCTGTTTGAGGCATGAAAGTTTGCATGCCATTTGAGCACATCAATTGATTTTTTGTGGGTTACACAGCAAAGCTGCTCGCAAGCCAGTTTTACGAAGGGAAAGAAGCACATCTGCCGGATCTTTTCTCACCCTAGTAAGAGGCCTCATTGCAGGTCACATTTTAGAAGCGAAATGTGCATAGGTATGGAATTTTTTGTTAGACTCAGTGAGGACTAACTATAACCTACGTATACGCTTGGTAAAGCAAGGCGTACTTCAATGTCAACAAACCGCTTTTGAAAGAATGTTTGCAGGTCTATTTTTACAATGCCTCGTCTTTTCCGCTGCTGGGTTGTTATGTTCATTTTTAGACATTTTTTACTTCTATTTATCTCTCCCTATACTGACACATTTTTTCCAACGACATTAAACCTTGCGGGAGTTTAAACTCACTACCTCGCGATTGTTGGTCAGCCATGCTACCATCTAGCCTATGAAAGTGCATTCGAATTGTGTGACTGAAACTAATCATAAACTGTTTTTTTAAAAACACATGAACACCTTCCTCGTTGCCTTTTTTTTCATGCCTTCTATGAGAAGGGAAACGGAATGTGTATACACACGGAATAATGTAATATAAAATCATCGAATGCCATGATTCTTCCTTCTCAAAGAAGGCCTGCAGCGTTGGTCTTTAAAGAATAGAGTGAACATGTGCTCGTGATATTTTATAAAGAAAGGAGAAGGCCTGTGACGTGTGAAACCAAGACATGACGTTTGAATGTCTCAGAAGGCCTTGTTGCATGCCTGCTTGTAGAAGACCTTGCAAATTTCGCCGATATAACAGGTCCAAAGCCACACAAATAAGGTTCAATTCACTAGAATGTGCTTTAGTCTTTCACTTTTGGGCTTTACCCCAATCCCTGCAATTTTCGATATCCTGGCTCTCTCTTTTCTTTCATAGACTTTTTTTCCGTATGAAGAGACGTGTCACGTCCCTCCTCTTCTCATTATAACGCTCCGTCACTACATGCATTGTCATTGGCTGCAGTTTTACCCTGTATGCAGCATCCTTTTCATCAGAAATTTCGCGACATTCATCATCGTACTAGGGCTTGTCTGAGCGTGGTTTTTATAACCCAGTACGGTCGTTGCGGCAGTGGTCTAAGATGCTGCCACTGGGTGTCGGGAACATCAGAATTAGGGGGGTTTGTTTGAGGTAGTTGAGAGAGTTGGTTGATTTGGGCATTGGCTATCTCGTTGGTATGCAGCTTTGTGATGTCTCCTTTGCGTTTGTTTACGAGTGTTTTAAGCACTACCTAATTTTGTGCGTACCTTGGCTGCTACTATGTGGAGATCTGTGTCTACAAGTATAGATTCCATACATTACACCTTCGTCCATGATACTTAAGACATGTCTTCCATCGATTACCACGTGATCAGTCTGGTTTCTTATCTTTTGATCAGAGGATTTCCAAGTTGCCTTGTGGATATCTTTATGCAGGAATCTAGTTACACTATCTACCTGATTCTTGCCTACGCAAAGCTGACCAAACTGAATCCGATATTGGAGGCGTTGTTGTGAAGACAGAATTTTACACGTGCTGGAGCAAGAGCGTCGTCATTTCTTCTTTTTTTAGCATTTAAATCGCTCAGTTATTAAAAACTCCCAGCGGTCCTATATTTCCTTAAGGCGCTCATAGAATGCATCTTAATGTTCACTTCTTTGTCTTCCGTCGGGGTGTGTACAAAAATCAGCGTGATGTAAAAATATTACGCCTTTCAGGCGAATAGTAGCTATTCCGTCATGTTGAGGATTAAAACGCGAGACCAGCTTTACCAAATCTCTTGCCGACTATGAAGCCGCATACAAATTCGTGCCCTTCTGCGTGACAGCTTCAAAACAAGCCACAGTTTTTTTGTCGTGTGTATCCAGGAGGTCGTAAACATATAGGGGTTAATCTATTTTTTTTGCATTTTAATTGTAATTATACCTTCACCCTACGGGTAGGAGGATATATATCATTTGATACGACCCAAAAGTGTAACATATAGAAGGAGTCACTTTTGACCCTAGGTTTTTTTGAACCAAATTCGATTCATGACTTTTTAAGTCGTTTGAGCCATTACCGTCTATCTGCTGTCCGGCTGGTACGCTCGATAACTTTTGAAAGACGCAACCAAATGTTTTAAAATTTTGCACAAGTTAATATTTTCCCCATGCCCCTTGTGTTACCTCCCATACAAATGTACCACCCCTCCACTTTAGAAATCGAATAATAATATCAATACCAACAACGCGATCGTGCCCAAATTTTGTATTTAGTAAAGCTATAGACGGATAAAGCTAAAGCAGATAAAGTTTTGAGAAAAAATATGAAAGTCAAGCCACGCTCCTTACTGGCACCTCCCATACAAATGTACTACTCCGCTTACTTTAAAAATCGAGTAATAATATCGATTTACCAGAAACTTGAACTTCCCGACTGAAACTTTCATACTGGTTTTTAGTGACAAACACTACTGAATAAAAATGTATCGACAGCTTGAGACAGGTTATACGTGTTCTGTAAAAAAAACATATATAGAAATAAATGAATCACAATTTATATGTATTTTCTTATTGCTCTTTACGCACCACTGACTTATATAGAAGGTGGAAGTGAGTTATGCTACTTGCCGAACACTACGCAATAAAAATATAATGACAGCTAGGTACAGATTACTCGTCTTCTATAAGAGCAAGACAACGGAAAATAAAGCCTCTAAAGGAATCACACTAAATATATATTTTCTTATTGTTCTATACGGACAGTTTACTAATATGGAAAATGGAAGTGGGCGTGGTCCCATAGCCGATATTTTTGTGTGTTTTCTGCCTTCGTACATCACTGTATGAAAAATGTACGCCAATATCAATGAACCCAATTAGGACATAGACCTATGTACATTGGTCAACTAAACGTATTACAATTTCGAATAAGTAGACATAGTGAATAAATGAACAACGCATATATTTTTCAACTATTCAACTGCCTTAAAGTCCCTTACATGACAACAAATTGGCCCACATTTACATTACAGTCATACCTTTACATCACATAGCATTGCGAGCCCCACTTCTTTGTCATAAAAACAAAGCACATCATCGTTATACTTCTTCAGTTTTTGTAACTAATCCAAAATAGCTGCAATTCATGTTAACTTTCCCAAACCTGTGTCTATGGCCATGGCCAGATGTTGCCTACCTTTTGTTGCCATACCATTGCTCCAGCCCCATTGATATCCTTACAAATAATGTCGCAAAATAAATACACGATTTTTATTCTTGTGCTTCATATCTACTCAAATCCCACTTTATATAAATTATACTAGTGGGCCCGACAATGCTTCGCTATTGCATATTAACTTGTAATATATTACACATTTAGGTCTACAAAGTACTTTAAAACGGTACTTAAGCTCGACAATAATATGTTGAGTTTATTAACTTTGTAACTAATATCAAGTACCTCCTTAACATGGAAGTTAACTAATTAAGTTTTATTGTTTTAAATTCTAAATATGATAGGCTCTATGACGTAGTAAAAAGTTCATCATAAAAGTCATATCTATAGTTTCGACATGTAGATTAAATTTTTGTCTGTAAAAAGTTCATCATCAAAGTCATATCTATAGTTTCGACATGTAGATTAAGTTTTGGCTGTATGTAAGGAAAAAAAACACTTCTTTCACAAATCGGAAACAGAAATTCCTCTAAAGAACAAAATTCAATTGTTATATTTATCTTTATATTGGAACCGTCTGCATACTAACTATGTCTTTGGGCGTAAAAAACACATTTGTTATGCCTTCTCCTCCTATTGACCGCAAATGAAAATTTCGTTTGAAGCTTCATGCATTTAGCCTTAAAAACCTCCTTTGCCATGCCTTCTTCTCATACGGACCAAGAATATACCCAAATACTCTTTATATATTGAACTCGTATTACCATTTTTTGAGATAATTCGGTCACCAACGTTTGACTTAACAAAGTGATGATCTCACGCGCTGCATGTCATATTACGCCGTCGTGTTGGAAAAATAATCAATTGATCGTCTACTTGCTCTAGTTCTTCTACCAGTTGGATTTTATATGAATGTAGACCAAGATCTTTCCTCAGCATCCGACAACGACATAATAAAAAATATGTCTACCTGAAATCTTTCTGCTTCCCAGCGCGAGCTAGGAATTGATTTTAGACACAAATTTTATTGATGAAATTTTCTAACAATTCATCGTAGATTCCGATTTTGGTTACAATTTTTGCGAATAAAAAAATTGGCCCACCTTACTATTCATATCTCTGGGCAAACTGCAATATACTGTGGAATTTTGACAGATATAACTACTTATTTTAAAAGAGGTGTAGCACAGCCTACTTCCGCCCTTACTGTAATTCATACTGCAACAATAACATATGTAACATATTACATCTTCATACCTCTGATAGTTCATGAGATATAGCCCTTTTTATTTTCAAGTTGTATGGGCGGTGCATAGCCAGGGACTATCTTCAGGTCAACAGTACCACTTGGTAAAATTTTCGTATCAATCGGTCTATTAGAAAAGCCGTTAGAGCGATTTTTGAAAAGGGGGCGTGGCACCGCCCACTTCCACCTTGGCTGAAATTAATACTGCTTCAACAACATATATACCAAATCTCATCTTCATACCTCTGATAGTTCATGAGATATAGCCCTTTTGATTTTCAAGTTGTATGGGCGGTGCCACGCCCCTTTTTCCAATTGGACCGAATTGTAAATCTAAACCATCCGGGGCGCCACCTAAACGCATACAAAAAAATTTATGCAAATCGGTCCGGCCGTTTAGGAGGAGTTCAGTCACAACACACGTACGGTAGAATTTTATATATAAAGATTTATTTGTTTACACACAACAAGACACATATATCAAAATACACCAAGAGCCAAGTGTTTTTGCCTCATCCCATAACTCACTGATAAATGTCCAATCAAAATAATCTTATGGTATCATAACATTGCCGGGGCCGGGGTGGGGTGATGGTAAGCAGCACAGGCGAAAAGTAGCTAGGAGCAAAAATATCATAAAGTGAAATCCCCTTGAAGCATTACGGCCATATCGCACATTAAGTCGTTATGAATATCTCGACCTTAATAAAGCACGTGTGTATGATGAGGTCCTTATGTGTGTATGTGTGTGTGTGTAAAAGGATATCGGTATTGATATTGCTGTTTGTCGTCATCGTCGTCCATTGTAAGGGTATGCGTAAGTTTATGGGCAAACTGTAAATGTGTGTTCAGCAAGAAGGTCCTTATGCTATTGCTATTCGTTAAAAAGGTAATAAAATTTATATAAACCCATGAACGAACCAAACAACCATCTACTTCAGTTTGTTGTTGGTTACTTACGTTACGTCGTCCCTGAACCTGTTTCGGTTTCGGTTTCTGTGTTTTGTTTTGTTACCAAAAAGCATTAAACACTTAATGAACCTGAAAATAACGCAAATCAAATTCAATGCCAAGTATGTACTACAAAGTCACAGTGCTTACAAGCGGTCGTGTGTGTATGTGTGTGTGAGTATGGGTGAGGGTTTTGTTTCATGTGGGTTTACATTTCGCTTCCGGAGAGTTCCATAAATACCTGAAAACGGCATTTACGTCGTTGTAAAGGTAAACATGGGGGAGGCTATCGATAAACACACACGTAACCCATATTTGTAGGATAGATTGTTATGTTAACCTTTCGAAGGCATTAAGAAATGAGAAGAGTTTTACTTTCTTTTTTTAATGGCTCAAACGAGAAACATAAATATTTACCGTGATTTGTGAACTGGGTAGAGGGGTGAGGTAGGCTGCTTCTTTGCTGTACTTGTCAAAAGGATAAGGTTACGAGGTAGACTTTGGTATAAAAGTGGGGTGCAGTGGAAACATTTTAATGAACAGTGGTAGTTCCAAATATAATTAGGGTTTCCATTCATAGTAGGGGTCGATGTTACGTGAGTATGTGTTTAAAATGTCAAATGATTGTTGTTCCCTGTTTATAGTTCTGTGAAGTGCAAATTTTGAGAAAGGTAAAAATTTACCTTCGAAAGTGAAAAAAGTAGGAGGTATATGCAAAGCATTCTTTAAAAGGAAAGTATTTTTCTTTTAATGTATACTCCAAAGTCTATGCTTAAAATGGGCAATATCTATCAGATGGACCAAACATAATATATAATGAGGTAAAATCAGATCACATTACACAAAGGATCATCTGCTGATCCATTGCCATTGTCTGTTAGAAAAGAGAAGGTGGAAAGGGTGAAAGGGAAGGAGTGGAGGAAGAATCTTGGCCCTGTTAGCCATTGTTGGGACCGCATGAAACACATTAAATCGTCTAATCGGACATAGGAGAGAGTCTCTAGGTTCTTTATACAAATTTCCCCTAAGTATATCAGCCTTCTTCGGACTATAACGGGGCAGCTAAAAAGAAGATGTTACATCGTCTCGGACTCCACCTCGGGGAGCGGCTGCACTTCCAATTATTTCGCCAAAACTTTATACTATTATAGCTTAACAAAATACAAAATTCGGGCACGATTGGTCGATTGGTAAATTTTTATGAGAGGTATCAGAAGGGGCGTGGCTAGACTTCCAGTTGTTTCTCCAAAACTTTATCTTGTTATAGGTTTACTAAATGCCGAATTTGGGCACGATCTTGTGGTTGTATTAATATTATTACTCAATTTCTAAAGTGGGCGGAGTGGTATATTTGTATGGGAGGTACCATAAGAGGCTTGGCTAGACTTCCAATTTTTTTCTAGAAAAATTTATCGTGCTACAGCGTTTACACAGAATTTGGGCACGATGGTGTGGGGTGTATTAATCTTTCTGGTTTTATAAAGTGGGCGGTATGGTACATTTGTATGGAATATACCAGAAGGGGCGTGGCAATTCTTCTAGTTTTTATCTCCAAAACTCTCCAGCTTTACTAAAGACAGAATTTGGACTCAATGGCTTTGGTTATATAGATATTATTACTCGTACATTTGTATGAGAAATACCAGAAGGGGAGTGGCTAGACTTCCGATTTTTGCTCCAAAACTTTGTCCTGTTATAGCTTTACTAAATACAGAATTTCGACACGATCGCGGTGGGTGTATTGATATCATTACTAGATTTATAAAGTGGGCGGTATGGTACATTTATATGGGAGGTACCAGAAGGGGTATAATGGGGGTTTTACCTAAAGCTAAGGTAGTCTCAGCCGCCTCCAGGGTCTTTGCAAGGACAAGGGTAAGATTTTATATATTTCTTTCTTAACTGACATTCCACAAAATTTAAAAAGAACGAAACACTCCGTATTCGTAAGATAGAATGCAATCACTGGTCTGATATCCTTGAGATGTCTGGTAATGATGGTTGGGGTTATGTTCGGTGAAATGTATAGCGGAGTAGGAGTCCTTAGCCGAGCGGCAGTAATTCTTTGACTGGATACAGGACGGATTTAGCGTTGCGATAATTCGGGTGGCGTCGGACGTCGAGGACTCGCACATAAACTTAGTGGGTGAAAATTGCTAAGGTCCTGGAACAGCAAAAAAACAACTATTAACAGGCCCTGGCTTTACAAGTGCGTTGTACCGACTTTTCGTCCGTTGAACAAACTCAAGGTCCGATTGTACAGACTTAAGGTCCGATTGTAGAGGCTTGTAGCCCGGTTGTAAAGATTTGTTGCCCGATTGTACAGGCTTATATCCCGATTGTACAGGCCTATAGCCCGGTTGCACAGACTCATTGTCCGATTGTACAGGCTCATAGCCCGGTTGTATAGACTTTTTGTCCGATTGTACAGACTTATTGTGCGATTGTACAGGCTCGTAGCCCGGTTGTACAGACTTGTTGCCCGAATGTACAGACTCGAGGTTCGATTGTACAGACTTAAGGTCCGATTGTACAGGCTCGTAGCCCGGTTGTACAGACTTTTTGTCCGATTGTATAGACTCAAGGCCCGATCGTACAGGCCAATATCCCGGTTTTGCAGACTTGTTGTCCGATTGTCCGAGACTCAAGGTTCTGCTGTACAGGCTCGTAGCCCGATTGCACAAACTTTTTTTTACGAGGTAAAATCATTGAAAGACAATGTGCGAGACTTTAACACGCTAAAACCCCTCAAACTTCGTCCCAATCCCGGTGGGACAACCGTGAAGTATTTCTTTATCGGGGTGGGTAGGTTATTCAACCTCCGCTAAGGCCGTTAAGGCTTTATTGAGTTCTAGAAAAATGCGCCTGATATAGTTTGCTATATGATCCCAACTTGCAGTTGACTTAAACATTAGCTGCATAATATTTTCGGCTGTTATTTTAGGGCCTTACAGTCTTTGTACATACTCTCTCTTGAAACTGAATCTCGGACATATGAAGAAAACATGTTCAGCATCTTCAATTACATCTTGAGAACACGGACAAAAAGGTGTATCGCTAAACCTAAAACGATTTAACCAACCAACTATTTAGACCAGGTTTTAGTTTATATGTCCACCTACGCTTTGTTGTAGTATTCCATCTCCGTTGCCAGGTTTCCATAGCTATAGTGCTGACTTCCGCTTTCGTTGTAACGCTGTCATGTATACACGCGTATTATTTTGCTAGCAGGTCCACTGGTACCATTCCTTTTTGGTACGATTAAAGTAAGTTTTGGTACAGAAGATTAAATTTTTGTACAAAAATTTCGTACATTTTTGTACCAAAGTATATATTTGTTGCAATTAATTACTTTGTGACACAATACAAAATCTTTTAAGTGCAGGGTGGTCCAAAAGTCCTTTTACATTTGTGAATCGGTAGCTGTGGCGAGCATCTTTGTTAGTATGATATGCTTTTCATAATTTACCTGAAATTTTCACTAAAGCCCTCCCACACCGTTGTTAAATTCTTCCTTGTAAATCCAATTAAAGTATTATTTTGTCTATTTCGTAAACCCTTAAAATACCAAACGAAAAATTTAACCCAATGGAAAATCTATCAATCATTTACGCTCGAGTACATTTTTAGCACCTTAAGTGTAACGCTTTTCTACAAGTAAATACATCCAGAGAGCTATATAGGACTAGCATACTACTACATGACATTCATAAAGATGTCAACCTTTGCCTAGTGACTGACATTCGTGTTGCGATAACTCTGAAGGCATACATACAACAAGTTTACACACATATGCATACACGCAAGCACGCATTCAGTGACATACAAAAAGCATACAACTTAAAATATGTTGTTACATCCCTAAGGTAAACATTTCGTACATGAGATTTAAGAGATGAAACGAAGATACAACAACTGAGAAAATTTTGGAAAAGGAGCTGGAGGTAAGCAGTAAGTATTTTTTCTATACAAATTCATGCAAGTTTCACATTACATCGACACAATTGGATCCCACTTTCATCCAGTCATTCAGGAGTATAGTCTATCACTGTACAAAGGTATTCCGTCGACATGTGTGCGAAGTGTGTGTGTGTGAAGGCAAAAGTAAAAGTGAGACTTTCTTGTTCTAACACAGCCTAAAATTATGTGACACATTCACCAGTGGCAACATACAATTACAAAATATGTAAGCAACGAGGGGGCTTGCAAGAAGTTACTAAGCATTGGAATAATAAGAAAAAGATAATAATTATCGGTCTTAAATACTCACACGTCTTTAAGTCAGTTCACTCACCTTGTGTAATTATTTGGTAAAAGAAAATCATTCAACTCAACACCGACTAGCTCAATTTGGTTCCACAATATTTAAACGTTGTATATTTTCACTTTATTTTTCTAAAGCAGTGATAGGCATATCATAGCCTCGCAATATCGGCAATATTAGTTTTTTCACATAGACACAATAGGTAATTCGCATGTATTCGATAAAGATTCGAGTCTCTGCTTGAGTGTTATAACAGCAACACCATACACGCTTGTTTCGCATTCAACACATAAAGGGACACAAGTACAGAAAAAGATCGATTGTTACGACAGCGTGAGAGGTCGATTGTGGAGAGAACACAACATTTTCATCGTGTGCAATTCGACTGTGCTGACGCTTTTTGCACACTATATTACTGTGTGCGTGCATTTGGTTAAGCCTACCACTGGTTTAATTGTCTAACTCCTCACAACATTTATCACATCACATCGTCTACAAACTCTTGTCTAACCCTCTCGTTGTATTGTTGCAAAACCATATGAATATTTTGTTTGAACATCGGCGGCGGTGGCGGCGGCAACCATGAATGAAACAAAAATCTTGTGCAAACATCCATAATGAATGGTTGTTTTATGTTCTATATGATGCATATAAAACTTACAGATATTTGCATTTACAACCAATTTGTGCGTAAATTTATACCTTTTTCTGTGTTTTTTTTTGCTACTCTCAGCCTGAGAGCTCTCATACAAGGGTGGGCAGGTAGCGTAGACTTTCGAAGCATAAAGGCATGCAAAAGGATCCAATTTGTTTGTTGGCAACCTGACAATATTCCTGAGAGTGTATACCGATGATATTTATACATTTTGCTGTTCAATGCTGTAATGATGATGGTGATGATGATGGCTAATGGGTGACAAAGGGTGACATTTTTATAGGTGCACTTATGCACAAGGACATTGGACCCCATAGTAGTCCCATTGTCGAACACTGGGATACCGATACCGTTACCGTTTTGTTATTGTTGTTGTTGTGCCAACCATAAGCATTAATAACCATTCAGGTGTAGAAAAATATTTCGGTATTTCGACATAATATTCGATGGGGGGAGGGGTGTTGTTTTTCATTGTCGTGAATAAATTATTTCCAGATAAAAGGTTTTTTTTTCGTCCGAAAATGCCGATATCGCCATGGTCGAGCAAAAGGCTAAAGGATGTATAGAACCCTATGTGTTGGGTATTGTTCATATTTAGGTGGTAATTTGTATCCGTGCTAGTCATGATGCTCATGATACCAGCAGCAGCAGCGGCGGCGAAAGGTGAAGCGTAACAACAAAAACCTTTATGAGCGGCAATAAAGCCTATTTATACATTGGAAAAGGATATAGCGAATCGTAATGACGCACGCATAGACATGTGCGAGCATGTAGTCGAGTCGATAAAAGCCGATTAATGAAACACGTTCAGTACATAAAGCAAAAGTAATTAATTTACGTAGAGATAGAGAGAGAGGCAAACAGTGTGAGGAAAGCTTTTTCTTAGCAATTAATGGATTTTTTTTCTGAAGTTGTTACACAAAAATAAATAAAAATGTACAAAGAAATGAATAAAATTTTTACGGCAGAATTTTTAGATTAATGGAGTCATCTTAAAACCAAAATAATAATGTTTTTATACGATGCAAAAAAAATATATATATAAATATACAAAAATATAAAAATATAAAAATATAAAAATATAAAAATATAAAAATATAAAAATATAAAAATATAAAAATATAAAAATATAAAAATATAAAAATATAAAAATATAAAAATATAAAAATATAAAAATATAAAAATATAAAAATATAAAAATATAAAAATATAAAAATATAAAAATATAAAAATATAAAAATATAAAAATATAAAAATATAAAAATAAAAAAATATAAAAATATAAAAATATAAAAATATAAAAATATAAAAATATAAAAATATAAAAATATAAAAATATAAAAATATAAAAATATAAAAATATAAAAATATAAAAATATAAAAATATAAAAATATAAAAATATAAAAATATAAAAATATAAAAATATAAAAATATAAAATTATAAAAATATAAAAATATAAAAATATAAAAATATAAAAATATAAAAATATAAAAATATAAAAATATAAAAATATAAAAATATAAAAATATAAAAATATAAAAATATAAAAATATAAAAATATAAAAATATAAAAATATAAAAATATAAAAATATAAAAATATAAAAATATAAAAATATAAAAATATAAAAATATAAAAATATAAAAATATAAAAATATAAAAATATAAAAATATAAAAATATAAAAATATAAAAATATAAAAATATAAAAATATAAAAATATAAAAATATAAAAATATAAAAATATAAAAATATAAAAATATAAAAATATAAAAATATAAAACTATAAAAATATAAAAATATAAAAATATAAAAATATAAAAATATAAAAATATAAAAATATAAAAATATAAAAATATAAAAATATAAAAATATAAAAATATAAAAATATAAAAATATAAAAATATAAAAATATAAAAATATAAAAATATAAAAATATAAAAATATAAAAATATAAAAATATAAAAATATAATAATATAAAAATATAAAAATATAAAAATAAAAAAATATAAAAATGTAAAAATATAAAAATATAAAAACATAGATAGATAGGGCAGATAGCTATTTCGATAGTTGCCGAACTACCTCATCAGCACCCTTTGCCGTGACTCCTCAGCTTAAATGAGTATAATTATAAAGCAATTATATATTCTATGTATTTGTATTACTGTCTACCTTTTACATTAACTGAAGACAACCGCTTTCTACTTTAAAAATACAAAAGTCACAATTATAGCTACACACGTATAGACAACTTAATTCTCAAGATGACTTCACTTACCTATGATATCCTTTACCTTCGTTAAGTAGTTGTCCTTTATGGCTTAACAATTTATTTATCTACACATCCTTTCGTTTAAGATGACGTATGTCCTTTTTACTTACTTCCTTTTGACTGCGAAAGATCCCTTAGTTAAATATTTGAGAAAATCCTTACTAAAATTGCATTAAGTTTTTATTTCACACAAGTCTTCAAACATAATTGCTTAATTAAATTACAATTTTGAAATTAATTACATTTTCTTCAATATATTTTTTTTCTCACTTTTTCCTCCTTTACTTTCTTTCTCATTGCAGGTAAGCAAAACTGTCACATTTCATTTGGAACATAAAAATCTTTCAGTTGTTAAGAAAGCATTTTGCCTGAATCCTTCAGTGCTGTAAGTAAAGACGTTGACGGTGCAGCAAAAAAAGGAAGAGTGAAATATACTTGCTTTTGTACGTTTAGTGCTCTTTTCTGCATTATGTTGTATGATATTTTTTGTCGTCGTCGTCTTCTACTAAATTTTCATATTTTCTATAGAACATATACAAAATGAAAGGTGAGCGCGGCAATGAATGCACGAGATGGTAGTGTGAGATGAAGAAACGCATTAGTGTCTATTTGCTTAAGGGCTGTTTAGAAGAGAGTAGTGGACGGATGAAGGATTAGGAAGCTAAGTCTTGGTGTTTGCATTTCATGTTTGATGATAGGGAAAGACATAAAAAATGTTGTTTAGGTTTGTTTTGTATAGGGTGATTCATTTAGAAGATTTCTTTTTAATTTTTTATAAAGTGTTTAAAACGGAATTGGTATCAAAATATTTTGCCTTGGTTAGAAAGACTAATCATTGACATTTATGTCTTAAAGGCAATTTCATTAAAAAGTGGCGTCGCGATTACGCCATAAGTAGTCTATGCGAAAGGTCCAACTTTCTAAGTAGCACTCTCTTTCTACCGTTGTCATTTTTATAGTCCAGTTGCTATTTATAAATTTACAGCCGTAGGATTGTCACACAAAAACAGTCTCACTCAAGAGTACATCTAATATTAGCCTACATTTTAATTAATATTTCTTTTCGTTTTTATTTGTCAATTAAATACAAGAAAAGTACACAGGTATCCTTTAAGTATGTATTCGTCTTAGTTAACGGCATGTTACATGTAATTATACACGAAGATAATCTGTATTTGGTCGTTAATTAAATACAGAAAAAAATTGTATACGCTATGTCATTAAAAAATGTTGTTAATTTAATGCAGCATTTTTACCTAAGCCTTTAGGCATACTACACATTTTGTAACACAAATCTGTGGCAGTACAGAAAGGTATGACGAACTTTTAATAGGTTTACATGCTTACAAAATGATTCGAATGATTCTTAGAAAGAAACGGAGGTATAAAATGATACTTTTACCATTATGTGATGGGTGACAACAAGCGTCTTACACAACACATGTGACAGTGACAAAATGCCTCTTTATATTCCAAGGGCTTTTCTTTGCTTTCTCAGTTTCGCCTTCCCCTCACCGATCTCTGTGCCGTATGTCCCTATTTTATGCCCGGTTTGCCTAATGCTGCTTTAATTTCATTAAGTATCACCTAAAAGTATATGTTGCTCCTAAAGATTATTTTCCTAAGCCTGTAAGTAGTCTATAAAATTTGCCAACATCAATAGATATTATAGCTGCTTGAGTGTGTGTGTGTGTGTGGGTCGTGTGCTAATACTAATTTTAATGACATTTTTATGTGCAGCAGTGTGTGTGTGTGTGTTTGTGTGTGCCTTTGTATGTGTTCAACCCCTAAAAGGTATGCTCTCATTTTTAAGGCGACATTTCGCGCGGTAAGTAGGCTTTAATGCGATTTCAGTTTTTGGTAATTTAATAATAATTGGCATATAACAAGACGTCTCAAGGTTGTTCAGCCATGAAATTATTATTTGTCTTACAGAATTGCAAATTGTAATTATTAAGCATACCTGCAATCAATGCCGACATATGATGATGGATTCATAATTAATGAGCGCCATAAATTTTAGTAGCAAACATTTGCTGGCAACGGGTCGTAAGATTTCAATTTAAGCTTTAATAAGTGTATGTGTTGTCTCGCCTTGTGACATGTCGCAGAGTTGAAAGTTCTCGACGCCTTAATGTATGCAGGGAAAATAATATGTTATTGATTACCTTGCGAAACTAAATAGCAGTGGCTGATTGTTTACAGGCTATAGCATATTATTTATATCGTAAGAGTATTTACACAGTAGTAACAAAAAAGATATATTACTGATCCCGAAATACTTTTGATTTGGCTAAATCATCAATGATTTGAATATTGGTTTGTCATTCGATGGAAGAAATTTATGCGATGATTACAATAAGATTATCTTTGGGTACAATAAAAGTATCTTATGGTTAATCAAAAGTAATATTTGGTACAAAGAAGTACCTTAAATAAACATTAGGGTACCTTATGGTGAAAAAAGTTATTTTTGGTACAATAAATGTACTTTTCGGTACAATAAAATTTGTTTTAGGTACAACATAGTTACTTTTTGTTGCAATAAAATTACATGCTGATACATCTAGATTACTTTTAATAAAAGTACTTTCTGGTACAAGAAAAGTGCTTGTTTGTACAAAAACTTACTGTTAGGTACAATGCAAGAACTTGTTGGTACTACTAAATACATTTTTGATGCAAGAAGACCACTTGGTGGTAAAAAAAAGCTCTTTTTGGGACAATAAAGTACTTTGTAGTACAAAAACAGTATTTGTGAGTTCAATTAAAGTACTTTTTGTTACACTAACAGTACTTTTTAGTACAATAAGTCTTTTTAGTACAATACAAGTAGGTTTTGGTACAATAAAAGTACTTTTTGATACAAAAAAAGCAATTTTTGGTACAAAAAAGGTATTTTTTGATACAATGATAGTACTTTCAGTTACAATAAAAGTACTTTGTGGTACCATAAAAGCACATCTTGGTATCAAAGTACATTTCGATAGAATAAAAGTACTTTTTGGTGCAATAAAAGTTCCTTTTGATGCATGAAAAGTACTATTTGGTACAATAAAAGTACTGTTTGACAAAACAAAAGTCTTTTTTGATGGAAGAAAAGTTATTTTTGATAGAATAAAAGTACTTTTTGGTAAAATAAGATTTACTTTACGGTACATTAAAATAAGTTTTTGATACAATAAAAGTATTTTTGATGAATGAAAAGTACTTTTTGATACAAGAAAAGTACTTTTTGATACAATAGAAGAACTTTTTGATGCAAGAAAATTATTTTTGATACAATAATACAATTTAAATACTTTTTGATGCAACAAAAATACTTTCTGCTACAATGGAAGTACTTCTTGGCACACTAAAAGTTGTTTTTAGTACAATAAGGAAACTTTTTCATCCAAGAAAAGTACTTTTTGCTACAATAGAAGTATTTAATATACTTAGTGGTACAAAAAACATCTTGTTAGTACACTAAAAGTACTTGTGGGTAGGAAAAAAGTCTTTCTGTTAAAAAGTTATTTCTGGCAAAATCCCTTTGTGGCTTTCGCCAATTTTTCATGGCAAACTAATATTTCTTTAAATATGCCCAATTGACTTGTAAGCTCATGCTCTTATTAGCTCTTGTTTTACTTTTTTTGGGTGTAAACTTTGTTGTTCAACTAAATATTCCCCTTTACAGTTTATTACCTTGGTCCTGGCTATTTAACTTTAAATGATATGTGTCGTCTTGTTTTTGTTAACTTTTGTCAAATATATTTCCTTTTTTTTAGCTTACGCCTGGGGACTTTATTACCTTAAGTTTAGTGCGGAGACTTTTACATTTGTTTCTCTTTTGTTTGCCATTATTTGTTAATTTAGTTATATGTTACGGGTTAAGGTCCTTAACCGCCATAAAGTATGTAACTTTTGCATGGCAATACAATTCCCTTGAAAGTATGCTTTAAAGAAGGGTTGGTTTTTTGTGTAGTAAGCCTGTTAAATGGCTTAGTTGAGTTGAGGTAAATTTGAGTGTTAAAAGCAAAAAAAGGATGTGAACTTTAGTGTTTTATGTTTTACACACATAAAAAATGCATTGATTTCTCTTTGTAAGAAGTTACAAATGAAAAGATTAGCCGCAAATCGTTCAGTCAGAATGTCCATGGTGGTATCCGTTATATGTCATACAAGTATAGTATCCAAATACACCAATAATCTATTGCAATTTGTCTTTGTTTGCTCTTCCCTAGTAAATTATCTAGCTTTGGCCGCACTTTAACATCCCTAATTTATGTCCCTCACAAGTGTGCAAGTTAACTGACCTAATTTGTTTATATGCCCTAAAAGCATGCTTTAAAAGATACTTATTATAAAGTTACAATTTATTATGAAACCTAAGCAAACACAAATTTCCCTAACTCCATTTCACTTGTTGTTGTTGTTTACTCTTTGATTCTTTGCAGTATCTTAACAAAAATATGTTTTTTTTTTTTTTTTTTTTTGTTATTTGTTTACCAAAAACAATTGCTCCTAATGGTATGCTTAAAATATCCGCCGTTCTCTTTTGAGTGCAGCGCATCTGCCTTACCATAGCGCGCAGCGGCTGCCAAAAGGCTTCAACTACAATTTCAAAAGTATGTTTTAATTTCTATTTAAGTAGTTCAACCATCAAACGCCTAACAGTATGCCCTAATTATATGATTCTAATAACAAGTTGTATACAGTTTCATGCTACTTGTGTTTCGCTGTTTTTATTATGTTCGTTTCGCTTTCTTTCTCTATTTGTAACGTTATGTTTTCTTTTTTCATTTTTGTTTCTTTGTGCATATTTGCAATAAAGATTCTCTATAGGTCTCTTGATGTCTATCATCAAATGTTTTGCCAAGCCAGGGCAAATTTGTATCCATCTACTACACAGATGAGATATCTCGGTGCCATAGTGGGTTGTAGTTGGCCTACTTTTGTTTATGTAATTAAAATAACAAATTTCTACGAAATTAGACCTTTTAATTTGCCACGGAAAGGCATAACAAATTTTTAATTTAATACATAGCAGCAACAACAACAACACCGTCAACAACAACAGCAGCAAGTGGCAACATTAGCAGCACATGACAGCAACATCTCATCGGCGGCTGTCGGCAACAGTTCAAGCAGCAACTGTCGTAAAGTACAGAAAGAAATAGGTATGGGCATGGGCACGAGCACACAAAGCAACTAACGTTTCATGCTACACATAAAAATATAATTCATTTAATCCCCAAAAGTATGCTTTACTAAATGGGAGAGCAACACAACGACAGCAAAGGGCCTATAAGAGAGCCAAAACACAGTCACAGGAACAGTAACGCAAAATGCTTTAGATCAAGAAAGAGAGCGGGAGAGGAGAATGTTCTCTATGTGCAGCGGGGAAAGGATACAACAATTAAAACTGTGGAAATTAAAATGTTTGTATAACAAAGTTAAAGACCATAACATAGATAAAACCACTCCGCTACACCGGCTACAGCCAGGTTCCAAAAATCCCTTCCGGTCTTCAATGGTTAGGTTCAAGAACTGGTTGGCCCATAAGCATTTTCCAGTTATGTGGGTGTTGTTGTTTTCTTGGTCAGACTAAACCCCCTCCCTTTAAAATAAAAAAGGGTTATGAGAAAACTTTGTTGTTGCCTTTGCGGCCAATGTAAAATGGAGCATGACGCTGCCACTGCGGAGGAGGACACCAGACCAAGTAGTTGCCAAAGGAAACACACAAAATTATGTCCCACAGGAAGTAAAATTAATATTAAGTGTTCTTGAGAGTCGGCTCATTAGAGACTTGTACTATATGATGTTGTTGTTGTTTATGTTGTACATAAACATTGTTGGTGTTGTTGTCTGTTTTGCCAAACTTGTGACAGTAACTTCTAGTGTTGTTATTTATGTAGTTGTGGCTCTTGCTGTTGCTGTTGTTGCTGCTGCCTACTAACTATACTCAAAGGATGCCTGACTAAGATAATTTTCAGTTTATAATTCATAAACTTGTTTTTAAACGTTCGTCCCCAAAAACCTCAACCGAACGGATGTGCGTTTTGTTATTCATTTCACTTAAACGTTTGGGAGACAGGCCGCTTAGGGGCATTCACCAAACTGAAAGTGTTGAAATTTGGCAATTAAATAGATATTTATTATCATCTGATATTAAGGAAAACATAGCAATAGATAATGTCTAAGTTCAACGAAATGTTTGAGAATTTTCTAAATTTGTTTATAAGGTAAATAAAGTTTTTCATCCATTGGGTGAAGAGGTGGATTGTTGTATATTAATGGGAAATATTTATGACAAGGAAAGAATTTAAACAATCGCTAAGTGGCGAAAAGTTTTTAAATCTGAGATTGAAGGGAAGCGATATAAGTTGAGGTTTCTACAACTAAAGGCATTTTGTTAACTAATTAATTTGGTTAACAAAGCTTAAGTTTACAGCTATTGGGCAATGACTAAAATAAAAATTAAAAAATAAAAATATCTGTAAATAATAAGAATATTTAAATTATTAAAAATACAAAACATATTTAAATAAATAAAAAAATTAAAAATACTTAAATCATTAAAAATACTAAAATATTAAAAATATTAAATATATTAAAAATATTAAAAATATTAAAAATATTAAAAATATTAATAATATTAAAAATATTAAAAACACTAAAAATATTAAAAATATTAACAATATTAAAAATATTAAAATTATTAAAAACATTAAAAAAATATTAAAACTATTAAAAATATTAAAAATATTAAAAGTATTAAATGTATTAAAAATATTACAAATATTAAAAGTATTAAAAATACTAAAGATTTTAAAAATATTTAAAATATTAAAAATACTAAAAATATTAAAAATATTTAAATTATTAGAAATATTAAAAATATTTGAAATACTAAAAATATTAGAAATATTAAAAATATTAGAAATATTAAAAATAAGTATATATAAGTATTATAAGTATAATAAGTATATTGCCATTTATTTATTTACATTATATTACACTTATATTAATAAAGTATATTGCCATTTATGTTGACAGTAAATAACCTTTCTGATCGTTAAGCTATAACAAATTTAATAATAAAACTTATCACACGATCTCATCTCACATGAAAATTGTACTCAACACATTGGCATTAGCACGGCCTAAAACTATGCATCACATTTGGTGAAAAAATAGTAAAATTACATTTCACTCAAGAAAGCTTAGCTGAAAAAGTTTTCAATACTAGGGAAAAAGGGGAATTGTGGGGAAAGACTTTCCTCCATTCTCATGTCAATACAAATGGTTCATTCATGGATTGATGCATGGACATTTTCGGCTGATATCTACTTAGCATGTGGACATTGCACATAATTGTAGATACATATACAGCTGATGATGTACCAAAATGCAACAATTCGTCACAAAGGGGTCTAATGATGAACTCGTCATGGAGTTGGAAACGCGTCATCCTAGTGAGTGACTACGAATTGCCATTTATGCTGACAATAAATAACCTTTCTGATCGTTAAGCTAAATTAACAAATTTAATAAAAAAAAATATTAAAAATATTAAAAGTATTAAAAATATTAAAAATACGAAAAATTTTAAAAATATATAAATTTTCAAAACTGAATATATTTTTAAAAAAATATTAAGTTTTAAAAATATTAATAAATATTAGAAACATTAAAAATATAAAAAATAAAAAAAATATTAAAAAAACTACAAAATATTTAAATTATTACAACCTCTGTAATAAAATAAACTATTCAGTATAGCCAAATTTTGTTTATAGATTTGTCATTTCGTAATCTCCTTATCTCATTACATTCTTTAAATCTTCCTCCTCTCTCCAAATGCTACACCCCAAACCTTATCCAATTTCCAAACATCTGCTGCATACTTCAAGGAGACAACCTGATCTCATTTCACAAAATTTATATAATTAAACCTATGGATAACTCCAGCAACACATTCTACGCATATTATTACGCCACCCTTAGTAGCTCGGTGCACTATAATATCCTTTGAAATTCTAACTCAAATTGACTGAAAATTTCAAATACCTAATATAATTTTAAACATACTTTGTCTAGAATTTCTTTGCAACTTTGCTGATAACAACCACGTATTCATATCACGCTGTCACATGCAAGTATCACATGCAACATTCGAGAGGAAACCCCATACAAACTATTGCTACAAGGCCGACAGCTATGAACCTTGTCAATGTATTGCAGTCAGCCACTAACTAATACAACTACATGCGGGAGGCATCCGCATCCGTCTCCTTTGCAGTTTGTAGTTAGCTTGACTAAATTATCACTTGACACATGTTGTGTTCTAGCAGCTGTTGTCGCTGCTGCTGGTGCTACTGCCATGGGTGCAAAATATCACAGGCATCGCAGCCATATCGCTTTAGGAAGTGTATGCAATGCGTTAAACGCGTGCTCGGCCACCCTCCTGCTCTCTCTCCCTCCTTTACTTTAGTACGATATAGTGTAAAATTGTTACAAGTAGTCGAAAAGTTTTTCAATCTTCCGTTTAACACAAAATGTCATTCTATCATCTATCCAATTTCTCGTCTGCTCTATTCTGGTTGGCATTCACTGTTCGCTCAGTTGTTGTGCTAGTTTTTTTTCTCTGTTCATCATCAGCTCACTCGGAAGCTAACTAAAGGTTGTCTATCAAAAGTTCTGGTTGCCAGTGATTGTATTCTATCTTATGTTATATTAAACTTTTCTACTTGTATCTTCGTTTTAGTTTTTCTTTCATCGATATATACAACGACGACAACGACGATGCTACTTACTACTTGTTAAGAATACGAGACGGAACTGAAGACAATGATGGTAGAGCAGAGACAAAAAAACACCAAAGACTTTTAAAACTTAGTTAACTTTTAACATTTTAGTCATTTTGTGGCATTTTTAAGAATGTATGGAGTAGCGTAAGAGAGCGGAAACCTGTGACAGTGTCTTTTTTAAAATGCGATAATTTACAATGTAAAGAAGTTTAATATTTATGTGCAAGGAGAGAATAAAAACTGTTGTACTGAGAAAAAAAAATAGTGGGGAAGGATAGCACAGAGTTGAAATGTCAAATGAATACACTGCATAGTTACAGAATAAGCAATACTATACCGAATACTCTTTGTATTTTAAAGCTAACATAAAATATACCAATTTGAATGGATAGATGTTCAAAATATTAGCCTATTTTCTGGAGGCACCTTCACATAGTAGAACATATCGCTAGAAGTGAGATCCAGAGTACATCACGATGAGTATTGAGTGTAAGCTAATTAAGTTTCTAATAATCGTTTATAACATTGCTACAAAATTGGTGCATTAGTTTAAATTCTGCGGCGAAAAATGTATGAACAACATCATCACAAGAATTTTCTGCAAACGAAGCCTTAATTTACATAAAACTTATTTCCGACATAAGCCAAATATTTCCAAACATAAAGCCACTCTGTTTCAGTTTCTCTTTACGCCCCATCCCTACTACTGACTAGACCGCCCGCCCCAACATATGCTACACACACATTTCATACTCCAACGCACGCACATATGCCTTAAGAATTTTAATTCACCCACTTACACGTCCAAGGCCTTAAAGTATGCAACAATAATTGTGAGCTATGCCTTCAAAAAGAACAGAAAATAAACCATGTCAACTGCTCATCTCCTTAACTTCTTCATTAATATATTTGCCAGATATCTTAATGCCCTGCCAAAAGTTTGAGCAATGCCTAAAGCTGGCCATCTTCCCAGAGAGTTTTATGCCGCCACACCATCACCATTACCATCAGACCCAAATTACTTGTCTTAAGTGCCCCAAAGACATTTGCTTTATTGTCTTGCTTTATGCCTTAACCGTGATATATTTTCCAGTTGCTATTTTTCTTCGGCAAAATGTCTTTTCCTTCTCATTTCGAGACTAATTTGTCAATGTCAAGACTAATTTAAATTTCTTTTTTCGCTTGCGCTGTCTATTGCTGTGTTCTCTCTCTCGCATTGTCTTCTTTTGTTTCCGTTACGTTCATTTTGTTTCATTGCTTCTTTAAGTACTTTGTCTCCTCGTCGTTGTTGTACTTTAGCTATGAAGAGTCGACATACGTACGACAACAACAACAGAAAAATGAACAAGGATAGAACACGGCATTGGAGGACATGTGAAATGGGAAAACGACAATCTTTTTAAAATTCACATCTTGTGTGTGTGTGTTAAGTAGCAATAAATTAAAAGTGATTGCAACTGAAGTCTATAGTTAGGCGTCATTTTTCTGCGGGCGTTTTATTGGGCCCCTTAAATCTTAAAACTAGCGCTGTGGTAGACTCAAATGTCGTTGTTCTTTAGACATTGTAGCAGGAAGCAAAACGAAAAAAAAAAACTTTACATCTTAATTGGACAAATAGTGAAGCTGATATTTTTTATGCATTGACAGCCATTTATTTCAAGGGGTGGAGACGGCACCTAAGAAATTGTTAGCCTTGACGTAGGCAATAAACGTGTCGACTGGCATAGCTTAAAAGTATGCAATATTTTGTGATCTATGTTGCGATGAAAAAAATTAATTGCTTAGGACATGTTAAGTCTGGGGCTCAATTGCTAATTTATTGAATTGTGTGAAGGAAAATATTTGGCAACTAAATAAATGTCCTTAAGCAGATAGATATTTACGTAGAAAGGAGTAAAACAAAGATTGTGGCAATAAAAAGTGCGCTTTGATATATAAAGGCATTTTTCATGTAAAGGTGTCTAATGCAAAGAGGCATTGGATAAAATATATGGGTTGTGGAAATTATCATGACCCATGTAGCTCGAACCTCTGCGATGGTCTAATCTACAACCTAAAATTAAGCCCACTGTGTGAGAAATTGCTGATTTGAAAATATGTAAGAATGTTCTAGTTTCAAATGTTATCAAAGCAATTTATTACGTGATGTAAAGGAAACACGGAAATCTTAAGTTTTATGGATTTATTGGCATTAACAAAAATATTGCATTGGATAGATGTTTTTATGTTTAGCCCTAATGGATACTTAGGAGACATAAAAATTTAATTGATGTTATTGCCTAGTCTTTTTAGAAGGAACATCCAATATTTCTTAGTACGGAATTGCGCAGTAAATTTGCTACGACAAAATATTTTTTTAAAATTTATATCATAAATACGTTCATGGTTACAAGAAAATTCTTAGAATTTTTATGGAAATCAGTACTTTTTTGTACCAAAAACTACTTTTATTGCTTCCAAAAGTACTTTTGTTAAGGATAATGATTAAGATGAACTGCCCCATAAGTTTGGCGAACCGAGCACATACTTTGGAAGTAAATTCCCACGATTTGTATAGTTTCTTCTGCTGTAAGATTGATATATTGAAGTTATCCCGTAAGGATAAAAGTAAATTTTGTACCAAAACATACTTTTGTATCTAAAAGTATTTTTATTGTACCAGAAAGTACATTTATTGCACCAATAACTACTTTTTTTGTACCACAAAGTAATTTTATGGTACCAAAAGCACTTGCATGCGTACAACATGACCTAGCCAATGCAACCACTGCACCTTAATACGTCTGACCACGTCAATGTCGGTATACAGCTCATGATTCATACGACGCCGATACTCTCTGTTAACGATGATGGGCCCATATATTTTACGGGGAATTTTTATCTCGAATGCAGCCAAAACCGATTCATCCGCTTGTGTCATAACCCAGGATTCTGAACCGTACATCAAGAGAGGTAGAACCAGTATTTGGTATACCTGGATTTTTGTTCGTCGAGAAAGGGCTCTGTTATTGAACCGCTTGCTTAATCCGTAATAGAATTTACTGGCAAGCAGGACTTTTCTCCGGATTTCGAGGCTGACATTACTTCTGTTATTGATGGCGAAGCCTAGGAAGATAACAGTATTTACCATCTCGAAATTATAGCTGTCAACGTTCACTCAGTTTCCCAAACGAGTAGATTCGTTGTTCGTTGAAAGTAATAGCTTCGTTTTATCCTCGTTCACCGTTAGACCCGATTTCGCTGATTCCTTCTGTATACCTGAGAAGGCTGCAGTCACATCCCGCAATTTTCGACCGATGATGTCTACGACATCAGCGTATGCGAGTAGCATGTGGCTTTTGTTGGATATCGTGCCACTCGTGTTTACTGCAACTTTCCTCATTATCATCTCCACCACTATGTTGAAGAGGACACACCATAGGCCGTCGCCTTGTTTTAGGCCTCGTCTGGTATAGAATGGCTCCGTAAGGTCCTTGCCAATCTTCACTGAAGACTTCGTGTCAGTCAGTTTATTCCGCAAAGGCGTATCAGCCTCGCTGGAATGCCAACCGCTGCCATTTCTGCCGTATCGGGCTGTCGAAGGCAGCTTTATGGTCGACGAAAAGGTGGTACGTGTCGATCTGCTTTTCTTGGGTTTAATATCATAGAAAGTACTTTTATTACACCTAAATGTACTTTGTTTGTGCCAGAAAGTACTTTTATTGCACAAAAAGCACTTTAATTGTATTTAAAAAAATTTGTATTATACTAAAAAGTACCTTTATTGTCTTAGAAAGTACTTTTATTGCACCGAGAAGTAATTATATTGTATCAAAAAGTACTTTCATTGTCCCAAAAGGACTTTTAGTGTAAGAAAGGTACTTTTATTGTACCAGAAACTACTTTTATTGCACCAAAAAGTACTTTTATTGCACAAAAAATAATTCTGATCGTACCAAAAAGTAATTTTATTCTAAGAAAAATACTTTTGTTGTACCAGAAAGATTTTTATTGCACCAATGAAAACTTTTTTTGCAGAAAAAAGTGTTTTAATCATACCAGAAAGTACTTTTATTGTAGCTAAAAAAAATTTTATTATACCAAAAAGTACCTTTATTGTCCTTGAAGGTACTTTAATTACACCAAAAAAAACTTATACTGCATCAAAAAGTACTTTAATTGTCCCAAAAAGTACTTTTATTGCACTAAAAATATTTGTATCGTACCAGAAAGTACTTTCATTGCACCAGAAATTACTTTTATTGCTCCAGAAAGTACTTTCATTGCACCAAAAAGTACTTTTATTGTACCAAAAAGTACTTTTATTGTACCAAAAGTACTTTTATTGAACCAGAAGGTATTTTCATCGTACCAAAAAGTACTTTTATTGTACTTGAAAGTACTTTTATTGCTTCAAAAAGTACTTTTATTTCACCACAAAACTTTTATTGCACCAAAAAGTACTTTTATTGTCCCAGAAAGTACTTTTATTGAACCAGAAGGTATTTTCATCGTACCAAAAAGTACTTTTATTGTACCAAAAAGTATTTTTATTGCACCAAAAAGTACTTTTATTGTACTTTTATTTTAGCAGAAAGGACTTTTATTGTACCATAAAGGACTTTTACTAAAATTAAAAAGTATTTTTGTTGCACCAAAAAGTACTTCTATTGCTCCAGAAAGAACGTTTATTGTACCAGCAAATACTTTTAATGCACCAAAAAGTATTTTTATCGTACCAAAAAGTACTTTTATTAAACCAGAAAGTACTTTTATTGTATCAAAAAGTACTTTTATTATACCACAAACAACTTTTATTGTACTACAAACAACATTTATTGTACCAGAAAGTACTTTTACTGCACCAAAATGCACTTTTATTGCACCAAAAGTATTTTTATTGTACCTGAAAGTACTTTTATTGCACTAAAAGTACTTTTATTGTAAAAAAGTACTTTTATTTTCCCAAAAAGTACATTTAATGTACTTTTATTGCACCAAAGTATTGCACCAAAAAGTACTTTTATTGCACCAAAAAGTACTTTTCTTGTACCAAAAAGTATTTTTATCGTATTCCTTTAGTTTTGTTTGTAGCAAAAAGTATCTTTAAAACTTAAAAAAAAAATAATTTCCATTAACACCTCATGACTGAGGTATGTGATAGCTTCTCTCGTTGCAAATGTGTATTTTGTTTTTCTTACATATGACAGGTCTATGTGAGAACCTCTGGTAATAAACCATTACAGCACTTAAAATCTTTTAGTAGTCTAGGAAAAAAAGTCAGATTTTTAAAAATTATTTTTCTATTTGAAAACATTCTTTGTTAATTTTTTTTGTAGATCAGGCAACATTTCTTTATGGTCTGAGTATGTATGTGTAAGTATTATCATACTTATGTAGCCAGAAAATATCGACATAAAATTTTTAATTTGTACAAAACTTTTTGAGAAAATTTTATAATGTTTTCATATGGGAGTACCACAAATGTAATCTAAGATAAGGTTCAAAAGTTTTCATGGTGTTAATTAAAATTACCCATAACCTCTGACTGTGGTTAATGCGAATTCAATCAAAACTGAAGACATATTCATTTCATCATAACTCCTGTCGCCCCACATCCACAGTATTGCCATCTTACTTTATAACCCATAATGTATGCATGCTTTTAGGCTGTTCTCAGAGAAAGTCAGCATGTTTTTTCTTACTTTCATGCAAATAAACAAACATTCACTCCACTCACCATCCTGTTCCTAGAGGGCATGAAACAAACTTAAAGTGTCATTGGCTGATGAAGGACTACAGCAACATCAAGAGTACCCATGTCAAATATGAACATATTAATACATCTAAAAAATATTTGGCCTCATGCAAATGAGAAGCGCAAAAAAAATCTGCATACCAAAGAAATCATTAGAATTATTCCGAATTTGGGTATCACCAGTAACGGCTAAATATGAAGCTCAATTTTACGTTTCTTTTAGCCGTCTGTCAATCATACATGTTGTTAGCCTAACATGTTAAGCCACTGGAGGTTTTGGTGCTTACACTTTGATGAGAGCCTTAAAATATGCTTTGTGCAAAACACGATACAACTGTGTTTTTTTGCTTCGCTCGTTCCTTTTATTTTACTATGAAAAGGATGTCCGGAAAGTGCGCCGTTGCCATACCAGAGGCCAAAGGAATTATGACAGAATTGAGCAGAAAGAAAAAAAAACAAAACAAAAAGAACAAATAACTGAAAATTCCATCTCATTGTTTTATCGTTCTTATCTTGTTAAGTTTTAAAGCCTTAAATGGTTTGGAAAATAGTAACAAAAGATTTTGTAAGATCTCTTTTTTGCGGTTGTTGTTGTTGCTATGACTACAATAACGAGGCGAATTTTTATTGTTCACTGAATATTTGTTTTATTTTGCGCTGTATTTGTTTTGTATTTTTGTTGTACGTTTTTTTCTGCTGCGGTACTTTTTTCTGATGTTTTTCTTTGTCTGATGTATCTATTTGTTGTTTTTTTTTCGCTTTTCCTTAGGTCGTTATGCATAGCGTGTTTGGGTGAAGAGATTTTTAAGAAATATATTTTTTTGAAGAATATCACGTTTTGTTGTTCATTTCAATTCGTGCGCTTTAAGAGTTTACGTTTCAAGGGGTTTTTTGGAGAAGTGTCATCGAAATGGTAGGCTGAGCTGGAGAAATTGTTTAAGAAATTATGTGTATCAACGAAGTGCATTAGGGCTGATGCGGATGAAATATGAGAGACTTTAAATGATGTTAAATACTTAAATATAGGAGCTGTTATATAAAATAATGGCAAAAATACACATGTAACATTTATATTTTTTTTTTTAATATTTGTAGTATATTTATCATTTTAATTGTTAGTATTTAATATTTTTGATATTAATATTTTTTTTTAAATTACTATTATTTTTAATTTTTTTAATCGTTTAATAATTTTCAATATTTTAAAAATATTTCAATATTTTCAACATTGTTAATATTTTTAATACTTTTGATATTTTTAGTATGTATTTTTAATATTTCTTATATTCTTAATATTTTTAATATTTTGAATATTTTGAATTTTTTTTTATATCATTAATATTTTTAATATTTTTAATATTTTTAATATTTTTAATATTTTTAATATTTTTAATACTTTTAATATTATTTGTATTTCTAATATTTTTATTATTGTAACATGTTTAATGTTTGTGTTTTTTAATATTTCTAATACTTTCAATATTTTTAATATTTATAGTATTTTCAATATTTTTAATATTTTAAGTATATTTAATATTTCTATATTTTTAATATTTGCAATATTTTCAACTAGTGGACCCGGCAATGCTTCGCTATTGCTAAATTTTCGAATACCTTTAATATGTTTGGCACGCCTTCTTGAAGCGCTAAGCTAAAGCGTCGTTCTTCCACGCTCTGTAAACTATTCGCTACCCCAAGTTACTCCTCTACCGTATTAAACTAACAACGTCTCACTAACCGATATTAAAATATATGTCAGCAAATTCATATCTATAGCCCCAAGTACTGTCTGTATACTAATATGTCCTTTCTGCCCACCGATCGGAAAAAAATGTTCACCTTCACATTCCCCCCTACCGAAAATAAATATTTTTTCGGTTCATTTATAGTACTGGCATCCTTGTCAGTATTTCCCTTTAAACTTCTTTCTACCGATTTATTGCCAAAATTTTTGACAAAACAAATTGACGTGTAAATTGTCCATAAAATTTACTGACGCAATTCTGAAAAACATGTTGCCGAAAGTGTCAACAAATAAAATTTAAAAATATTAGGATTTTAAGAAAAAAAAATTCTTTTAATCCTTGGTCTTTGCTTTAACAACAGTATATTTTGATAAAATTAAACGTACTTTTTGATACAGTAAACATAATTTTTGACACAATTAAAAACTTTTTGGTGCAATACTAGTAATTATTAGAAAATTTAAAGTATTTTTTGGTACAATTAAGGTACTCTGTGATACAATTAATTGTTCTTTTGTGCATAATAAAAGTATCTTTCAGGACAATAAATTATACTTTTTGGTACAAATAAAGTACTCTTTGATACCTTAATAGTTCCTTTTGGAACAATAAATGTACTTTTTTGTACAATAAAAGCACTTTTTGGTGCAATAAATTTTACTTTTTGGTACAATAAATGTACTTATAGTACACTAAATTGTTTGATAAAAATAAATTGTACTTATCTGTATATTAAATATTATCGCTTAGGGCTAAAAGAGTTTAATCACGCTCCCTCCCCCCACTGGTCCAAAATGCCATCTACATATTTACATTCGTGTTGTCGTGTACTATCTGGGTGTCTCTACGACTAAAATACAGTTTTCCACGCCCACTCAGCCCACCGATCCAAAATATAAATTTCGTTTGCACATTTATATTCGTGTTGTCGAATACTATCTTTGTATTAAATTTTATCTCTCTAGAACTAAAATACAGTTTTGCCACGCCCTTTTCCCCCAATGATGGAAAATTGAACTGTCGTCTACATATTCATATTGGTGGTTTAGTGTACTATCTGAGTGCTAAATTGTATCTCCTTAGGGCTTAAATACAGTTTTGCCACACACACTTCTTCCACCGGCCAAAAATTCAAATTTCGTCTGCATATTTTTGTATTCGTATTGTCGAATGCTATCTGTGTACCAAATTGTATCTCTCTAGGACTAAAATACAGTTTTGTTACGCCCCTTCCCCCACTGATCGGATATTTAAATTTCGTCAGCATATTCATATTCATGTAGCCGTGTACTATCTATGTACCAAATTATATTTGTCTAGGACTAAAATATAGTTTTGACACACCCCCACCGCCCATTGACGCAAAATCAAATTCCGTCTGCATATTCATATTCATGTTGCCGAGCACTTTCTGTGTATTAAATTTTATCTCCCCAGCTCTAAAAATATGTTTTGTCACGTCCACTCCGCCCATTGATTCAAAATTAAAATTCCGTCTGCATATTCATATTCATGTTGCCGAGCGCTTTCTGTGTATCAAATTGTATCTCCCCAGCTCTAAAAATATGTTTTGTCACGCCCACTCCGCCCTCTGGCCCAAAATTTAAATTTCGTCCGCATATTCATATTCGTGTTGCCGAGTACTATCTGTGTATCAAATTTTACCCCTCTAGCTCTAAAAATATGTTTTACCACGCCCACTCCGCCCATAAGGTCCAAAATTAAAAAAAAATGTAGCCTATGGTAATTTCCATATAGTACACTAACTATCACATTTATAATATTAATAGGATAGGATTAAAATGATTAATATTACGTATACGTAAAACGATTAATTAATGTTACTCATACGTGTGATCTGAGTATTAGTTATGTAATCGATATCACCAGTAAGAATTTCCACATTCTTTAATAACATTTGGTATACACCAAATTGTAAAAATATTTGCACGTGGCCTCCACCTTAAAGTACCTTTTATTTAAGTCTTTGTGTGCTGCCCACACGACCGCAACCTTTACATCCGCGCCGCCCCCATTTCAATATTATTTCCACATTATACTTCTTAACTTTTCGATCCAATTACTTACAATGACCAATCATTATTTATCAATAACACTTACTGTTACTTACCAGCACCTCTGAAAGGCCAGCTCGTCCCCCTCAATTTGCTTTCTTGGGAAATATTATATATACCCCTCACATTACGTGTAAACTACCCACAAAGTATGCCTTAAAGTATACTATATTTGTGCGAGTGCTACATTTTCGGTGAATGATAAAGTTTTTCGTAATGTTTGCGGTAAATTCCATGGCATTTCCTCGTTTCATCCGTCACTTTCACACAATTACATTTAATTATATGGTAAATTTGACCTTTTTGTTTGCGGTGTTTTATGAGAGTTTCATTCATTTTATTTGCTGGTCAAAATCGTAAAAATATTTAAGGTTAAATATGTGTAAAATTTATGAGGGGGTCATGGAGCGGCGAAGACGAGTTGTTTGCAGATTGTTGAGAAGTCATTGGGGTTCAGCAATTAAATGAGGTAAGCATTTAAAGAATTTTTAAAGAAATTAAAAGCAAGGGTGGGGATAAAAATAAATACTGAAATTGGGAAGGAAATGTGTAGACATGCAAAAAGTGTGTGTTGTTAAGGTGTTATAGTGAGGAGTAGTGTACAGTTTTGTGTTTAGGTTGGGATTCTAGACACGACAGATTGTCGGGGGATAAAACAATTTACATTTAATAGTTTCCTTTAATGTGATTCTCCAATATTTGACTAATTTTATCTGCTAGTGAAAGAGTTTCTTCATATCACTAACTGAGAGACCTTCTATTTTGGCAACCAATATGAATTTTTGTATTTTTCTATAATTAGCAATATGTCTTTTTCATTTTACTGTCCTTCCCCTCTCTTCCTTAATTTGGTTCTCAAATCTGCTACAATATCAATTTTCCTGTCAGCGAGTCTTTGTTGCTGCTGCACTTATTTCCTAGCCAATTAAAAATATAGCAACACACGCCGACAGCTCAAAACTTTCGCTACTTCTCTTCTCATTGTGTTATCTTTGAAATAGTCTAAAAGTATGCAATTAATTAATTTAACATGAGAAGATATTTTTTTATGGCACATAAACTAAGATTTATGATATAACCCAAAAACAAGAGCCAACTAACGAAATCCAATGCAAGAATCCACGCGGGAAAATGGGAAAGTGTTGAATATTCAAGGAATCAAATTGTGCTGAGATTTTTCAATTTCTCCATGCCAAAAAGAAATATCGTACACTGAAAATTCATAAAACTTGTGCCATCGCTCGAGAGCAAACATCTTCTTATACAATAGATTGGGTTGTGGTTCATCAGGCACCAACATCCACGCACACACAAACAATGGTAGGAAATTTAATTTTAGCACAACACCTGGGCGGTATGTTTTTAATAAAATATTATAGCATACCTTAAGGGCGTTGGCATTAAGAAACCCCAGAAGAGCAAGAAAATATTAGCTCATTCCAAGTTGGTGTTGTTTTTTGATTTAGGTCAAGGTTTTTTTCCCAGTTTTGCATAGCTTACAAATATAAAATGAAATTCAGTCGAAATGTGTGGGAAGGGGGCGAGAGGCGAAAAAGTTTTATTAATTTTACAAATATAAGCTAAAAGTCTCTGAGGGAGCTATGGAAATATGTGGAGGCGTCAGTTTTCATGAATTTAATAAAATTTAAATGATTTTCCCTGACGAGTTTTAGTGGAAAGGGAAAGTGGGCAAAATGATAAGTTGTATATAAGTTGAAAAAAGGGATCCCAACTACGTCTGCATTATTGGCACCTGCTTTCTGTGCAAGATTAAATAAAAGTAGCATTTTGCGGCTGGAGTTTTGGTAATTATAATTTGTTGTCTATGATAATGCCTTTGATTTGTTTGATTGATAAGTTATGGTAGAAAAAGGAAAAGTAATATTTGTTAAGTCATGGCACGGCAAAATTGTCAAGGCTGTATTCTATGGCGGGGGTGTATAAATGCGTAAATAGTAAATTTATAACTTATTCATAGTGTTTATTTTGTTCGTTGAAATTTGAGTTGTTCTTATAAATAAATTTCATTTTTTGTTTACTTTCATTTCAGGTACGTCAAGAAATTGTGCTGGAATATTAATATAAATTTTCGTAATAGTGTATGTATATTTATTAATATATTTTCATCTATAAATGTTAATACATTTTAATTAAAATAAAAAATAGTTAAATATTTTCTTAAATTTTGATTTTAATCTTGATTTCGACTTCAAAAATTCTTCGAAGTTAGAGAAAATCTTCATAGTCTGTTATGCCCTAAGCAGCATTATATAAAAAAATCTTCAGTTGTTTTTGCCACAGAATTTTATGTGAGTTATGCGGAACCCAAGTAGTAGCCATGTCGTTTGACATTTAAGCAACATTTAACAAAGACTAGATAGAGGACAATTAATATTACTTATACTTTATGATCAGTACGTATAAGTAATATGACAGATGAAATTGCTCATACGTTTGTTGAACTAAATCTATATAAAAAAAATGAATTGATATGCGTTGGTAAGCGCATCACTAGAGAACGCGCGACCCGATTTGACTGATTTTGTTTAGAAAAATGTTTGTAATAGTCCGAAAAAGGTTTTAAGAAAATTTGTCCATTCCCATTTTTACGACCACTTTTCCTATTATATCCAAAATTGGAATCTACACTAAAACGATCTGTAAAAAAATATTACAAACAAATTTTATTTCTTTATAGATCCCGATCTATAATATAAGCGCGTTATTATAGTCTGTGCCAATGGGCGGTGTGTTCGTGGCAATAATTTTTTCAAAGCAAGGCAGATACATTTAGTAATTTTTATTTTCAATCAGTGGGTGGTGGAGGCGTGGTCAAATTGTATATAAGTCCTAGAGAGTGGGCGTGGCAATATTTTTTTAGTGAAAGAGTGATAAAATTTAGTACATAGATATAACTCGCCACTTCAGGTTCCAATTTGCCGATGAAATTATAATTTTCGATTAGTAGGCGGTGGGGCGTGGTCAAATTGTATTTAAATCCTAGAGAGATAAAATTTGATATCCTGATAGTACTCTGCAACACAATAAAAATATGAGAATGAATTTTTAATTTTAGATAAGTGGTTGATGGGGGCAATGCAATACTATATTTAGTCCACCAGAGATACACTTCGGTACCTAAGTAGTACTCGGCGCGACTAGTTCCGGCGGACGAAATTTGTATTTGTCAGTGGTCGAAGGGAGCGTATCAATACTGTATTTTAGGCCTAGAAACCTTAAACTTGATATATAAATAGTAGTCGGCATGGCAAACACAAATTTTCGATCAGTGGGCACAGTGGGCATGGCCAGACTGTAGTTATGCCCTGGAGAGGCAGAATTTGGTACATAAATAATACTCGTAACTAACAGGTAAATGGGGGGTGGCAAAAATTTTTTTTTTATACTCAGCGAAATGAACGTTGCTTCAAATGTGTATAGCAATCGACACAACACATATAAGTACGTACACGAATTTTCATTTTCGCAGATAATACTTGGCACAATATATATTAAAAATGTAGACGTCAACAAAATATTTTTTATATATTTACTATTTCTAGTGTTAATAATAATTTTTAATTTTTTTAATATTTGTAATATTTTTAATATTTTAAATATTTTTAATATTTTTAATATTTTTAATATTTTTAATATTTTTAATATTTTCATATTATTAATAATTTAAATATTTTTAATAAATTTCTATTTTTATTATTTTTGATTTTTTTGAATTTTTTTAATATTTTTACTGTTTTAACTATTTTTTAAATTTTTAATAATATTTATAATTTTAATACATTTAATATTTTTAATATTTTTAATATTTTGAATATCTATATATATAAAAATGAAATGAAATTTTTAATTCGATTCGAAATTTTTTGTAGATTGTTTGTGCTGAAAAAAAATCAAATCCAGGTGGCGCTAGGGTGGATTTATATCGAAAATTTGAATGCATGTACCAATTCAACTGAAATTTAGAATGCATATTCATTTGATCATGAGAAAACATTTTATGTACAAATGGACCCGGTAGGTGGCGCTGGGGTCGGTTTACAATCAAAATTTTAACGAATGGGCCAATTTAACTGAAATTCAAAATCTATGTTTGTTTGATCATCAGAAAAAATTGTATGTACAAATGGACCCGGTAGGTGGCGCTAGGGTGGATTTATCTCGAAAATTTGAATGCAAGTAACAATTTAACTAAAATTTAGTATTTATGTTTGTGGAACCTTGAGAAATTTTTTTTTGTATAATTTGACCCGGAAGGTGTCACTAGGGTGGAATTATAATAAAAATTTTAACGAATTAAACAATTTGACTGAAATTAAGTGTGTATATGTTTTATGATGAGAATTTTTTTTTGTATATATGGACTCGCAGTTGATTTGGCTGGGGTTGAATTATTTCGAAAATTTATATCGACTGTCCGATTTTACTCAAACTTAAAATATATGATTTTTCTGGCATCAGAAAATTTTGAATGTATGTTTGAAACCAGTTGCCGGTGTTTAGCTTATGATACACTTAATTTTTGGAATGTCGTTTAGTCACTTTTTTTAACATCATAGTTATTCAGAAGTCTATATATATAAAAAATATGTACATTATGATGTCACCACTAATTGTGAAACGGTTGAACCCATTTGTCCCAAAATTTTAGTGAAAGTTAGGGATGGGCTGTAGATGGTCACCCAGACCGCAAAATGGCTTAAGGTAGAATGGCGAACATTTATGCTGGTGCACTTCCTATTGAGTTAGAGAGCTTCACAAAGTGGTTTTTCGCATTTCGAAACTTTAAGGGACAAACACGAAAATGGGAACAACTTTTGCTCTTACCCAGACCAAACGGTTCATAGGGTTGTTGAGCCAAATGAATGGATTTTTGAAAATTGGTACTCCTTGGAATAAAAAGTGGCAAAGTACTACCATGGCTCAGACCAAACACCTAAAGTATCAATCACCCAGTACACCAACGCAGAAAGTTATATGTCTGTCAATCGGCTTATAAATGTGGTTTTAGAATATATGCCTATCAATAAGTAAGTTTTTATCATATCCGGACGACACTGCCGAACCATTTTAGCAATTCTTACAAATATAATCTCTTAGATTTATATAGATTTATATGAAGTACAGAATATGTCCGGGAATACCTAGCCCTTTAAATTTAAATATTTTAGAGGTCTAAGAAATAAACCAATCGTTATTAGATTTCAACTACACTCAACATATTTTACAAAAATTGGAGGCAGGACGAAGTCTGCCGGGCCAGCTAGTTTTTAATAATTTTAATATTTTTAATATTTTTAGTGTTTTTACCATTTTTAATTTTTGTAATATTTAAATATTTTTATTGTTTTAAATATTTTTAATAAATTTCTATATTAATATTTTTTATTTGTTTTTTTAATATATTTTATATTTTTAATATTAATATGTTTTTTATTGTTCGGTTTGAGATCTACTTTCAATTATCGATAATAGAATTTGTTTTAGTTGTGTAAATGTTTTATGTTGACAGCTGGCAGGGCAGATAGCTATTTCGATGGTTGCCAAACCATCATCATCAGTACCCATTTGCTGCGACTTCTCCACTCATTATCACAACCTTAAGTGTTAAAAGCTTCAAGCAATCAAAACAATATACATACATTGCTGTATTTTAGATTGTTCACACACAACATATTTCTCGCTCATTGTTTCTCCAAATTTATTAATTTCGGTTTTAGTTCCTAAAGCAGAGTTAGTTATTGGTGGTAATTAAAAATTTTCAAAATTGTGGTCGCTTGTTAATTTAATTGTCAGTATGTAACTGCTTACTGAATACAAATTTATGTACGTGATCTATGAACACCATTAAAATTCCGTTACGTTATATTGAGAAATATTAAATCCATACTTTTCGTTTAGTTAACTCTAAACACTATTACATTCTAAATAATATTGCTGAGGTTTCTACATAACATCGTTTAGATAAATACTACTTTATATGTGTGACATCAGCCTTTACTCCGTTTCACAAACAGTTTTCGCAAATTTTCTGCTTCCCTGCCTAACAATGTTTATCACAATTAGTTGTATAATAAACCTGTATGTGATTTCATCTCTATCACTCATTAATATTTCAGGTGCAAAATATTGTTTTTCTTTCAATATTCACAAATTTATCACGACGACCTATTTATGAACTATACACACACAGGCATTTTACGCATACGTAATGTTTATACATGAATTAATATTCCGCATACGTTACCTGTATCCTTAGTCTATATCAATCATACTCGAATTCATAATTTTCACGTTTACTCATCAACTGATTTGTATGCTTAGAATTATTTGTGAAAACCAAAAGTGAAATTAATTCCAAATTTCATATTTCACAGCTTTAAAATAATATCACGTATATGGCATACGAAGGTTCATTTAGAATATTTTCACTCTCTGTTGTGATTGTGCTTAGCACAATTTTTATGTTGTTGTTGTTTTGTGTTGCCCTAGTACATTGCACATAATACCGAGACAGTTGCAGTGATAACAATGCACAAAAATATATTTATGTTATTTTTTTTTTTGCATATTCCACAAAAGGATAACAAATTAAAAAAGCGAATATATAAAACTACAAAACTTGTCCAACCATAGAGAACGATGTGTTATGTGTTTTTTTTTGGTGCTGTTGGTGTATGTGTAACACTTGGAAAACAAAAACAAAACGTTGTAGCAATATATATATGCACACATACACACATACATACACTTGCAATTGCAACTGTCAGAAAGGGATAGCATGGAATAGCAACAGCGACGACGTTGACGACGATGAATATCCTTGTTTTGTTTTGGGGCAAAATAAAAACTAAACTTTCCCTCTACTCACATTGGCGTATGTGAATGTGAAATTTGTTATGATAACCTCATTTTTCCTGTTTGCTGGCATTGTTTTTTTCGTTCGTTCTATCATTTCTATTAAATTGAAAAACTAATATTTTCGTTAGATATTTAAATAAAATTTTAATGAATTCACCAACTAATTCTGATTGTGTCGTCGGGGTCATGGCGATTGTTGGTTTAAGTATAGTGTGCACGGCGACAGTTTTGTTTAAGCTGGTTATTAATCAATTAAAATTTTCATGGAAAATTAATTAATTTTTTCAGTTTAGTTTTTAAGTTATATTAATATTTCATAAAATCTGCAGCGCGTCGTTATGGTGGCGCAGTTTATAGAGACGGGGGGTTGTTTTTATTGAACTCATTAAAAGGTTAGGCCGGACAGGAAGAGAATTGTAATTTGCGTTATAGATAATGTAAATTATGTAGATATTTTAATATATTAATTAGGCTTTTACAGAAAAATTTTGGTTAATATATTAAATGGGTAATTTAGATGAATTTTATTGGCGCGTCATTATTTCAGGCAATAAAAACGGCCTAGCTAAGCAATTAATAACAACAGGAAACATGTCGACGTATATAGAGAACTCTGATTTTTGTTGTATAGCTGAATAATTTGGCAGCTTTGTAGCAGTGCGAGTCTTTTCATAACAAATTGTCAGACAACACTTAATGAAAAGAACATGACATTTTGTCCCCAGTCGCGCAAAATTTATATACTCTAAATGAATCACGAGGAAATTAGCAATAGACATTGTTTAACTCTAAAACATTAAATTGTAATTTTCGTAAGAAGTTAACTAATCGGTTTTGAACTTCCCTACCTGCCTTACATTCTCGTTAGAATCTGTACCTACCCCTTTTTTAATACATCCTTGTAAGTGAAGTTCACATAACGTTTCCCTACATAAGCGACATTTTCACTTTTCCATTCATCAAATGATTTTGAACTGGGTTTATTTTGTAGCAGTTACAATAAATATGTTGTACTCCGTGGCGTATGATTAACGTGGAATATTACTTATGATAATCATACGCCACCATATAACAATATAACATAATAGCCTATATCGTGACAAATTCCTCTATACGATTCTGCCTTACTTTAAATCAATGTTAATTTATTATGGCATGTAACTGGACAAAACGAATGATGCAGAACTTTTTCTTTTTGGGGTTACTTTCACGTGCAGTTCTCAGAATAGAATCCCAAAATCATGTGTGACACATATATACATCAAAGTATGAAGGTTTTTAAAATCTTTAACATTTCTTTAAATGTATCCTAACAAACTTTAGAAGTCATTATAATTGTTAACTGTTTATGTAAAACACTTTCTTTCAATCGTCAACATTCCCACTAACACTCACACCATTCACATACATTTACATTTAATATCACTCATACGCTGCCTTACTTTTACCTTTATAAACAATTAACATTAATCATACGCTATATAATCTCCATATAAAGCAATACCTTTTCTGACTGAGTTAGTGTAGCCGCCTCTAATGATAGCCTCTACCACGATTATTTCATTGTACCACTCAGATTTTCATAGAAATTCAATTAATATTTGTCATAGACCTCGTCGACTTATATCTAATAGCTACCAGATTTTGTTATTATTGTTATCACTCCTACATTTAGAGGTTTTTTTTATAAAAATACAATTAATATTTCTAAGGAGTTTAATTATTCACACCCACCTCATGACATTAGCTAATGAAAATCCTAGTTAATAACCCACACAGCCCCGAATGAACATAACATAATAAACAATTCATTTGCCATAAGTGATTGTAAATGTTGACACGCAAATTGTGAGTGAGGTTTTTTGTGTGTTTGAGGGGTTAAAATTTGTGGCTGCCACTGGCAACAAACAATACTATTAATCATACGAGAAACAGGTGACCTTTGTTGTTGCCTAAGTGATTTATTTCCAATCCGTTTTATTGTAGGGGTGATGATCGACAGTTAAGAAATATAAATTTGTTTAGTGCATTTTTCAATAATCTAATATTTAGTCTCATAAAACCTAAATACAATTACTTCCAACACTGCTGTCTTAATGTTTCTGTTATATTCGACATGTGTACTTATCATATTTCTACCTCCGTACTTATAAATAAATTACACATATAGTTTCGTTTGTTCAAATTTGACTTCTTTTAGTTATCTTTATTTTACTTATTTTTTAATCATATTTAAAGTTTTTTGCTTTTATCCCAATAGTATTCCCCAATTGTCATCCATATTGTTTTTTTCTGCACAATTTTTATTATATGTTTTATGTGTTTTACATCCCCTCAAATTACATTACTTTGTATTACTTTTCTCCGACACTCGCGCAGTTAATGCGACATAAGCACAACGCGGCGGACTCAAGCGCCAGGGAATAATTGCACTTTTGCCACCTAATCAAAAAATTCTTAAAAAATCATTAACCAAAAGACAGCGAAAAGCCCCATCCACAAAAGTATGCTACAAAATAAAGATGCTCCCCATGTTTACCATAAACTTTGTCCATTAGTGCAAAGAGAAGACAGGAGACAAAAAAAGAACTGTTAAACTCTGAAACAACAAATGAGGGCAAAACATTTTTAAAAGTTGAGTAGGGCAGCACAAATATCAAGGAAAGAAGCTACAGCAAAAAAAAAACAACAACCAAAGTTTTGGGTAAACTTTCAGCTTTTAACATTTGTGTTTGTCATTGTTGTAAGTATTAATGCAACATCTTTTAGAAATTGGGTACGGTAAACTAAAGAAATTTCATACCTCATTTTGAGGCTGCTATGCTCGTCGTCGTCGTTGTCATGGTTGTCCTTGTGCTCTACTTAAATGTCAATGTCATTTGCCCGTAAGAAAAAAAAAACAAAAAAAAAACATCACTAAGAAAAAAAAATATCATGAAATGTGTGTAATGACACCAGATTTTAAAATGAATGTATTTCGTTGGTAACTTTTTTCATGTTTGTTTGTGTCCTTTGCTGAGTGTCCTATGCTGATGAAGAAAATGGTCCCAGACAAGTCAGCTGGTAGGGCAGATGTTGGCAAAGAAAAAAAAAACATTAGAAAAATAACATAGTCAGCTTTGTGCAAGGGGGTGAAATTCGCTTTTAAAAATAAAACTGTCATTTAATGTTATACTGTTTATCTATCACTTACAGTGTTTTTTTTTTTGTTTTTGATGGCCTGTGTGTGTTTAGATGTTTGGCTGTTTTCAGCAGACCGAATATTGAAAGTAGATGGCGAGTAAAAAATGCTGCTAGCAGCTGCTTTAAGTTAAAGGAATTTAAAGGAATTTACGTACGCAACATTTTAAGTTTACTACTTAAAGGGAAAAGATAAGATACTGACCACCAAGTTTCCGATAATGCAATGATTTTGAAAGAGAACAAGAGGCAGCATCAAATGCATTACTTCGGATCTAGTGGTGCTAAGAACGTATTTTGATTGCGAATTAAGTTTTAGGTTTCAAAATCACTTTTAAGTATCAAAAAAAAATTCATGAACATTTTTAGCGTTTACGAAAAATATTTTCAAATTTGTTATAGGATAAAGATTTGTAAACTATTCTAATACTCCATAAACTTTTTTAACAACACAACAATTTTTCTATATAGACATTAAGATACATTGCATATATCACAGTAACCTTTTTTGAAAAAATATATTGCATACTTTTAGGCTGACTAAGATTTTTAACTGACAAAGTTAAATAGAGTTTTAGTTCAAAATTAAACTTTTACCCTACTTTTAATTCAAAGTTGGTGTCGACAACATCAAGGTGGCCGCCGATAAAAGATATGTAGATGACTGTGACTGGGACCGGCCGTGGCATAGTGGTTAGAACACGCGACTACCATGCGGGAGATCGCAGGTTCAAACCTGGCTCCAGTCATCTTAAAAGAAAAAAAACAATAAATAAAAAATTTTCTTTTATTGTCGGCTCCCCTCGAATGTTGTTGACAGCAACTTCGCAGTATTAATCGTCGTGTCTAGTAAGAGCTTCTCAAAACAGTGACGTTCGCATTCGTCGATAAACAAGTAGGTGCCGTTAGTTGTGAATCTTAAAATAGAAAGCGTGTTAATTGACAACAACGCGAGAAGCTATCCCATACCTCATTCATGGGGTGCAAAGGGAAATTAAGTTTTTTTTTTTTTTTTAGATGACTGTGACATAAATTTGAAACGTGAACCTCCAGTTTTGTAGTCGCATGTTCTTACCATCATATCACGGCGGGCCATGGCTGATAAGGTACAGTAACAGCAAAATAAACAATATTTTTAATATTCGCGACTAAAACAAACTGACCAAAACTCTGTCCACTAAACAATAAAGGCCTATTTTCAAAATTTTACAAAAAAAACAGTCAGTTTATGTTCTCTTACAAACAAATCAGTAGGTGACATACGGATCCCTCTGCCAACTATCTTCTAGCACACTTTCCAACTATCACTCTCAGTATCTTTAGACTTAATGGATACTTTAAGCATAACGAGACATAATAAATACAACAGCACCAAAAAAAAAATCGAATTCGCTAAGAAAAATAATCGTTTTCTTGTCGAACATAATTTCACAATAAATTTTGCAAATGTTACGTTATAAAAACAATCTAATCGCTTTTAGAAATCTATTATAATGATATATAAAATGAAATTTATATTGTAATAGGCATTACATACCAAACAAATACAAAAAATACACACACAAGACATTGTTTTATCTTTCATGATTGTTGTTTAATTTGATCGTTTTTTTTTTGGTAGTTTATTTTTGCTTCTTTCGCTTGATGTGCCTCCTTTTTTATCTATGTACTGTCATAGCGGTAGACTAGAAATATATGAAGTACTCTTACCATTTTCGGTGTTTGTTATGGCTAAAGAGAAGAAAACATTTTTGCGCCCCCAAGGAAACAAAACAGAAATGAAAGCAAACTGCTAGCCAGCCAAAGTTCGTTACATTCTTTGATATGTCTTTATAACTTTTGTGTGATTTTATTACTTTTTATATTTAAGGCAATCAATTGTCTGCTTTAGCATACTGCTTGTCTGCCGGCTGCCACTTGACAAATGTTTAATATTTTCGTTATTTGGTCGTTGTTTTTTTTTTCTTAAGGTTTTGGTATCTATCGATTTTGTTTATATTGTTTTGTTGTGTATAAATAGATCCAGAGACGTGGAAGTAGAGTACATTTTCATATTAAGTCTTGGTTGCTTTGTTACTATGACAAAAGTTCTATTAATTATCACTATCATGCCAAAAAGTACGCCATCTATTTCGTTTTACTAAGTTTTCTGAGCAGTAGGTTATGTTGCTTAAGGCGTAAATAAAAAAATTATTGTCTAAATGTGTTTTTAGAGAAAGGCTATAAAGCAATACACTAGTTTGGAAATAATAAAAAATTTTGCAATGGAAAAAATACAAAAAAAAGTTTTTAACCTTCTTTTGTATATTTGACTCCTCCGGGGTACCTTTGGAGCAATTAGAGGGTTGGGAGCAAAATAAAGAAAATCTATTTTTGTATGAAAGTCCCTTTAGAGCGTGAAGCTAGGGGTAGTTTTGTTTGGGAAAAATGTTAGGATTGAAAAATGACTGGGGGTCATACATGTTATCCCCCTATCTTCCCTCTGGTAGTCATACATATTATCTCTCAAGAGGCTTAATGTGGATCTTTTTCCCTTCCACACCAATTCTGACCAAGATGTGCTGCAATATGAGACCCGTTACTCCCACCCACGCCGCCATTTTTTAGTTCGCGTATTCTTTTTCCACCCAGGGGCTTAATATGGATTTTTTTCCCCTTCCACACCAATTCTGACCAAGATGTGCTGCAATATGAGACCCGTTACTCCCACCCACGCCCCCGTTTTTTGGTTCGTGTATTCTTTTTCCACCCAAACTAAATTAAAATGTTGTTCGTATACAAATCTAGTTACTAAGAATCTCCATACAACACTTTCGCACTCCTAATATCCATGCGTCCCTCTGTCCGTCCGTTTCCGCGATTGCAGTCGTAGTATAAGAGCTATTAAGCAGAAATTTGGTGCGCAAACTTTAATCTTCTAACTGAAGGTTGGATTTGAAGATGGGCAAGATCGTCCATCTGTCTGTCCCACCATTTACATCCGTAGTTTTAGATTTATCGGGCTGAAATTTGGTATACAAGCCTCTATCTTCTATGTGGAGGTTAAGTTCTAAGATGAACTAGATCGGACAAAAACTGCTTCCTCCTCACATACAAACCCTCCTTTTTATGTATGTCCGTCTGTCAGTCCCTATGATTAAATCTGTAATTTAAGAGCTATCGAGCTGAAATTTGGTCTGCAAACTCTTATCCTATCAGCGAAGGTGAAGTTCTAAGATGAGCAAGATTGAACAAATTTACTAGAAAACCCCCGTACCAAATCCCCCTCTGTGGGTTAAAAAATTTATAAAACATAAAGCAAAATTGCAGAAAACGGGGTGGGAGCCCAAAAACAAAAAAAATATACCACCCCTTTCCAAATACGCTCTAAAACGCAAAAATCAAGCTCAAAGTAGGCGTCGGAGCCTATCTGCCCTAGAGGATCAAAAAAGGGGCCCCTTGGGTTCTTTGATGACCCCCCTATGTGTGGGCACTCAAATAAACGATTTTTTCGATACGAATCCAATGGCAGTCCCATGCGAGATTATTGTTGCCCTGGGGAGCCCAAAAAAGGTCGCCTTGGGTCCTATGGTGACCCTTTATGTATGGGGACCAAGCGGAAGTGAATAGTATATATTTCTTTATTTTAGGCTCCCACACCATATGCTGCACTTTTGTCCAATAAGTTAGATGCTGCAATACTTTACTTAAAACTTATGTTCGCGAATATTCCTAATATTTGTATTACCATGTTTATAAATGGTGAAGGCACAGTCGAAGATAATCTTCTTAGTATTCTATTCTTTTTAGGCCACTGCGTCACTATGTTAGAAATATATATGAAACTCTATGTTATATTTAAACTAAGACTATTTTTCGTGATAGAAATAGATAGACTTATTTTTATATCGATATATAGTCAACCTACCATGGCAGGAAGTACAAATTTAGAAACATATGTTAAGAAGAAGTTGACATTAAAGGAGTAGTAATTTAAACCAAATTACTATTAATTAGTGTTTATTGTTCCGCCATTTCTTTTTCCCCGAAAGTATGCAACATTTACATTGATACGAATCGCCTGGTATATAGGCTTCGAGTTTTAAATAAAGCTACTATAGAAAATTGTTACGTCTCTGCCTATCATATTTAGCTTTTGCACTTGACTAGTCTTATTGCAACTTCAAAACAAATATACAATTTTGGAGATTCTACTATGATCGGTTTTTTGGCTTTTTTTTCTCTATTTTGTGTGGGCTGTGTAATGTCACGGCAATCAAGTGGAATGACCTGAATTTGTATATGGATTTGCATAAGGACTTTGCTTTACATACAACACAATACAAATATCTGCTAGAAGATGTGAAATTTGAAAAATAAATGCTTCATTGATTGCATACGAAAGCACTACTAAAAGTATAGAAGTATACAAACATATTTGAAAAACCAACAGGATATTAAAATAACATTTCAAACTACTTCTAAATTTCTAAATGTTTTGATAAAAAAACCTTTTATGGACCTTCTGTGAAGATGTTCTAGATTTTTTCTATTTAATTTTTTTCTTTTGTTTTTAGAACAATTTTTTAGATTTTTAACACATTAATCTTAATAACAGACATATTAGATTTTAAACTAATAACACAACTACCAAAGCCCTTGTGGCCAATTTATATACCCACAAAAACTAACACAAATCCTCCACAACAGCCAACTAATTCACACTTCTGCATGACAACTGAAATGACAACGTTTTCATAAACTTAAGTTGCTATTTATATTATGAGCTCATTTAACACTTCATCAAGTTTGGCTTGTACCCACAGTCGTACACTTACACAAACACACACACATATTTGCCAACACTTTATAACTTAATCTGTTGTGATAACATAAAACACGATGAAAGTTACATATGAGATATTTACAAAAAGAAAAACACAAAGTGAAAAATATGTATTTTTGAAATATTTGATGAGTTGTCCTAAAATACTCAGGCACACACACACAAGCGCAAACAACAGCCATATCACACTTTCAAAGATGACAACAGCATATACCAAAACATGAAAGGCGCTGGCAGTTAGACAGAGGGTTTGTGATTTGAGCTTTTATGAACAAAGATCATGATTATAAACAATATGCAAAATCACTGGGAAAAGTAAAAACAACACTACACACACACACAACATGTCGTGCTATATCACTGAGGGTAGCGACACCAGCTTTAAGGACATTTTCGTTTACACACAAGGGTTTTCTTTTTGATTTCGGCACATTCACACTAGCAGCAAGTCTTAAGACACACACAAGTATATATTCAACCCATGTACATGTGATTTCTATAAGCTTCATAACAATTTGTCTGCTAAAGAAGACGACACCATACAACGCAAAAGCAAAAATGAAAATAAATGTAGTGATTTTTCAATTCTCTAAGGGAACAACCCAAACATGGTGTCTGAAGCAAACGACGGCATTGTTGATGATGATGACGGTGGCGGTGATGGCAAATGAACTCTACACGAAAAAAATAGCACATAAACTTTAAGTTGAAGGTATTTCGTTTTCGTCATAACGGGAGGGGACTGTGAGGTGGGTGATGGCGCTATTTTGTCAACCAAACTAAGGACCATAAAATAAGTATAATAAATTTACACTCTTGCAAAATAAAAACTTTTGCATAAACAGTTTTAAGAGAGGGGTGTAGCGGGAGGTTAAGTTTTTGAATCAACCATTTTACGTTTTTGTTTTGTTTAAAATTTTTTTTTTTATATTTTTATAATATAAGATATAAATATAAAAAAAATTTAAATTAAAATTTTTTTTAAAATATAAAAATATAAAAATATAAAAATATAAAAATATAAAAATATATAAGCATTAAAATATAAAAAAAAAATATAAAGATATAAAAATATAGAAATATAAAAATATAAAAATATAAAAATATAAAAATATAAAAATATAAAAATATAAAAATATAAAAATATAAAAATATAAAAATATAAAAACATAAAAATATAAAAATATAAAAATATAAAAATATAAAAAAATAAAAATATAAAAATTTAAAAATATAAAAATATAAAAATATAAAAATATAAAAATATAAAAATATAAAAATATAAAAATATAAAAATATAAAAATATAAAAATATAAAAATATAAAAATATAAAAATATAAAAATATAAAAATATAAAAATATAAAAATATAAAAATATAAAAATATAAAAATATAAAAATATAAAAATATAAAAATATAAAAATATAAAAATATAAAAATATAAAAATATAAAAATATAAAAATATAAAAATATAAAAATATAAAAATATAAAAATATAAAAATATAAAAATATAAAAATATAAAAATATAAAAATATAAAAATATAAAAATATAAAAATATAAAAATATAAAAATATCTTTATATATAAAATTCTAACGTACGTGTGTTGTGACTGAACTCCTCCTAAACGGCTGGACCGATTTGCATAAATTTTTTTGTATGCGTTTGGGTGGCGCTCCGGATGGTTTAGATTTACAATTCGGTCCAAATGGACAAAGGGGCGTGGCACCGCCCATACAACTTGAAAATCAAAAGGGCTATATCTCATGAACTATCAGAGGTATGAAGATGAAATTTGGTATATATGTTGTTGGAGCAGTATTAATTTCAACCAGGGTGGAAGTGGGCGGTGCCACGCCCCCTTTTAAAAAATTGCTTTGCAGGCTTTTCCAATAGACAGATTGATACGAAAATTTTACCAAATAGTACTGTTGACATGTTGATAGTCCCCGGCTATATTTGGTTGTGATTGGATAAAGGGGCGTGGCACCGCCCATACAATATGAAAATATAAAGGCTATATCTCATGAACTATAAGAGGTATGAAGATGAGATTTGTTACATATGTTGTTGTTGCTGTATAAATTACAGTAAGAGTGGAAGTGGGCTGTACCACACCCCTTTTAAAATAAACAGTTATAACTGTCAAAATTCCACAGTATATTGCAGTTCGCCTAGAGATATGAACAGTAAGGTGGGCCAGTTTTTTTATTCGCAAAAATTTTAACCAAACCTACGATGAATTGTTAGAAAATGTCACCAATAAACTTTGTGTGTAATATCAATTCCTAGCTCGCGCTGGAAAAGCTTAATTTAGTGCAGAAAATTAAATTTTGATAGAAGTGTCTTAAAGCTAAAGTCTGTACGCTTTCAATCATCATGGGGCAACGAACGTCACTTCTAAAAGAAGCGCAAAACGGAGTAAATAAACGAAAAATCCTTTTATCTTATAAAAAGTATCAGCTAGGATTTTGATTCATGTGGATTTTTAATGTACAATTGACCCCCAACAAAACCCCATTTACCGTTTTTGTTGCCATTTTAGGTCAACCAGTTCGTCATTCAGGCGAGGTGTGTGAAGTGTAATAGACTTTCATTGAGACTTTCTTTGAAAATCACCATGTAAAGACTACACAAGAACAACGTTTACAAATCTTGCAAATTTATTTTCAAAATGCGCGTTCTTTTTGCCCTTAGTGAAGTTTATGGTGCATATACTCATTCATCTGAGCAGCTAATAGAAACCATCGACGCTGTAGACGTAAGTGTGACAGCAACTCGGTCTTTGCAAATGCTGAGGAAAGATCGTGGCCTATATTCATATATCCAACTGGTAGAAGAACTAAAACCAGTGGAACATCAATTGATTTTTTTTATTTATCATGTCATTGCACATTATTGAAAGGAGAAATGGTTCCAACACGACGGCGTAAAATGCCATACAGCGCGTGAGATCATCAAATTGTAAAGCCAAACGTTGGTGACCGAATTATCTCATAGAATGGTAATACAAGTTCATTACAAAGATAGTATTCGGAAATATTCTTGATCCATGTGAGAAGAAGACATGGCAAAAGAGGTTTTTATGGCTAAAGGCATGAAGCTTCAAACGAAATTTTCATTTTCGGTCAATAGGCGGAGAAGGCATGTCAAAAGTGTTTTTTACGGCCAAAGAGATAGTTAGTATACAAACGGTTACCGCTACTACATTGAATTTTGATCTTTAACGGAATGTCTGTTTCCGATTTGTAAAAGATATGACTTTGCTTATAAACTTTTTACTTTCGTCATAGAGTCTATGATATTTAGAATTTAAAATTACAACACTAAATTTGTTAACGTTCATGTTAAGGAGTTGCTTGAAATTAGTTACATAAGTTAATAAACTCAACCTATCGTTATCGAGCTTAAGTACCGTTTTCAAAGTACTTTGTAGACCTAAATGTGAAATATATTACAAGTTAAAATGCAATAGCGAAGCATTGCCGGGCCCACTAGTAAAAATATAAAAATATAAAAATATAAAAATATAAAAATATAAAAATATAAAAATATAAAAATATAAAAATATAAAAATATAAAAATATAAAAATATAAAAATATAAAAGCATTAAAATATAAAAGCATTAAAATATAAAAATAAAAAAAAATGTAAAGATATAAAAATATAGAAATATAAAAATATAGAAATATAAAAATATAAAAATATAAAAATATAAAAATATAAAAATATAAAAATTTAAAAATATAAAAATATAAAAATATAAAAATATAAAAATATAAAAATATAAAAATATAAAAATATAAAAATATAAAAATATAAAAATATAAAAATATAAAAATATAAAAATATAAAAATATAAAAATATAAAAATATAAAAATATAAAAATATAAAAATATAAAAATATAAAAATATAAAAATATAAAAATATAAAAATATAAAAATATAAAAATATAAAAATATAAAAATATAAAAATATAAAAATATAAAAATATAAAAATATAAAAATATAAAAATATAAAAATATAAAAATATAAAAATATAAAAATATAAAAATATAAAAATATAAAAATATAAAAATATAAAAATATAAAAATATAAAAATATAAAAATTTAAAAATATAAAAATATAAAAATATAAAAATATAAAAATATAAAAATATAAAAATATAAAAATATAAAAATATAAAAATATAAAAATATAAAAATATAAAAATATAAAAATATAAAAATATAAAAATATAAAAATATAAAAATATAAAAATATAAAAATATAAAAATATAAAAATATAAAAATATAAAAATATAAAAATATAAAAATATAAAAATTTATAAAAATATAAAAATATAAAAAAAATTAAAAAATTAAAAAATAATTATATATAATATTTATATTTGGATATATTTTGAAATATTATTATATTTGATATTTTTTCAATTAATTATTTTCAAATTATCATATTGTAATGTTATCTTATTGTTATGTTGTCATATTGTTTAATTATCATATTTTCCTATACACTAATAGGGATAAAAGATTCGTTATAAATCCTTTTGCTTCTACAGCTGCAACTTGTGCTATTCCCCCCCTTCTTCCTGGTGTTAGTGTAAAAAACTTAGTTGTTGATAAACAACCAAGACAGAAACAAGCTAGAGAAAACATATGAAACTTTCTCCTACTTTGTGGATTTTCTTTGTTAGCATTCTTGTTGTTGTTTTTGTGTTGTTTGGTATTTTGTTAGTTGCTGTTGATGAAGGCAGTTTTACAAAAATATTTACATTTTTCAAATTGCCTCTGCTTGTCAACACCAAATTTTTGTCATGTCGCGTCACTATAAAGTACTTGCACACACACACTCAAACCTACACAGTGGCAGCCTCATGTCTGCACACGCACACAACCAAGACGGTATGTCCTTATCGGCTCTCAGTGTACAACTCTCACTACAACAAATATTAATCAAAGGGATGTAAGGATGTGGCAAATGAAGGAATGAAAAACGCGTTGTAAACAAATTTCATTTTCTTGCTATCACCGACGACATCATCAGTTTTGCTTCTTTGGTCTCATGTTGTAAGCCTTTTGTAAAATTTAAATGTACATTAGCTATGGAATAGTGCGCGAATTCTCGATTTTTATACGGCGGAACCTCTTATTTTGTGAGGTTCAGTAAAAAAATGCTGGAGGCAAAAAATGGTGGTGGTGGGGTCAGGTTTAACCGTCCCGCATTGGGGTCAAAGTTCAGAAAAATTTGGAAAAAATGTACAACAGTCCTCCTAACTACCATGGGGTTGTCGTTAGGGGGTTGGGATGTATGGCAGACCTTCATGAATTTCTTTTGCCAACATTTTCTCCGAACATACTTACCCCCTTTCTCCACTCCTTCGGGGGGCTCCCGTACAAATTTTTAATTACCCCCTTATTACTCCGTATAATGTTCCCGAAGCCCTAACTTCACTAGGGTCACCCCTAGGGGGTTAGAATGTATGACGGATCTCCAGGAAAATCTTTTCTGAACATTTTCTTCGAACATACTTACCCCCTATTTTCTCTCCTTAGGGGGGCTCCCATACAAACTGCACCAAAACCCTCCCTCAATATAAGAAAAACCGCCCTACCTATCCAGGTGTTGTCCCTAGGGGATTATGATGTATGGTGGACCTTCATGATTTTTTTTCCCCAATATTTTCCCCAAACATACTTACCCCCTACCTCCCCTCCTTATACTGGCTCCCATACAAACTGCACCAAAACCCTCCCTCAATATGAGAAAAACCGCCCTACCTATCCAGGAGTTGTCCCTAGGGGATTATGATGTATGGCGGACCTTCATGATTTTTTCCCCAATATTTTCCCCAAACATACTTACCCCCTACCTCCCCTCCTTATACTGGCTCCCATACAAAATGCACCAAATATTGGGATGAATCAAACCAATTTATTTTTATCGTGCGACGGATATTTCTTGCGATTGGCATCGACGACCTGAAGCAAGAATTGTTTCTCATTTTCGTTTCGACATAAAACATTGTTGTAATCCTGCATTAATTTGACACCTCTCTCTGCAGTGTCGTTAACAACATGCAAGGTGCTTACGATCTGCTACGCTTTGTTGTAGTCTTCCCGGTTTTCCCAGGTTTTTGGATCGGTTGAAATTAACTCATTTGGTACTCCAAAGCGATCGAATAATTTAACTGTGTCTCTCGTCACGAAATGGCTCAAATCTTTTGCAATGAATTCTTTCACTTGTTTCGAATGCAATTCAATTTTTTTCACGCCTATGGAGCCGACAACAATAGCTGAACGTGAACAAGCAGACTTAACGCCTTGATTTTCATCCTCATCCTCGCTCTCTTCCTCCTCAGTGCCTTTTCCCTCGTTTTCCTCGTCATCAGATTGAGATTCTACGTTTTCGTCGTCTTCTTGGAATGAAAGAATTACATTCGCCATTTTTTGCTTGATATCATGGGAAACGTTTTTATCGAATAGTGCAAGAGCCACAGCTTCAGCACTGATGTACCAAAGGTGATTGCACAATTTATCCACCACTTTCTGTGACACATTTCCATCAATTGACTGAGCGACTGCCGCTTTTAAAAAATTGAAGTCTTGATTGGGTGCCTCGACAGCCGTGGTGCTCCCAACCAAGCTTTCACATAAAGTGTCACGATAAATATGCAAATACCGCGAAGCTTCTCTAATTAAATTTCGGTTAAATTGAAATGTTTTCGAAATAGAAACATTTTTATGCAGTATATGGCCTTGGCCATCTATCGGGCATGGCTGGTAGGTCCTGGAGCGCGGAAATGGTAACTGGGAATGTTTTCTCCAAGAAATAATAAAACGATCTGCAGGAATTCTCTGTAGTCTGCTCTGGGATGTTGCTCTTGTAGCTGAGCCAAACAAAATGATTTGACTTCAATCAGAACATTAACAGGTATTTTCATAGCGACTTTATCGTCTGTTATGCCACTGGTATATTGTTTGTCTTTCATCATTTCCCAATCACATTTAAATCGAGCAAACAAAGGTACACCTGGAGCTGCCGTTTTACCGAATTTGGCATCGAACACCTCTTTCAATACCAGTTTAAATATGATGTCTGCACGGTAAGTATAAAAGATCTCGTTCCAATAACTGTTCAAGAATGAGTGACGCACCTTGGAACGAGCCAGTGTTTGTTGAAGTTGTATCGAAGGAAATGGCCTGAACGCGGTCAGATATTTCCCAATCTAACAAAAGGCCATACACCGACTCAGGCACTGAGTTAAATTATTCGATCGCTTTGGATTACCAAATGAGTTAATTTCAACCGATCCAAAAACCTGGGAAAACCGGGAAGACTACAACAAAGCGAAGCAGATCGTAAGCACCTTGCATGTTGTTAACGACACAGCAGAGAGAGGTGTCAAATTAATGCAGGATTACAACAATGTTTTATGTCGAAACGAAAATGAGAAACAATTCTTGCTTCAGGTCGTCGATGCCAATCGCAAGAAATATCCGTCGCACGATAAAAATAAATTGGTTTGATTCATCCCAATATTTGGTGCATTTTGTATGGGAGCCAGTATAAGGAGGGGAGGTAGGGGGTAAGTATGTTTGAGGAAAATATTGGGGGAAAAAAATCATGAAGGTCCGCCATACATCATAATCCCCTAGGGACAACTCCTGGATAGGTAGGGCGGTTTTTCTCAAATTGAGGGAGGGTTTTGGTGCAGTTTGTATGGGAGCCAGTATAAGGAGGGGAGGTAGGGGGTAAGTATGTTTGGGAAAATATTGGGGGAAAAAAATCATGAAGGTCCGCCATACATCATAATCCCCTAGGGACAACACCTGGATAGGTAGGGCGGTTTTTCTTATATTGAGGGAGGGTTTTGGTGCAGTTTGTATGGGAGCCCCCCTAAGGAGAGAAAATAGGGGGTAAGTATGTTCGAAGAAAATGTTCAGAAAAGATTTTCCTGGAGATCCGTCATACATTCTAACCCCCTAGGGGTGACCCTAGTGAAGTTAGGGCTTCGGGAACATTATACGGAGTAATAAGGGGGTAATTAAAAATTTGTACGGAAGCCCCCCAAAGGAGTGGAGAAAGGGTGTAAGTATGTTCGGAGAAAATGTTGGCAAAAGAAATTCATGAAGGTCTGCCATACATCCCAACCCCCTAACGGCAACCCCTTGGTAGTTAGGAGGACTGTTGTATATTTTTTACAAATTTTCCTGAACTTTGACCCCAATGCGGGACGGTTAAACCTGACTCCACCACCACCATTTTTTGCCTCCAGCATTTTTTTACTGAACCTCACAAAATAAGAGGTTCCGCGATGTAAAAAAGTCGTTACTAAGAATTTCCATATAACACTATTCCATAGCTAATGTACATCTGCATAAATACAAAGGAACAAAACAAAACAACAAGAAAAACTGAAAAAAATTAAAGTAGACATAAACATGAACGGCCAAGAGTGTAAACAAAAAGGCCAACTTAATATAATTTGGGCTTCATTAAGTTGTCGTAATAATTTAATGTAATTTATGCTAAAAATCAAAAGACGTCCAAAGTTGGTGGATTATTTTAATAATTTATATATTTAACGAATAGGGGAAAGACTGACACGAGCATTTGTCTGACCAAACAGTGTAATCAACTTAACAATGAGACTTTATCAGGAGTGATTGCTTTGGTTGCCATTAAATTGAAATTTGTTTGAAACAAAGTTAGTTTAGACATTAGACACTTTCGCACAATTGCTTAAATAGACATTCAAAATACTTCAATATTTTGCTTACAATGATGTATGGGTTGCGTAATATTTCATTAGGCCATCAACACCTGTTCCTCTATACTGCCATACTACACCTCAATAGGAAGCTAGTGCAACTTGTTATCTATGTGAAAGTTTCTTTTGCTATTGCAACACACGTTTTTGTGTACAACGAATTCAATCAATGCAAAATACCAAAACGTAGTACTAGTGTAATACCAAGGTCTCATCAGAACCATCTCAATACGTAGGAAACGAGAGACATCAAACGACAAACTCAGGCTTTTGAATGTGTGACACAAACATTTTGCCATCGCATCACAGCACAAGCCTTGCAGACACACACACACACGCAAACAACTGAACGAAGCCACAGTAATGAACAGGATGTGAGTGTTAGCAGCCCTCAAAGCTTTGATCGTTGTGATTTCCAACCGCGTTTACAAACAAGAATTGTCAAAGAGTTCATAAGAACTCCTATAAAGTTGTTGATTACGATTGTTTTTTTTTTGCACAATGGCATGTGGGGGATTTACAGCTAATAGAAATTGTTAAAGGAATGAAAGAAACAAGAAAATATTTAAAGCAAAACCTTAATACCTTAAACAACACGTACACATTCGCACAGGCATCTAATACACAGCAGGTTAAGGATGTCGTCGTCTCCTCTGTCGTATATGTGACAATTTGTAATGGTATAAGTTAAGCTTATCTTTGTCAAATAAAAACCACATATATGAATACCTGTATACGTTTATTGGGAATGTAACAATAACTTAAGGAGGAAGCAAAGGAGACAAAGAGCGACAATCGCTAAAATGTAGTTAATAGAAAGAGAGAGATATAGAGATATATATAAAGAAAAAGGACTTTGTTTATTATTTACGTACGTTGGCATACATATGCCGTGTATGTACATTAAAGTGGCCATAGTGGAAATTTTTTTGAAAAGTTAAATTTTTCGCACTGAAAAATATGAGGTTGGGGATAAAAATAATTATGCATATTTTTTTTTTTTGTTTTTTTGATTCCGAGTACCTCCGGGTTGAGCCCAAACTTTTATTACATTACCCATTTAGGCTGAAGTGCAGAATATGGGGCGGGAACCCGATTAAAAACCAAAAATATGCCAATGTCTTCATCTTGGCCCCTAAACATCGGAATGGTAGGTCAAAGTTGGCGCTCAGGCCTATGGGGCTCGGGGGGTCAAAAAAGGGGCCCCTTTCGGTTCTATGATGACCCCCCAGGTGCGGGTACTCAAGTGAAAGATATTTTCGAGACGAATCCAACGATGTTATTTTTAGGTTCCTACGGGTCTCCTGGACCGAGTTAGAGCCATTTCCGGGATATACCAAGAAAAAAAAATTATTTTTAACTAAATTTAAAAAATTTTAAAAAAATTTTTGCGTGCGGCACTGCTAAACCCAACATAGGTGTACCGTCATTTCGCCCAATGTCATTTCGCCCAAAAACAACCATGACATATCGCCCAAAACATGTCATTTCGACCAAAAACCTAACTACAACATGACATATCGCCCAAATGCTATGACAGAAGACCCAACTCAATTTTTTTGGGCGAAATGTCAGACTCAAGACGACGGCACGCCCTGCTGCATACGTCGCAGTCAGTCTTGTACTCTCTCTCTCGGTGGGGGGCACGCCCTCGCCGCATACGTCGTAGTCAGACTCGCTACTTTCTCTCTTTCTCTGGCATTATTAAAACACGAATGCGGTGGGGGGCACGCCCCCCTAAGGCGGGGGCAAGAGTACAAGACTGACTGCGACGTATGCAGCAGCGCGTGCCGTCGTCATGAGTCTGACATTCCGCCCAAAAAAATTGAGTTGGGTCTTCTGTCATAGCATTTGGGCGATATGTCATGTTGTAGTTAGGTTTTTGGTCGAAATGACATGTTTTGGGCGATATGTCATGGTTGTTTTTGGGCGAAATGACATTGGGCGAAATGACGGTACACCTATGCTGGGTTTAGCAGTGCCGCACGCAAAAATTTTTTTAAAATTTTTTAAATTTAGTTAAAAATAATTTTTTTTTCTTGGTATATCCCGGAAATGGCTCTAACTCGGTCCAGGAGACCCGAAGGAACCTAAAAATAACATCGTTGGATTCATCTCGAAAATATCTTTCACTTGAGTACCCGCACCTGGGGGGTCATCATAGAACCGAAAGGGGCCCCTTTTTTGACCCCCCGGACCCCATGGGCCTGAGCGCCAACTTTGACCTACCATTCCGATGTTTGGGGGCCAAGATGAAGACAATGGCATATTATTGGTTTTTAATCGGGCTCCCGCCCCATATTCTGCACTTCAGCCTAAATGGGTAATGTAATAAAAGTTTGGGCTCAACCCGGAGGTACTCGGAATCAAAAAAAAAAAAAAAAAAAAAATATGCATAATTATTTTTATCCCCAACCTCATATTTTTCAGTGCGAAAACTTTTGGATTTCACATTTTTAATTTTTTCTATATAACGCTATGGCCAGTCTAATGTACATATATACTTGCAGCTTAACGGTTAGTGTGTGCGCCACTTACAGACTGTGCCGATTTGTTACAGAGTCGATGTGTGTGTGTGCGTGTTAGAGAATCCTTTGACACCACTGCACATTGCTACAATTTCACCGACACTTATGCCCCATTTTTTTTATTAGGGTACTGTTCGCGTTTATCCTTGTATAGTTATGAGTGTTTCCATTTTTGTTTGGCGTTTTCGTGTATATTCGCGCGACTTGTCGTTACCCCTCGTTTTAAAAATGGTCTCTTGGGGTGTTAATATGATACACATTTCCTTTTACACTATAATACTGTGTATTTCATTTCCGTTTTCCGGTTTAGTTGTAGTATGAGTATGTTTGAGTGTTACACTTTACGGTAGAGCAGTTAGTGGTGATGTTATTATTATAATTCTAAATATAATGTAACCGAAAATATGTTTGTGTTTTGGGGGAAGTAGTAAATGCAGAATTCCTATATGAGGAGAATATGACAATATAAGGCACTTACTATTTCAGAGTATTCAAAACTACTTTACGGTAAACAATGTTACTTAGCACATGGTAGATACTTTATCTGCCTGTTTAAACAGAACCAACTACACCATTTTCAATTGTAATTCAATGAAAATCGTTTGAAATTCAAATATTCTGTTTGAAATTCAAAACAGTCTTTTTATTGTCTTATTATTTTCCTTTCTGTTTGATATATAATTGAATTCTATAAAAACTATAATTTTTTTATACTTTTGGCGTTTATTTTACTAGATCACACCCCACGTAAAATGGTGTCACACCCATCATTTTTTCTAAACAGTTTTTTATTATGAAAAAGTAGTTTTTTGCGAATTGTAAGTACTTGACACATTCAAAAACAATATAAACAATGACCTATATGACAATAATTGTGAACTTACTACGGTAATTCCTAAGGTCACACCCGTCATTGTCTTCTAATGGACATTCTGAGCAGAAATCAAGTTATTTCAGTGTGTACCTGTTACTAAACGTTTTGAAACCTAACATTCTGGCTGATCACAGCTTTTTTTAATAATAAATTTTTTATTTATGAATTATAACTACAAATGTGAGTAACGTGGTCACACCCGTCCCAATGGAATTGCCCAAATATTATTAAAAAGAGAAAGAGATAGCATTATAGACTCTTTTGATAGAAAATGGTTCTATTAGATGTTTGAGTACCTTTACTGAAACATTCGTGTCGCTCAGTGTCATCTCACAAAGTCGTATCAACTTTGCAGGGACGCCAAACTCATCTACAGTTGAATGTAGCTTTATAGTCGAAAAACACATTATGGGCTTTAGTCTTGCACAATAAGCTCTTGACAGGACTTCGCAGCGAATGGGTAAAAACTGCAAATCCCTATGTAGTTGTTGCACAAACTTCGATCGCGTTTCTTAAGCACATGACATATAACACTCAGATTCTATGCTTTACTTTAGCCGAATCGTGTTTTGTGAGCTAGTGTATGCACGTTACAAACTCATAGCCACAGTCCAAATGCCGTGCTGACATCTATAGAGGTACCGATGATTGGCGTGATTTCATCAATAGCCTAAATCTTTTCTCCATATTTGCAGTAATATCTGCTGTCTTACTGTGACCAGACTTTCATCTCTATCTTTACAGGTGTGAATTTTTGTTTCTTTATTTGTAACCTCTGGTAGAATTTTCGTGCTTTACCTCTATCCCTGTCCTATAAGATATCTGTAGTGTTCCTCTACATATTCACTTTGTTTTATAAATTGTATTTTAACTTGGTTTTCTTTGTTTGAATATTCAATATTGTCGAATTGAATTATCAAAAGTTTTCAGAATAAATTTTGATTTTAAATAGAGAAGTTTGGTTTTTGAATTATTAAATAAGCAACCAACTTCATTGGCGATCCTGCTCAAACTATTCGGTGTAAAAATACGAATCGTTGTACATTTAAAAAAAACGCACTTCCTTTTAATATTTACGCTAAAAAAAAAGGAGAAAAGATCAATTACCATTTCAATGAAATATGCTGAAAATTTCCTGTCTTGCAACTGACTATTGGAAAGATCAAATAATCGCAAAATCTATTAAGTGAAAATCAATAGCTAAGAATGGTTACCAGACTAACAACATCCTCAAATACGCATTATTCAACCGTACATCAATTTGGATAAGAAGTTTTAATCACAGTCGTCATACTGTTTATTTAAGGATCTACCGTTACCTCTAATCCCAACTATCGAATTTTGGACATTTCTGTTTCGGACCATATCTGAACCAACGGAATTCTCAAATTCTAAAACAATTTAGGATATTACATCCATAAAACAGATAAGTCAAAAAAAAAAAAAAAAAAAAAAAAAAAAACAATTACACATATAACTTAAACATATTCAATTATAAACAATCATTGTGAATCTGCTCCAGAAATTTTTCGAACGCATTTTGTTGTTATTTTCTTTTTCTGTCTCTGTATTAACTTTTATCTTGTTCCTAACTGTAAATCCCTTACCAATAATACACTTTTTAAATGGTTAATACACGCTCTATGAGACAGGGTAATTTAAACCCAGATTCAAATGAAATGAGTACGGAATTTCACGATGCTCAATTAAATCCTCTACCTAACACTCAAACACATCATTCTTCCAACCTCTCAATTAAATTACCACAGTTTTGGATTTCATGTCCTGAGACATGGTTTATACAAACCGAATTTACATTTGCTTTGAAAGGCGTTACAGACGATACGACTAAATATCAATTGGTTATTATTTCTCTTTCAGAGGAAATTTTAAATAAAATAGTTGATATAATTCATAACCCACCACATGAAAATAAATATGATCACATTAAGAAAACAATTCTTGAACGTTTTACCATGAACGCTGATCTTCGTCTCGAAAGAATTCTTAGTGATTCCGAAATTGGTGATAGAAAACCATCAGAATTTTTCCGTGACTTAAAGGCTCTTTCTTTTTCAAATTCAATGGTTAATAACGACTTATTGTTTAAATTATGGATGCGCAAACTTCATCCAACAGTTCAAATGCATTTAACTGCATCCAATCTAACGTCTTTGGATGAAAAACTGACTTTAGCGGATAAAATAAATGATTTATTAACTATAAATCAAATTTCTTTGGTAAGCTGTCCTGCTAAATCTCCAGACTCGAATCAATTATTTGAAAACTTAATTCAAATCACAACAAATTTGGCTGAAAATATTAGCAGATTATCTCTTGATGTATCTGAAATTAGAAACAATGGTAATACCAACGTTAGAACAAGCAGAAACAATGGTACATCTAATAAACGTACGCTATGTTGGTATCATCGAAAATTTGGCAATAGAGCCCTTAAATGTATATCACCTTGTGATTTTGTTTCAAATAATAATACACGAAATTTAAACTAAATAATCCCGATATTTTGGCGATGAATAAAGGGATTTCTAAAAAATCATCACGTCGCCTTTTTGTCATTGATATTATAAACAATCTAAATTTTTTAATTGACACTGGAGCCGCTGTTTCGGTTATTCCCATAACAAAGTTTTATAAACACAAACGTCATTCAGATACATTGCTATCATCTGCCAATGGTACCATTATAAGGACATTTGGAACAAAATCCTTAACTATTGATTTAGGTCTTGGACGTACTTTTAAATTCATTTTCATTTTGGCTGATATCACCAACCCAATATTAGGTGCAGATTTTTTTGAACATTTTGGTATTGTCATTGATATGAAACGTAAACTGATCAGCGATTCTAATACGCAAACTTCTGTCAAAGGTTTATTAGGAATAACAGAATTACACTCTATTAAAATATTACCTCCTAAAGACAGATTTTTGAGACTCTTGGATGAATTTCCTTCAATGACAAGTGATCCCGACTACTCTAAACCCATTAAACATTCCACCGTTCACCGAATTGAAATTAAAGGGAATCCACCTTTTTCGAAACCTCGCAGATTAGATCCTCCAAAATTAAAAGTAGCTAAATCCGAATTTAAATTTCTAGTAGACACTGGTATTTGTAGACCATCACACTCTTATATATCATCTCCTCTTCATCTTGTTCCTAAAAGCGACCCTAATGATTGGAGACCATGTGGAGATTATCGTAGACTTAATTGTATTACAATTCCTGATAGGTACCCATTACCCCATATTCAGGATCTAACAAATGACTTCTATGGTAAATCGATTTTCTCCAAAATCGATCTAGTTAAAGCTTACCACCAAATCCCTATGGCTGAAAGTGATATTCACAAAACAGCCATCACAACTCCTTTTGGAATGTTTGAGTTTACTCGTATGCCATTTGGACTCCGAAATAGCTCCCAAACATTTCAAAGATTCATCAACGAGGTTTTCTTTGGACTTGATTTTGTATTTACCTATATTGACGACGTATTAATCGCTAGTGAGAATGAGGACCAACATTTCGAACACCTTAAAATTGTATTTCAACGTCTTGATGAATATGGACTGAATATAAAGTCATCTAAATGTCTTTTTGGCGTATCTAACCTTGAATTTTTGGGGTATCAAATTTCTTCGGAAGGCATTCAACCATCGATTGAAAGGGTTAAAACTATTCTTTCATATCAAAAACCTAAATCGAAAACTCAGCTTCAAAAATTTATTGGTATGATTAATTATTACCATAGATATGTCCCAATGGTCGCTACTCATCTTTCCCCACTCCACGATATGATAACAAAAACAACTAAAACTAAGTCTAAGGAACTCGTGTGGACGAAGGAAGCTGAACATTGTTTTGAAACTTTGAAACTTAAATTCTCTGAGGAAACATTGCTTACTCATTTTGATCAATCAGCTCATCTCTCTTTAGCGGTGGATGCATCAAACTCAGCAATCGGAGCTGTATTACAGCAGACCAAGAACAATATAGTCGAACCCATAGCATATTTTTCTAGGAAACTTTCTCCCACTGAATGTAAATACTCAACCTTTGATCGGGAGCTTTTGGCTGTATATTCATCTATTAAACATTTTAGGCATTTTTTAGAGGGCAGAAATTTTGTGATTTTTACAGATCACAAGCCTCTAACTTATGTTTTGGACTCCAAAGCAGAGAGATCTCCTCGTCAAACTAGACACTTGGAATTCATCGCTCAATTCACTTCCGATATTCGTTTTATAAATGGAGCAGAAAATACTGTTGCTGATGCATTATCCAGACTTCCTGCAATTGATGCTTTCACAAACAACAACATTAATATGGAGGTATTGCATAGAGAACAGCAAAATGATGACGAATTAAAGAAAATTATTTCTAAAAACGAATCCGAAAATAGCTTACGTGAGATTGAGGTTCCATTACTTGGGTTAAAAGTTTGGTGTGACATTTCAGGAAGAACTAATCGCCCCTTTGTTCCAAATTCTTTACGTAAACAGGTATTTTTAAATCTACATTCTTTTTCACATCCTGGGGTTCGTGCTACTAGAAAGCTTATAACTAGCAAATATTTATGGCCTTTCATGAAAAAGGATATTAATCTATGGGCTACGAATTGTTCAGACTGTCAGAGATCAAAAGTACATCTTCACACTAAATCTCCTGTCCAGAAAATTGACATTCCTTCTGGAAGATTTGAACATGTCCACATGGATATTGTTGGTCCATTCCCAATATCAAATGGAAACAGATATATATTAACAATTATTGACAGATTCACTAGATGGCCTGAAGCATATCCGATTAGGGACATTTCTTCACAGACTGTAGCAAGAACATTCGTTAACAATTATATTCCCCGTTTTGGAGTTCCACTTCGGATAACAGTTGACCAAGGAACACAATTTACTTCAAAATTGTTTAATGATTTAACCAAATTGATTGGTTCACATAAAATTCACACATCTTGTTATCATCCACAAGCAAACGGTATGGTTGAACGTTTCCATAGACAGTTGAAGACTGCACTGAAGGCCAGTGGTAATTCGAAAAACTGGTCCGAACAGATACCAATTATCCTACTTGGAATTCGTGCAAGTGTTAAAGAGGAACTAAAATGTAGCCCATCGGAATTAGTTTATGGTCAAACCTTAAGATTACCAGGCGATTTGGTTGTGAACACCAATAATTCGGTAACACCTAATGAAGTTCTTGATAAACTAAGAAATCATTTTGCTTTTGTTCGAAGTAGTGTTATTCACCATGGCAATAACGTTCGAAGCTTTGTTCCGAAGGACCTTTTTAATTGTGATTTTGTTTTTGTTAAAAATCAAAGACCTATAGGTTTAGAAGCTCCTTATAATGGTCCTTTTAAAGTCGTTGAAAGAAACAATAATTCGTTTAAAATTCAATGTGGTAATTTAATTAAGTCAGTGTCTATAGATCACCTTAAACCCGCACACACTGACAACACAAGTGAAACATTTAATAATTCACGTAAACAAAATACACTTTATGTTAATTAAGTGTATTACTGGTGGGGGACTTATGTAGTGTTCCTCTACATATTCACTTTGTTTTATAAATTGTATTTTAACTTGGTTTTCTTTGTTTGAATATTCAATATTGTCGAATTGAATTATCAAAAGTTTTCAGAATAAATTTTGATTTTAAATAGAGAAGTTTGGTTTTTGAATTATTAAATAAGCAACCAACTTCAATATCCTTCCATCTCTGTTGAAAATCAACTGAGATATCAATGATTGGCGTGATTTCGTCACTGGAGCTGCTTTACTAAAACGTTCCCAGACTCTTATTCCGGTCTATAAAGGCATGAGTTTCTGTGTCTTATTTGTAACCTTTTGGTAGAATTTGCGAACTTTACCTCTATCTCTGTTCTATACGATATCCTAGTTCTCAATTTTCTATATAGACAAGTGTCTATGGAGGTTATGTTGAAGATGTATTTGTATTTCTCCTCTTCATACTGTCACCTTTAGGTATGAAGGTAGAAAAAGTAAAACGCGTTAAAGGACACATGTTAGATCCAAGTATTTTAAGACCAAACTCGTGTCAGTAATTTTTAAGGCTATTGTGTCATGCCCGTCTGTATGGCTGGTGGGCAGAATAACTCGAGTAAACCTTCACTGATCCTTCCATACTACAACAAATGATTTTGGGACGTGAAAGTAGGCCCGAAAACAAAAAGCTCTCCATCATTCGTTTTGTCCAGTTACATGCCATAATAATTTAATATTGATTTGAAGTTAGTAAGTATCGTATAGGGGACTTTGTCACGTTTTAGGCTCTTAAGTCCTAGATAAATGAGGTGAAAAATGTTGTACTGAGTTAGTGGGTGGCAAAAGATTGCGACAGTTGGTCTCAAGGTTCAACCCGGTGTGTTAAGAAATAGCCACCATAAGAGTCAAGACAAAGTTTTTCAACATAACAAGTTATATGTGCAGTGCACGGCTACGTACAAGGCTAAGCATGGCGAAAAACTTACGTAACCAGGCACAACGAAAGCTGGACATCGGTAAACTGCGGACCACAGGGGTAGCAAAAGCCTACTGGAATGATTCTACCCCTGATAATATTACCTCGCTGTGGCAATATATAGCCGACTCCATAGAACGGATCTTCCGTCTCAAGAAGATGCTTGGTACGATTACGAGAGGCATCTCGTCTATTTAAACAGAAATAGAAGGTGCTGAAGAAGAGACAGAATAAGAGCACAGAGTTACCTTTACCAGAGAGTTAAGGCGAGAATGCGTGAAACAGGGTTGCCCACCTGCAAACACAGCGATGGCCAGCTAGTAACGGAAACAGATACGGTTCTAAAGATATTGATAGATCATTTCAGAAATCTACTGGATACGGACACCACTCAAGAAGACGATGGTATTAACTGTCCACCTCCGAGCCAAAGTGAGATACGTGTGGCAATATTGCGCCTTAAAAATAACAAAGCAGCTGGATCCGATGGTCTGCCGGCTGAATTGGCAGGTGGAGAGGAGCGTATAAGGTCCTTTGACCAAAAAACTAATTACGAAAGTCATGAAAAGCAGATCGACACCTATCACCTCTTTGTCGACTACAAAGCTGTGACTCTCCGATAAGGGAAAGCCTATATAAGGCCATGTCTGAGTTTGGTATTCCTGCAATGCTGATTCGACTTTGCAGATGTACCTTGGAAAACACCAAATCCTCGGTTAAGATAGGTAAAGATCTTTCTGAACCATTCAACACGGAAAGATGTCGCAGGCAGGGCGATAGCTTGTCCTGTACACTGTGACGTGAAAGGCTGGTGTCAACATGTCTGGCACTATATTCTACAAAAGCCACATGCCACTAGCCTATGCCGATGATATAGACATTATTGGCCGAAATCTGCGGAAAGTTACTGCAGTTTTCTCATCACTAGGAAAGGAGTCAGCAAAAATGCCTTTAGCGGTCAACGAGAACAAGACAACTATAATGATTTCGACGAACAAAGAGTCCTGTCGATGGGGACGCACCGTCATCGTTGAAAATTATTGTTTTGAGGTAGCCGATGAGTTTACCTACCTCGGATCTTCCGTCAACAATAAAAGTAATGTCTGCCAAGAAAATTAGTGCTCGCCAATAGATGTTTCTACGGACTTCGGCAGCACTTTAGTAACATCACCTTATCTTGGAATACTAAGAAACAGCTATACCAGGTGCTCATTTTGGGAGTATTCTAGAGAAAAGTACTCTGAGTACAATGAGCTGTATGAGATTTTTCATCGACGTAGCTAAAATAGTCTGAATCCGACGACTGCAATGGCTGGGACATGTTGCCAGGATGGCTGTAAATGCTGCAGCGAGAATGGTGAACCTGAAGGACGGCGCAGAGCAAAAAGACCCAAGCCTCGTTGGAAGGACCAAGTGGATGGCGACGTGCCTGCATCTAGTAGGAGTAACTAGAGAACCCACGCAGAAGACTGATTTCTTTATGGAATGGAATTCTTTAATACTATGGATGGAATTCTTTAATACTGCGCCACTTATGTAAGTATGTCGGAGGTTGAGTTTTGAGATGAGCAAAATCGGTCAAAAACTAATCCCACTTCCCAAAAATTTCCTCTTTTACGGAGTCCATCCCCACGATTACAGTGGTTGTTTAAGAGCTATTGAGTAACTATTTGATATGCAAGCTTCTTTGGTCAAAACGGAATTTACTTTATACGATGAGCAAGATCAGAAAAAAACGACTTCCATCCCCCCAAAAAATTCTCCCTTTTTGGGTGTGTCCGTATAACTGGCCCCGCAATTACAATCGTAGTTTAGAAAATATAAGACCGAAATTTGATATCTAAGCTTAAATCCTCTAAGGGGAGGTAAAATTCTAAGATGAGCAATATCGGACAAAAACTTTTTCCACCTTCCATACAAACTCCCCTTTTTGGGGGTGTCCATCTGTCTGTCCCCGCGATTACAGCCTTAACTGAGCAATCAAGCTGACATTTGGTATACAAACTTCTATCCTCTAGAAAACTCCCTCAAATTGCGTAACAATTTTCTCAAAATTTGTGTCCGTAAATATTAACTTCAGGTTTCCCAATTTCGGTTCTAACTTCAGTTTTCTCGACTCTTAACACTTCTAACAACTGTAACCCATCCCATTACATACCACCCTCTTACCAACACATTCCCAGTCACATAACATCCAGCATGTTAAACTACCCAAAAATCTTGTGTATATGTGCACCAAATGTTTGTCAGCGTCTTAATAAGGACTTACTCATGTATGCCAGTATTTATATCCTCCAATTGTAAATGTATAAGTGTAATGCCAAAATATTGCTATACATGAGCGGTGCTGTTGTTATTGTTGTTGTTGTTCTGCTCATAAATACTTCCTTTTTAAATCCGTTTTTACAAATGGTGTTTAGTTATTAATGTTACTACCTACCACCTGCTGTTCAGGGAATGCGATAGTAGTCGTCGTCGGAGTCGTTACAAAAGCTTCCTTGGAAACGAGAAAAATTTGTAAAAGAGTTAAAACATTGCCACACTGCCATATCGTAGCAAGTGGCAAAAATAAAAACAAAAAAACAAATGTGTTTATTTTGTTTTTGCCATAAACTAAATACAATTTTCGCCAGCCTGTATTTTGTTTAACTACTTTATGTTTTTTTCGTTTCACACCGTGCAAATAAAAAAAGTTGGCCACTAAGGCGTCATTTCCGGTGAATCCTTTTGTGTTTTTTTCCTCTTTTCTTGTTTTGTATGTGCTCTCGCCAATCTCTTTTTGTTCGGTTACTAACTCTGTCTGTCTCTGTGGGGCCGACTGCTGTGTTTGGCCTGTGAAAACAGCCGAAATGAAAATTGTCTAAAGTTTATACATTTTTAGTGGTCATAACTTTTTGTTTTATACAGTTGCTGGTCGGTTTTTTAATAGGCGCCATTTAAACGCCACGTGATGCCAATTTAAACAAACAACTCGACAACAATAGTAGCGACACCAACATCATCATAATCATCATCAGCTTCATTATCATCGTCGTCTGGGTAATTATTAACAACCAGCTTCGTTGCTGCGCGCATACAATTTGAATTCATTTGGTTATACAATGAGAGAAGTGTTTGTTGGTAACAGTTTTACAGATACAACAGTTAGAATTTATGACATTTTATTAACTTAATGGAGTTCATATCAGTCAAAAGGACGCACACACACACACACAGTGAACAAACGCTTTAGTGTAGTTATATTGTTGATGCGGTCAAAATACCCTTGTTATACCCTACTCAAATTGGATATATGCAAATTGTGATTGACTTAATGCTGACAGTAGATGGCATAGTAATTGCCATTTAACAACATCAAAATTTGCATTGTCTAACGGCACTATTGCGACGTTTAAAAAAAAAATACATAGCTAAATCGTCTGTATACAATTTGAGAATGAAATTTTAATGCAGGATTGTTTCTTTTTCAAGAATATATAAATGAGACATAAATATATAAATGAGACAGTACAACACATGATTTTGGGACTCAATTCTGAGAATTGCATGTGAAAGTAGCATCAAAAATAAGAACTTCTGCATCATTCGTTTTGTCAAGTTGGCTGCATTAATACTTTAATGGCCATACCAATTTTTTTGCTCAAGGTGGATTTTTAAAATGTTTTCTATATTTCAACCATTGGCTGTTAGCTCGCGAGTCAAGAGACCAAATTTCCAATGAGTTCTCGGCTCGAGAGCCCAACTAAAGAGCTGGCTCGCGAGGCAAGAGCCACAAAACTTTAAATGAGATCTCGAGCCAGGAACCACAAAATTTTAAATGAACTCTCGACTTGCGAGCCGTGAGCCATAAAAGCCTGCTCTCGAGCCTACTCTTTTTTTAGGAAAAGATCAGCTCCCGAGCCAAGCCAGTATTGTAGTTTTTGGTACAAAGTAATTTCTTTTGTACTTAAGTACTTTTTTTGTATCCAAAAGTTATTCTATTGGCCCAAAAGCACTTTTCTGTTGCACAAAGTACTTTTTTTGCACGAGAGTACTTTTTTGTACCTAATGGTACTTTTAATGTTCTTTTCGGTACAAAGTACTTTTTTTGTAGCAAAGTACTTTTATTTTACCAAAAAGTACTTTTATTGGGCCAAAAGTACTTTTTCTTGCACAAAATACTTTTTTTGTACCAGAGGACTTTTTTGTACCGGAAGGTACTTTTAATGTACTTTTCGGTACAAAGTACTTTTTTGTAGCAAAGTACTTTTTTTACCAAAAAGTTCTTTTGAACAAAAGAGTACTTTATGTACTAATTTTGTACGAGAGTACTTTTTTTGTACCAGATGGTACTTTTAATGTACTTTTTAGTACAAAGTACTTTTTTGTACCAAAGTACTCTTTTGTACCAAAAAGTCTGGCTCAAAAGCACTTTTCTGTTGCACAAAGTACTTTTTCTGTACCAGAAAACTTTTTTATACCGGAGGGTGCTTTTCGGAACCAAAGTACTCTTTATTGGGCCAAAACCACTTTTCTGTTGCACAAAGTCCTTTTTTTGTGTGCCAAAGTAATTTTTTGTACGAGAAGGTACTTTTAATGCCCCAATAGTACAATAAAAGTACTCTGGTACAAAAAAAGTACTTTGTTCAACAGAAAAGTACTGTTACGCCCATAAAAGTACTTTTTGGCATAAAAAAGTACGTTCGTACAAAAACAAGTACTTTATGCCGCAAAGTACATTAGTACATAAAGTACTTTTTTCTACAAAATTGTACTCTGGTACAATAAAAGTACTTTGTGCAACAGAAAAGTGCTTTTACGTCAATAAAAGTACTTTTTGGCACAAAAAAGTACATTGGTACCATAAATTGTACTCTTTAGTACCATAAATGCCATTTTATGCCATAAATTTGGTACCATAAATTTATGTTATCATAAATTGTACGTTTTGGTACTATAAAGTGTACTTATTGTTACCAATAATTTTTTCTTTTCGGTACCATAAATTGCAGTTTTTGGCGCCATAAATTACGCTTTTTGTTACCATAAAATGTACTTTTTGATGCCATATAATGTACTTATTGGTACCATAAATTTTACTTATTGGTAGAATAAATTACACTTTTTGTTACAATAAATTGTACTTTTTGGTGCCACAAATTGTACTCTTTGGTACCATAAATTGTCCCTTATGTTACCATAAATTGTACTTTTTGATGCCATAAATAGTACTTTTTGGTACAATAAATTGTACTTATTTTGGGGCTACTTTCACGTGCATTTCGCAGAATTGAGTCCCGAATCAGTGAGCTGAAAAATATTGTACTGTATTATACTTTGATGCTATAAATGAGTGAGACTCTGCGTTTTCTGTAATTGTATCGCTATTTGTATTTGTATTTCTTGATCTCGTAAGTTGTTGCCACCAATAGTCAATGTGTATTCTAATCTTTTTATCTTAGCGCATATTTTTAGCTCATCTTTTGATTTTTCTTTTTGCTTACCAATCAATTGTTACTCCTAGACAAGTTTCTGCTCTGACTGAAATGTCCACCACTAGAACATCTTCCTTTTTCCTCCTTATACTCTCAAAACTGCTAATTTAGTCAATTACCAGTTTATCTGAAAATCTTTTAAACGGAAATCAGTTTTTTCATTTCCTTTTTTTGTGCTGTTTTTGCTAACTGTGTTATGCGACTTTTATTGGTTTGTTTTCACCAAATAGCGCCCCATAACAATAGAAACGCAATCATACAACCAAATCTTTTTCTCTATATTTGGGGTTATCTTTGTGTAAGTGGGTGTATGCGTGTGAGTGTTTGACTGGGTGTAAGTGTTTCAAAAACTTTTCACCATTAACTAACACATCATTATCGTAGCCACCACCAACATTTCCTTCCATCAGCCCAGCGGGAGGGTCTAAGGTTTTTTTTCTCCCCCTATTGTGCTGCTAAAAAGCCTGACAAAGAAAAGGATCGTTATCATCATCATCATCGTCGTATGGCATACATTACACCCGCATAACAAAACACTTAATTTACAAAGCTTTTTTCCAGTTGTTTTTTTTTCGCCTTTCTGTTGGTTTTTCTTTGCTCTCGGTGACAAATCCTTCATCCATTCCATTTCCCACACCAATGTTTTGGTTTTCGCTCCATTTTGCATTTATCCCTGACAATTTTTTGGCAAGGGGGAAGTGGCAGGGGGCGGCAAATGCAAGGAATGTGTTAAATTTTAACCTAAAGCAAAGATTTACATATCATTTGGAAAATATACATACGTGAAGTGAAGAAGAAGCTACCAGGATACACGACATGAAAAAAAATTTAAGAAATCATATTCATTTTGGTTGAGGTAAATTATACCAGCCCCGGGTATTCCTTAGGGTTGCTGGGAGGATTTGGGAACCATGAGGTTATAAGGCTACGCAGAGAAACATCCAAATACCGGCAGCCCAAAAAAAAAGAAGCATATTAACTTGTTCGTCCGCCTTCTGCAGCAAATAAGAAATGACAGTTTACACAAAAAAACACACACAGGAAAAAAAGACGAAAAATGTTTACTTCTCGAATTTGCTTAAGAATGGCGATGCTCAGGTTGGGGTGAGGTCTAATAATTTTTGTAACATACTGAAGCTTTTGAGGGTAAATACTGACAAAGAAAAATTAGATGTGGATATGTGACAATATTTTGAAAAAAAAGTAATTAATACAATAAAATATTGAGGTATTTTTTGTTGGCTCCAATTTTTTTTTTATCTATTCAGTTATTTTTCCCTTACACAGTACAAAATTTTTCAGCTCATTGATTTGGTACTCAATTCTGAGAACTGCACGTGAAAGTAGCCCCAAAAAGAAGAAGTTCTGCATCATTCGTTTTGTCAAGTTACATGCCAAAATAATTTAATATTGATTTGAATTTAGTAAGCATCGTATAGGGAGATTTGTTACGTTTTAGGCTCTTTTCTTTAGACTATCCTCTATTCAATAGTTTACCATTTTTAACCCTCCCTCATCAAATAACATAGACACATCCCGACGAACAAAAAAAAAACATCTTTTTGGGGCACAATTTTATGTTCATGCTCGTAACACGCCTTAACTCTTTCCGCAGCCACAGCACCCTTTTTTAGTGAAAACGGAAGCCTCTTCGAATCAAATACAACACTCGAAAGCTTAAGAGCGGTAAAGTAAACTAAAGAGGTAGGAGTTAAGGTGGCAAGTAAAAGATACCCAGTCAACGGTAATGTGAAGCTACAAAAAAACGCACACACAAGGAATCATCAGACACCATCACCAGCTACAACACATCCTTGATGACCCATGCCTTAAACATTCTCTCATTCTTCTACAATGCGGGCCTGCCTCTTGCCCCTTCTTGGCTTATTCATACAAATGATATGGAAGAAAAGCAAACCGTAGACTAGTTAGTAGTAGTAGTGTATAACTTGTGTTCTAAGTGACAACTTAAGAAAATTGTTAAAGTTTTTTTTCGTTGTCTCTCCCTCTTCTTTATTTTGGGATCTGTATTCGCATACGCTAATGTGGAAATGGGAATGTAAGGGGATTCTCACTATTATATGATGTTTAATGTCCCTGTGTGTTTGAGTGTTACCTGTACCTGTGTCACAAACGTTTAACCGTGTGTGTGTGTACAAAATTTGTTAGATTGTTAGTTATGTTGTAACATCACCACTATAAATTAGGCTTAAATGAAGTGAACGAACATCTTTTTTTGACTGGCGGAGTTGGTGGTGTTGCCCCCTTCACTGCTATACTTTTTGTGTACATTTGCCTTCATCTGTGGCGTTGAAATGCCGAGCTTAAGATTTTAAGAAGTGTAAATATTTCTTGTAGGATAAATAAAAAGGGGTATGTCTCTCTGGGGCAGAATTTCAAGGATATAAAGGGGCGAGCTGCTTTTATTTTCGGTTAAGTGCTTTTCAACTATGCCAATATTTATAGTTTGTCTCGGTTAAGAGCTTCTGGTGGAGGAAATTGCAAATGGTAGGATAAAAATATTATAAAATAGTGGTTTCAAAGATGTTTTATAGTTTTTGGGCGAGATCTAAATAATTAAGATACCAATAGCATTTTGGAACTTTTTCAGGGTCATTGTCTGGGGAGTGAGTGTTGCTAAGGCCTAAATAAATAATTTACATTAATATATTTGTATAAAAAATCAAGCATCAAATATATATTAACAAATTAAATCTTGTCATGATAACATAGTACAACATTTTTCAGCTCATTGATTTGGGACCCAATTCTGTGCATATGAACATTCGTCAATTCGTTGTGCATATAAACATACATATATACATTAAAATTGCCCGACCGGAATATTGTGCCACTTGATGTAAACACTTTTCAGAAAGTTTCAGTTGAAAATCCCTACTTACATATACACTCACCCTCAATAAAAACTTTCTCCAAAACGTTATCCCGATTTAACTTTACTAAATACAGAATTTGGGCACGATTGTGTTGGATTTATTGATATTATATCTCCATGTATAAAGTCGGCGGAGTGGTGCATTTGTATGGCATGTGCCAGAAGGGGCGTGGCTAAACCGCTAGTTTTTTTCTCCAAAACTTTATCCTGATAACTTCAAATCGATATTAAATTATTATGGCATGTAACTTGACAAAACGAACGATGCAGAACTTCTTCTTTTTGGGGCTACTTTTACGTGCAGTTCGCAGAATTGAGTCCCAAAATCATGTGTTGTACTGTGTAATGGTAAACATATAAGAAAAAAATGAGGCATAAATTTATTCATTATCTGTACTATCGTATACATCATCATTAGAGTGGGTCAATTTTTTTTTTTTCACCAAGCGGTTATCATGATCTTAATCTACGATTAATTCTAAGAAAATTTGCCTAAGAAACCTTGGGTATAAAATAAAAAACGAGTATCGGTTTTTAACGAGAAACTTTTACAATGAAACTGTTGTACTCCGTATGATTTATGTGGAATATTACTTATGATAATCATACGCCACCATATAGTATTTGTGTTATGTCTACTAACCTAACTTACTAACTACAAATCGATATTAAATAAGTATGGCATGTAACTTGACATAATGAATGATGCGGAACTTCTTCTTTTTGGGGCTACTTTCACGTCCAGTTCTCAGAATTAAGTCCCAAAATCATGTGTTGTACTGTGCTATAAGTAAAACATCATTCCTCTGACCAGTTATATCTTACCTCAGTTAACTTTTGGCAACGTAAAACAATTCTACTAAATTATCTGACACAGGTTCCTAAAATCCAGTTTTTTTTTTCAACTTCATTACACATCTAAACTTGCCCCTTGCCTAACTAAAACGTAACTGTTTCCTATGTTTGCCTTCTTTTTCCCACCCTTCCCCTCTGCCAGACTTTGTTTATTCCATGTGGTGTAATCTTATTTAAATTACATATAAAATATTTCTGTGTGCTCGTTTTTGCCTTTCATCGTTAACACTGAACAACATTAAGCGACCCTTGAAAGGACCTCTTGAGGACGTGTTTAAGGATACGTTTACGTTTGTGTATTTAGTTATGTTATTTGCTCCTTCCAACAGCTAGCATATTTCGTTGTTGCTGTTGTTATTGTTGTTTTTTTTTTCTCTTGAATATTTTGCCCACTTTACGATTTGCTTACGCTCGTCGTATTTATGTTCCCTTCAGACCGTACCGTACCGTACGTCGTCTGTAGGTTTCTTTATTGTGCTTTAAGTATTTTGCATGTTAAACATGTGTTTTCATGTTTGTTCGTTCAATAGGGGCGGAGCGGAAATGAATGAAAATCAAGTGGGGCAGTGGCGGGAGGGAAGTCTTACAAAAAAATTTTGCCCTAACCCGATTTCTTGAGGTTCCAAAATGCATCAAACCAAATCACCAATCTGTATTTTTTCGTTATTTTTTTCATTGTTGTTCTTTATGTGAAGGGTTGGCATAGGACTTTCATCGTGGTTATTTTTCTAGTTTGAGATTTTTTTTTCTCTCTTTCACGTTTTTAACTTAAGTATTGTTATTAAGTGTAGAATAGCAAATAGGCATTTAACATGTTAGGGTAGGAAGTTTTTTGTTTGTATGCTCCTTTCCACCAAAAATTGTTGCCATAATAGCAGCAATGCTGCGGAGTGAATTAATTTTATGTTCGCCTTTTTTTGTGCGTTAACAAAATGCCAACAGAAATGTTAACATGAATAGGTTTGCCAGAGTGTGGAAGTGGGTACACTTTGTATTTATGTAATCATATAAGTTCTTGGGGTTTAATCTTAAGGTGTTTGCTTTCATATGCTGATGAAATAGAATTTGCAGTCTTTACAACTTGAGTCCTTAACATTTTAGGCAATAAACGAAAATTAAAGCAAAGGCAAAAAAAAAAATCAGGAGTTACGAAATATTTCTAATATGTATATTTATTATATCCAAAAATGATTACAGCTCGTAGGATTCTTTAATTCTCCGAATTCACGGCCATTTTTATAATCATCTGCTTGAAATTCGGCAACTGCTTTAATATGAGGCAATACACATAACATTAAGAAATGTATCATTTTCACCCCAACTTTGTCGTATTAGAAAACTTTTCCGAACCATATCTAAAAATCAATTTCATATAAGAAGGCTGACTGAAAAAGTTATAAATTTCAGGTATTAAATTCGCAACTTAGCAACACCTAACAGAATTTTTATTTATGACTGCCAGCAGGTTGTGTGTGTGTGTACCAGTCTAAAATATTGAAAAAGATCGCGCGCGAGAGCACATACAAGGATTCAATGTGACACACACGCATACTTACGCATAAGTGTACGTTAAGAACAACAGCTCAACAAATTCAATACTTTTGTCAGCACTTCTGTAGGAGAAAAATGTATTGCCACTTATAACGAAAAAGGAAAGAGAACGTACGATACAGTCTCTTATTGAAGCAGTTGGGTATGTGGGAGATATACATATAAGTAGGGAAGGAATTTTATGCATTTAAAAATCGAAAATATTCGCGTATAACATGCACTTAAAATTCAGAAATATGCACTAAAAACACATAAAATATGAAATAAAAAAATTATTTTTAATTGTAAATGCGCATGAATTTTGGCAAAAAAGGACACAAAATAAATGTAATGAAATTAAATTAATATTAATTTTAAATCGATATTCGATTTGATATAACATATTTGATTTTGTTAAGCCTCGCTCCCAATCTTGAAAGCGGAATACTAGGACATCTTTTATTAAAGTTGTTAATCCAATAATCAAAATTATGCAACAAAAACAGGCATTTATTTTAAAATTTGCTAAAATTTGCGCATTCATATGCAAAAACATGTATTTTTCGTAAAATATGCAAAATATGCAAAAACGATGGAATGCCATTTAAAAGAAAATTCTATGCTTCGTAAAGATAACTAAACCGTTTCTATATTAGGATGTCCAGAAAAAATCGGCATTTGCATAAGATTTCTTGCCCTACATATAAGCATTATATTTTATTAGCATTTGAGCAATGATCTTTGCATAATCGATTGCATGTTCTTTACTTTGAATTAGAATATTGTAATTTTTTCCAAATATTAAATTTTATTTTTGTTGTGTAACAAACTAAATCAACTTTTGCCCATAGATTTCCCACAAAAGGTTAAAGAGTTTTACTTATAAAAAAAGTTGTTAATAATAAAAGCAAAATAATGCAAAAAAAACATGCATTTATTATAAAATTTGCTAAAAAAAATTCGCATAAATATGCAAAAACATGTATTTTTCGTAAAATATGCAAAATATGCAAAAACGATGGAATGCTATTTTAAAGGAAATTTCATGATTCGTAAAGATAACTAAACCGTTTCTATATTAGTATGTCCAGAAAAAAATATGCATTTGCATAAGATTCCTTGCCCTCCCACAAAAAGTTAAAGCGTTTTACTTTTAAAGAAGGTTTTTAATCAAAAAAGCAAAATTATGCAACCAAACATGCATTTATTGTAAAATTTGCTAAAAAAAAATGCGCATAAATATGCAAAAACATGTATTTTTCGTAAAATATGCAAAATATGCAAAAACGATGGAATGCCATTTTAAAGGAAATTTCATGATTCGTAAAGATAAATTAACCCTTTCTATATTGGTATGTCCACAAAAAATATGCATTTGCATAAGATTCCTTGCCCTACATATAAGAATCATATTTTAATAATATAGCACTTGAGTAATGATCTTTGGATAATCGATTACTTATCCTTAACTTTGAATTAGAAAGATGTAGTTTTTTCCTAATACTAAATTTTATTTTTATTGTCCTTTTTTTATTATTTTTATTAAATACAACTTTTGCCCAAAGATGTCCCACAAAAAGTTAAAGGCGTTTTACGTTTTAAAGTGGTTGTTAATCAAAAAAGCAAAATTATGCAATAAAAACATGCATTTATTGTAAAATATTCCAAATATACATAAACGATTGAATGCCATTTTAAACGAAATTTCATGCATTTGCATAAGATTTCTTGCGCTACATATAAGCATTACTGTTAAAAAGCATTTGAGTTATGATCTTAACATAATCTATTACTTGTTATTTTGCTTTGAATCAGAAAATTGTAATTTTCTTCAAATATTAAATTTTATTTTTGTTGTGTAACAAATTATAATGCAACTTTTGTCCACATAAAGTTAAATGCATTTTACGTTTTAAAAAGGAAAAAGCAAATTATAAAACATGCATCTATTGTAAAATTTGCTAAAAGATGCGCATAAATAAGCAATAACACGTATTTTTCATAAAATATGCAAAATATGCATTAACGATTGAATGCCATTTTAAAGGGAATTTCATGATTTGGCAAGATAACTGAACCATTTCTATTTTATGATGTCCAGAAAAAATATGCATTTGCATAAGATTCCTTGCCCTACATACAAATAACCATTACATTTTACACAGTACAACATTTTTGATCTTATGGATTTGGGACTCAATGTTGAGAACTGCACTTGAAAGTAGCCCACAAAGAAGAAGTTTTGCATCATCCTTTTGGTTGCAGGAAAGTACTTTTTGGTACCATTAAAGTACTTTTCGAAACCACAACGGAACTTAATGATGCAATTGAAGTATAGAATATAAGTTCTTTTGGTACAACAAATAAACGTTTTTGGTACAAAAGAAGTACTTTCTGGTACAAGTTAAGTAAATTTTTTGTACAATAAATATACGTTCTAGTGCGAAAAAATCAAAGTACCAAAAATCAAACTTAAATTCGGTTGATATTCAATCATGTTACTGACTTGTAAGTGCATAAATGTACTAAAAACCGATTTTTTACCCGAAACTCAAGATTTTGGGGGGTGGTAGGGAGATTTCTAAAACATATTTATGTTGTACTCAACTGCCCCTACCAGAAAAATAGTATCATTTTCCAGGTATATTTTTGTGTCGCACTGTGTTATTAAGCCATTAAGCAGCCATCTTAAAAAAACTAATGATGCAGAAGTTATTATTTTTGGGACTACTTTCACATGCAACTATCAGAATTGAGTCCCGAAATCATGTGTTGTACTGTGTTATATTTAATGTGATACATTGAATAATTCACAAATTATATAAGATACGTAATTGTATATTTTATAAGTGAATAGTCCTGTTAACACATTTGGACTATACAGCAATTTTGCACCGAATCATTACCTCCACCCATTTGAACATCAAAAGACTACCCCTACCTACCATAAGGATCCTTAAACGGGTTTCCTTGCATAAGACTACTACACGACGTGAACACGACGCCATGAATGTAGTCTGAAAAGGTATCCTTAAGCTATGCCTGGATGCATATGTGTTACAGTGATTCGTTTTTTCGGTACAAATTTATATTCATCTTAATCATTACATGCTGCTGCTGCTTCTACTAGGACTACTACTCAGTCTCTTCGAGGGTTCTGTCTTTTTGCACAAGTGTTTTTCCTTTTTCTCCGTTACCTTCCTGGGACCCATCACACTCCCCATACTACACTCTTACATGGAATTTCCTTCCTGCAGTGGCAAGTGTTCGTGTAAATGTGTCTTAATATTCATGTAAATGCCAACAGGCGTTGTCGTTACGTTTTCGGCTAACGAAATAAATGTCTACATATTAAGGTCTGTGCTCGTATGGGAGTATGTGAGTGTGTTTGTGACATTCTGAGAATATTTGAGTAAATTGAAATATTTCATTGTGGTATTTATGCGAATGCCTTGAAATCGAATACATTTGGGGTTTTCTTATGCCAAACAAGAAGGTTATTTTGCCAATACATAATGATTTCAATCAAATGCAAGTGGCAATGTTAGATAATAAGTAACAACTAACCTAGAAGTTTTTGGTAACATAACAAAGGTTGTTATAATTATGAAATATTTAGTTGTTTCTATTTCATAAATCCTTCGAAATTTGTTGACAGCAGACTGTTCTGTTATGTTTGACATATATGTGATTATTTTATGTTGAAATAATTATGAAATATTTATTTGTTACAGTTTCATAATTCTTTTAAAATTGGCAGCAGACTATTCTGTTATGTTAAACATATACATAAGTATTATTATTATTCATTCCTTTGGTTCCTACAAGGACCATAGGGACTTGTAACATATAAGCGATTACAATAAACTTAACATGTACATTAGACCATTTCATTTTACCAATTTTTTCAAAAAGTCATTGGGATAATATATTTTCTAATTCTACTTGAAAAAACAAAAATTTTGGTATATAAAACTTTAAAATTGATCGACTTTTAGGGGTCGCGCAAAATCGTTTAAGGTTTTTGGCTGCAAAAAGGCATGTTTCAAAAATACTGATTTACTTATATGATTAAAAGTTGTGATACGCTTGACCGATTTTGTTCAGAATAGACTTGTTTTAAAGGTAATAATATTTCACACATTTTCTGTGAAGACATCAAAACATTTCAGATAGTAGTTTGAGTTTAAGAACCCTTCAAATCTAAAAATTTTAAAATTTTAATTCAAAATTTACCTACTTTTGCCCATTAAAAATTATTTTTTTTAGTTTTAACTCTAATTTTTGTATATCTTTAAATGCACAATTGACAAACACTTCCTAACGATACTTTTGATGTATAATATAATGAATAGAATTTTTAATTGTTGCTGAAATTTTTACTATTTCGCTAGTGATGAGCTAAATGGATTAATTCAGATCAACATTTTTGTGGTCAAAATTTACGTTCAAAACTGGTTTACGTGTCCCCTTGCAACACAAGCCCCATTAAACGACATTTTGTTGATAAAATCTTAAAAAAATACCGCAAATCAAATGAAATGATAGCAAATGTTGCACTCAAAACTTTTGTGTGGCATTTATGGTATATAAGTGACATCGCGTTCGGCTTTTTTCTTTTCGACCCCACGCATAACGAAGGAACTTTAATTAAAATTACATCTGCATTAAAGCATCCTGGTGACCAAGATTGCGAAGGAAATGTTACAAAAATGATTTCAGAAAATACTTTGAAATTCTTCAATATTATTGGAATAGACAGCAGTTTTCTTGCTATCCACCCGTCAAATTGGCCCAAGAATGAGAATTTTAAACGGATTAAAGAAATTGTGAAAAATATCAGCGTTGTCAACGATTGCTATTGGGTTTATTAAAACTGTGAACAACACTTTGACGAAGGATAATAACCAGCAAAACTAATTAGTACAAGTCATCTAAAAACGCAATAAAACATACAAAATGAACACAAAAGGTGTTATTGTATCCAATTTGAAAAAAAGTCTTCTTTTTAATTACATAAATCGTTTTCCTTACTAAAAATATACATAGTACACAGTTTTTGTTTAATTTTTATCACTATTGATTATTATTGCTGCTGCTGAACATATGTCATTTGCATGGTCCTGCCATACATCAAAAGTATCGTTAGAAAGTGTTTGTCAATTGTGCATTTAAAGATATACAAAAATTAGACCCAAAACTAAAAAAAATTTTTAGGTTTGAAAGGATATTAATCTCAAACTATTATCTAAAATGTTTTGATGTCTTCACAGAAAATGTGCGAAATATTATTACCTTTAAAACAAGTCTAATCTGATTAAAATCGGTCAAGCGTATCAAAACTTTTAATCATATAAGTAAATCAGTATTTTTGAAACATGCCTTTTTGCAGCCAAAAACCTTAAACGATTTTGCGCGACCCCTAAACGTTGATCAATTTTCAAGTTTTATATACCAAAATTTTTGTTTTTTTAATTAGAATTAGAAAATATATTATCCCAATGACTTTTCGAAAAAATTGGTAAAATGAAATGGTCTAATGTACATATATGTAATTTTTTCAGTATTACTTTTATGTGATTCCCAGTCTTGTAAGTGTTACCCCTAGGGTATAGACACAGATTTTATCAACGTAGCAGCCATCATTTAAGGATTCCATTATCCCTCTTTAGTATAATGTGCTAAAGGGGTAATTGCTATCCTAACGAAATGCTGATAGTGCAATTTCATGGTTTGTTAATACTCCACGTTTTCATAAAAAATGCCTGAAAAATCTAAAATTTACCGCATTATCCTTTTGCGGTCTATTTTAGCACTTGAGAAGAATAACAACATTTTGTTTTGTATAAAAATCAATAAAATGTATCTTCATTCATGTGAACAACAAAAAAGCCCAGACATTAACAATGAATCACCTCGTCTCAAGTCTAGGCAATTCAACATTATCTGTCTCTCCGCTCTCTCTCTTTCTACACCAAAGATAACGAGTCGTTTTGTATGTGTGTGCCAGTTTGCAAGTCACATCATGTCCTTTTTTGCGTTGGCTTCCAAGAATGCGTTAACATTTTGAAACTAATAAAAGCCAATTGGCAAACTTAACATTTCATGTTGTTCTTTAGTTTTTTTATTTAGGAATTTTTTTGTGCGCATTCTAGGCAGACATAAATAAGCGATAGCAACTGATTGAAATTCCTAACGCAGGACGTGTCATATCATTGCCAAACACAAAATGGCTATAACAAAGAGAAAACTAAAACAGAAATAAAAATAAAAATAGAAAAACAATCGCATAAGGATCGCACCCTAACAATAACAACAAAAAGGCAACACAGGCGTTGGACATGAAAACTGCATTTGTAGTTGTGTGATGGGATATGTAGGAGCCAAAAATAAATAAAAAAAAACTAAAACAAGTGTGGATTTTATGTTCATTCTTTGTACTGACCCAAAAAAAAAAACATAAAAGCTAACAAACATAGATAAGACCAACCATAAATATGTCCTTTCGCACATAAACAGATTCTCTTAAACGCTTGTCTTGTCTAGGAATACCACAATCAAAGGACTTAAATCCACCCACACAACAGAGAGGTGGAGAAAAGACTAGCATGCATAGGTTTTTGGTATAAAAAAGTACACGGTTGGATTTCAAGTATTAAGTTATAAGTGGGATTGCAATTAAACAAGGTGCAATTTTCGCTCGTTTCTATGGATGTTGTAATATGATTGAAGTCTGATATCTATATCGTGAGTAGCCTGCAAAAAGGTCTCAAGTCCCTTTTTGTGTTTATGTGTTGTTGATGATTTAAAGTTTATTGCCGCCTGTGTTTTGATACAATATTTACGAAACTATTTGTAATATACATGGGATTTTTTTACTCACACTTTTGGCACACTTTTGCTTCATTAAGTCCATTTGACATAAAAGTGGACTTGGGACCTTTTTGCATGATACCCACCATATGTGAATTTGTTAGCGGGGTCCTATATAGAAATGTTAAAGACGTATAACCCGTATACTTAATTTATGTTCAAAAGTACTTTATGATGTTACAAGATTTTTTTTAAAACCCCCTTTTGGGTACTATTATTGTACTTTTCAACAAATTAAAAGTACCTTGTGATAGTACAAAGAAGTCCTTTCGAACAAAAATGTACTGTTTGACACAATAAATGAAAAGGTACTTTGTTGTACAACACAGTACAACATTTTTCAGCTCTTTGATTTGGGACTCCATTCCGAGAACTGCACGTGAAAGTAGCCCCAAAAAAAAGAAGTTCTGCATCATTCATTTTGTCAAGTTACAAGCCATAATAATTTAATATCCATTTGCAGTTAGTAGGTATCGTATAGGGGAATTTGTCACGTTTAAAGCTCTTTTGTTTGATATAACTCGAGAACCCCAAGTCCGATTTAGCTGAAACAAATTTAAGAATTACAATTCCTTTAATCGGTACATAAAACGTTTCCCAACATCAGCAACAGTTTCACTTCTTCATTCATCAAATGATTTTAAACTGGGTTTTGTTTTGTAGCAGTTACAGTAAAACTATTGTACTCCGTGACGTATGATTTACGTGGAATATTACTTATGATAATCATACGCCACCATATAACAATAAAAACGTCACAAATTCCTCTATACCATACTTACTAACTTCAAATCGATATTAAATTATTATGGCATGTAACTTGACAAAACGAATGATGTAGAATTTCATCTTTTCGGCGACACTTTCACGTGCAGCTCTCAGAATTGAGTCCCAAAATCATGTGTTGTACTGTGTAAGGATCTCCATACAGCACTATCGCGTCCCTATTGTACAATAAAATTACCTTTTGATGCAATAAAATACTTTGAGTTTTAAAAATTACTTTTTAAAACAATAAAAGTACTTTTTAGTACAATAAAAGTACCTTTTTAAATACTGAAGGTTCTTTTTGGTACCGTAAAAGTACTTTTTGGTACCATAAAGGTACTTTTGGTATATAATATATATTTTGACACAATAAATATACCGTTTGGTGCAAGAGAGGTAATTGTTGGTACAATAAAAGTACATTTTGCACTAAATGTTCTTGGTATAGCAATAAGAGTACTTTGTAAAATAAAACACTCAGTGTTACACTAGGATTACCTTTTGGTACTATAAATGTACTTTTTGAGTGGGAGTGGGACCGGCCGTGGCATAGTGGTTAGAACACGCGACTGCCATATGGGAGATCACAGGTTCAACTCCTGGCTCCAGTCATCTTAAAAAAAGAAAAATTTTCTTTGATTGTCGGCTCCCCTCGAATGTTGTTGACAGCAACTTCACAGTATAAGTGTCGAGTCAATCGGCATGTCTAGTAAGAGCTTCTCAAACAGTTAGTCGTGAATCTAAAAATAGAAAGTTAATACACAACAACGCGATAAGCTATCCCATACCTCATTCATGGGGTGCAAAGGGAAATTAAGTAAGTAAGTAATATACACTAAAAATAGCTTTTGGTGCTATAAAACTACTTTCAGTACAGAAAAGTACTTTTTAATACAATATAAGATCTTTGTGGGCTATTAAAGTACCTTAGATATAAAAACACTTTGTTGTACACTAAAAGTACCTTTTGGTTTGGTACTACAAAGGTTTCTTTTGGTACATCATTGGCAACTTTCGGTACAAAAATTTTATTTTTAATACAACATATTTTCTTTGTAAGACAATAAAATTTTTTTTTTGTGATATAAAGACACTTAAAGGACCTTTTGGTACTATGAAACTACTTTGTGGTACAATATAGGTACCTTCCGGTACAATAAAAGCATTTTTATGCTATAAAAGTTCTTTGTGGTTCAATTAAAGTACTTTGTGGTATAAAAACCACCTCTTGGTACTATGGAATTAGCTTAGGGTACAATAAAATTATCTTTTGGTACATTAAAAGTACTTTTTGATATAATTGATAAAAATAAAAGTACTTTTTGTACAATATAAGTACTTTAGTAGTACAACAAATGTATAACAAAAGTACATTGAACCATTTGGTGCAATAAAGGTACGGTTTTGGTACAATGAAAGTACATTTTGGTAAAAATAATAAAAGTATATATGATACGATAAAAGTACCGTTATGTACAAGAAGGGTACCTTTTGGTAAAAAGTACAATTAAAGAGCATTTTGTTATATAAAAGTAATTAATGAAATTAATTAAAGTTACTTTCTGGTAAAAGTAAAATACTATTTGGTACAATAAAATTAGTACTTTATACAATAGAATTACTTTTAGGTATAGTCGAAGTAGGAAAAAGGTACTTTGCCGTATAAAAAAGTACATTTGATACAATAAAAGTACTCTTTGATAAGTAAAATAATTGTACTTTGTTGTATTTTAAAGCTACTTTTTGTTACAATAAATGTTGTTTTGGGACAATGGCAAAAAGTATTACATGATATAACATAAAAGTAGTTTCTACAATAAATGTAATTTGTAACATTATAAAAGTAGTTTCTGGTACAATAATGTTACGTTTTTGTGCAATGTAAGAATATTTCGGTACAATAAAATCACTCTTTAACAACCAAAGCACTTTGCGATACATCTACAGCAAATTTTTGTTGCAATAAAAGTACTTTCGGGGGATCCATGGTTCGATTCCTTTCACCAGTCATCCACATTTTGTCATTCATTGCCGGTATCCTTAATGTTTACGACAGCAACTTCGCAGTAAAGTGTCGAGTTTCTCAAACAGTGACGGTCGCATTCGTCTATAAACAAGTAGGTGCTGTTTGTTGTTGAACTACAAATAGAAAGCGTGTTAATTCACAACATCGCGAGAATCTCTCTCATTCCACATTCATGTTAAGGGAAAAGAAATAAAATAATGCTTTTTAGTAAAACAAAAGTACTTTTTAAGATATTGAAAATAATATTAGATAGTTCGTTACAAAACAAATGAACACCTTTTGTACCTGAAAATTTTAAAAGTCCTGTTTAAAGTTCAAATTTAAAAGTGATTTACCATTAGCTAATTCTACTGATCATATTGTACATTAAAAGTGATTCTTTAAAATTAGTTTCTCTACTTTTTATGGTCAACATTATTGTGGTTTTCGTAACGGCTTTTAAAGCAATAATTTTTTGAAAAAAAACCACAGTGTTTTCTAAATAAACTTCGCTTGTCTGTTGCCGCTATCTAAAAATTGTGTTCAATAATATTTCTGTGGTGAAGAGGAAAAAGTGCTAAAGTCGATTTAAGCAAAAATTTGATTACTTTTTACTTTTGACCATAGCCCCTTACATTAAATAATATCTGAATTAGAATGTACAACAATTTGTTCCTTAGTTAGCATAGATTCGATGGATGACTTTCACGTATACTAGAATCACCTTAAGTTTTTAAAAATAAGGTTTAAATTTGGAGAGTGCTCTCCTGCAAAATCAGACTTAAGCAGTTTTTCCTTTTCACCACAGATTTATAGACAGCAAGTTGTCTTTATAGTCTGACCATTTTGGGTTTGTTTAAATATTTCTTAGATATAGGTATTTTAAAAGAGCTACAAGAAGAAAAATTATAACTTTGTAAAAAATATGTTTTAAGAAAAATGCGCAAGTTCATGTTTTTTTCTCGGCTATATATCAAAGCTATATATTATTAAATGTCGTGGAGTATTCTTTCAGGTCATGTTAAAGGTACACACATTTTATTTCATTTTAATTATTTATTTAAAATTTACAAATACACCTTGAAATGAATCACTATTTTTATTTATATTTTCTAAAACACAGAATGGAAAGCTACTAACCTAGGCAGTATTGGTTTATTATTCACCTGCTCAGATTTATGTACCACTACTTCACTTATAAGAAATAACCGCCACTCCCTGTTATCGGCACACTCTTCTTCACGTGCTTACCACTCATTGTTTCTGCCACGAGTTCAACGTGTTGAGCTAAACGGAAATCAAATTTCATGACTATAGAATTTTGTGCATGGCAATGTTAACAAATTACTCTATACTCAATTTTCATGATTCGTTGGCGGCACCACGTGATGCATGGCCACATCCACCGCTCCCTCTACACCCGTATAGGGAATGAGCTTCACACACACATCCACCTCACTTGTTAAATGCTCAAGTGTTTCCTGAAGCTCTTATGGCTGAAGTTGATTTTCGTTTTTAGCGAGAAGTGCAAGAAAACGAATAAATTAAATTTTATTACAGTTCATGTGCATTTTTGGATTACTCTCTGTGGGTGGCGGGGGCGTAGGGGAGACTTAAAACGTGCATGGTCATGTCTTACATATGCCTGCAGGATAATTAAAAATGGAATTTATGTGAAAGAGTTTTGAAATAAAATTTAAATTCGTAATAAAATCTTTTGTGCCTTTACCACTAATGCCAACAGAGCAGAGCTCATTACAGTGCAATGTAGCATTGTAATTGTTTTGCTTTAAACTGTAAAGTTTTAATTTGAAATTTGGGAAGGATATTTCTTCTGCCTATTTGCCTGCCTTTCATTTTACATATTGCTGTACAAATATTTCATTAAATCCAAATTAGAAATCATCTTTATACAATTTGGGCTTTTGTGAATTTTTCCCCTTTGCCTAAATCTAAATTGTGTTTATTACAATTTTAATAAGTAATGCTTTAAAATTTTTCATATGCTTTTTTTTGCCTGGCCTTCACCATTGAAGGCATGGAGATTATGACGATTGTTCGTTTTTAACAATTTTACAAGAATTTAATTTCATTATCCTTTTGTTTACTTTTCCCGTACTCTGTTTTACGTTTAGTACGTTTTTGCTGTCTTCCCTCCCCTCCTTAACTCTTGTTTATCTCAATCATTTTGGCGACCTTAGCATTGTTTTGAACTGAATGCTTTATTTCATAATTTTTTTTGCTCATCTTTGTACTTTTAACTCATTACAGGATTTTCCACTGGATTGCATTTTAATAATGAAAATATGCTTAAGGCATTATCCCACCACCAAACCCGATCGACTATGCTGGCTAGCAATCTAAAGACAACAACAGCCCGAGTATCAGCAGTCCAAGAGCTTCAACTGCTTTGTATGAGTTTAAGCTGGACCTTTTCCATCGATGCGGCTACGTCGTCAGCAGCAGCAGTAGCAGTGCCCACACCATCATCATCATCATAGCCATCCATGCCTCATTGCAATACAGACAAACCATTAAGAAACTAAAAGTATTCCGGCTTGGCAGCAGTTACGAAATAACAACACAAAACGAAAGACACGAATATCAGAACAGAAAATACTCGATTTTCGCTTTTCACTCTTCCCTCCTCCCCGTCCCAATCATACGCAAAACTTTGTTGAAATGTCTGGCAAAGCGAAAAATCTGAAATTATGAAAGGCCAAACGACGATAGAGTGATGTGGAAAATAATGAATTAAGTTCAATGTTTTACCATTCAATCCATTTTCAAGTGAAATTAAATTAAAAAATAATTCTCTAAACGATTATCTCTCAACAATGTTGTTGTGAAAACGGAAACGGAAAAGTAAAACGAGCGCCGTTTGTATGGAGTAATAAAGTGAAAACGGTAGAACGCGCGCGTTACGTAAAAATAAATAAAGCAAGAGAGCAGAAAACTGCAACGGAATTGAAGTGTGAAATGATATTAACATTACCGTGAAATTGAGGTGAGTACCAAGGTGCATATACAAAACATATTGTAGTTTATTGGGGGGTAAGCTACGAAGTTACGTTACATGATTAGTTTTGGGAGGGAAATTGCGGGAAATGTGTATGATATTGCATTATAGCGAGAATAGTCCTTGGGGGTTGCTGGCAGATTTATAATGATTAAGAATTTTTTGGAAGTTATTTCAATGGGATTTGCAATAGCTAGCGATTGCTATGAATATGTTTAATAGTATTTTTAATGATAACACAGTACATCACATGATTTTGGGACTCATTTCTGAGAACTGCACGTGAAAGTAGCCCCAAAAAGAAGAAGTCCTGCATCATTCGATTTTTTAAGTTACATGAGTAATCGATTTGCAGTTAGTAAGTATCATATAGGGGAATTTGTCATGTTTTAGGCTCTTTTGTTTAACATAACATAAATAAATACTATATGGTGGCGTATGATTATTATAAGTAATATTCCACGTAAATCATACGCCACGAAGTACAACAGTTTCATTGATACTGCTACCAACCAACCCTAGTTCATAGTCGTTTGATCAATGGAAAAATGAAACTGTTGCTTATGTAGGGAAACGTTGTATGAAAAGATTAAAGGAATTGTAATTTTTAATTTTTTTTAAATTTCTCTAGTCGTTCTCGAGTTATGTCAAACAGAAAAGCCTAAAACGTGACAATTTCCCCTATACGATACTTACTAACTTCAAATCGATATTAAATTATTATGGTATGTAACTTGACAAAACGAATGATGCAAAACTTCTTCTCTTTGGGGTTACTTTCACGTGCAGTTCTCAGAAATGAGTCCCAAATCAATGAGCTGAAAAATGTTGTACTGTGTAATTGTGGTTCTTATTTAACAGTTAACATAGATTTTAGTGGACGTTTTGTGGGCATCGGAGCAGCAGGAGATGATTTCATAAAAAAATTATGAAAATAACAAAAAATTGTATGGGGTGGTCCCTAGATGGGTTTGCTTTATATGGCCGTAAAAGTTTATGTTTTCTCCCCCCAGTTTTGTAGTTTGTCTGAAGACAATTTGAGGACACCAATTTTTTTGAATCCGTGCACTCTGCGACCCTCCGAAATAATATTTATTACGTTGTATCGTTTTTCATGGTTGATTGAGAGCTACATTTAGCTTATTGGACATTTTTGACGCCAACCTCAATTTTAGTTTTTGAATTTTTGGCGGTGAGTTGAGTGACCTCTTGATTTTTAAAACCACTATAACTTTTTTATTTAAGAATAAAAATATATACTGTAAAAGTTTAACTTTCATATTTTTTTTTGTGATTTTTACGAATTTGATCAAAAATGGGCATAGTTAGAGTATAACAAACGAAGTAAAAAATCAATTACTTAAATTGACGTCGGAGTCAAAAATAACCAACAGGAAATATGTAGCCCTTTATTACCCAAAATAACGATAAGCGCCTCATTTTGATCGGATATCAAATGACGATTCCGGGGGGTAGTAGGTTGCACGGATCCAAAAAAAAAATGTATGTCCTCAAATTGTTTTTGTTGTTTTTTCGACCCCATTTAGAGGTCCCCTTAAGGGTAAGATATGTTCTGAGAAACTGTTGGGGTTGCAATATGATAAGGAACTGTCATACACTTGACCCCTTTCGGAGCACCTTTTGGGCATTTAGAGCCATATTAACAAAATTTATAAAAATTTGGTTTTTGTAGGAGCGAAAAATTCCAAGGGATCGGTCATACATTTTACCCCTCTAGAAGGCACAATTGGTGCGGCAAGAGCTGAATTCTTAAAAAAAAAAATATTAAATATAAAAAAATGTATGGAGACCACCTTAAGGTTTGAAGATAGATGTAGATATGTTCTGAGATACTGTTGGGGTTGCAACAATATTGGTGGTCTGACATACATTTAACTTCTCTAAGGGCCCGTTTGGGGCAGTTTGAAGGGTGGGAGCAAAATTTATAAAAATTTGACTTCCTTAGGAGTTGAAAATGGGGAGGTATGTTTGGTGAAAATATTAGGATTGAAAAATTACTGGGGTCGGTAATTCATTTTATCCGTCTAGGAGGCACAAGGAGTAAAGCAAAAAAAATAAAATAATTATATGGGGGCCACCTTGAGTTTTGAAAATAGAACACATAGGTGGATTTGTTCTAAGAAACTGTTGGAGTTGGAAAAATATTGACGGTTGGTCACACATTTGACTTCTCGTTTTGGGCAATTATAGCGGTGGGAGCAATATTTATAAAAATTTGATTTTTGTATGGAAGCCTTCTTAGGGGGTGACGATGGGAGTAGGTATGTTTTGGAAAAATGTTTGAAGGGAAAAATTATGGGGGGTCGATCATACATGTTCTACTGTTGGGGTTGAAAATATATTGGAGCTCGGTCATACAATTGACTCCACGTTTGGGACAATTAGAGCGGTGGGAGCAAAATTTATAAAAATATTGGTATTTGTATGGGAGCCGCCTTAGGGGGTGATGATGGGGGTAGGTATATTTGGGGTAAGTATTAGGAGGGAAAAATGACGGGGGGTGTGGGTTGTCCACCACTTTGACCATGATGCACTGTTATTAAAACTCACCCCATCTCCCCAAATTTTTTTCGATATCACATAAAATTAGGTTGTGGTTCGTATTCATATCTTGTTACTACGGATCTCTATACAACACTATCGCATCTTTAATACATCAAAACATAAATTTATCGTATTATTTTATAGTTTTACTATACCAAAACTACTTTTATTATATAGAAAATACTAGGTTAGGTTAGATTACATGAATTAGGCAGCCGAATTCAACATGCCTCACTTGGATCCTAGTATAGGTCCCGTTGTGATGCCATTTTCAAATTTTCGCACCAATTATTCTTACTGTTTTTGGTCAACGTAGCTCGCAAACTATTCGTTGCTCCGTTGAAGCCATGGATGTTCCTTAAATCGCCTACTGGTAGACAGATATTGTTCACAAGTGTTCGATGACCAAACTTTTCATATCTCATGTCACTATATAAGATGCTCGCTGGTCTCCTCTTCTTCCTCATCATTGCATCTTCTACATAAATCGTTGTAGGGAAGCTTCAACCTCTTTGCGTGTTTTCCAATTAGTTAGAGTAGTTCTAATAGGACATATCATGATTGCCACCAGTCTCATAATGCTTTCAAATTTCAGTCATTGACCGCACCCTCTCCTGCACTTGCCACCAAACTGCCGATCCGGAAAATAAGATTGATTTAATAAGAATGTATTATAAAAAGTTTAAATTTTTGGGGCTAATTCCCCAGTTGATCCCGATTGTCCTTTTGCAGCAGTATAGAGCCGTTGCCGCTTTGCTAGTCCTGACCTGAGTGTTCAGATTTCAATTAAGTTTACAACCAATATGAGCCTAAGATATTTGTCGCTATCGGAAATTAAAAGCGATACTTCATTTAATCTGGATTTGTCAAATTGAGGTGTTTTCACCAGTTTCACCAGTCCACACTGGTGATACGCCCAAACTAGATCCAATGCGCCTAAATATTTGGAGTTTATCAATTAATGAGATGACCACTGAATTAATCTCTATGTGTCCCTATGAGGTAATAACAGATTTAGGTTTGATATAATTGTAAGTTCCCTCGATGTCCAAGAAGGCAGAGAGTGCGTATTCCTTGTAGTTCATGGTTCTTTTTATCAGCCTGTTTATCGAAAGAAAGGCAGTTTCCGTTGATTTTCCCTTCGCATAGGATAGTTTAACATTGGATAGAGCTTTCTGTTTAAGAGATGATATACTTCATTTATTCTCGACGTAATTTTAAGTAAGAAATAAGTTATGCTAATCGCTCTTAAATCTTTGGCCTTAGTGTGGTATGTCTTATCCCCTTTAGGGATAACAACAACTTTGTATACAATATTAAAATCATTAGTGTTTCACCCTAATCCGATATACTTTATTTAATGGTCCCCCTTCAAATTTATTCTCTTTACAGACTTACGCCGAAACTTAAACACGAATGACCACCACCAACAATTTTCACAGACTTTAGCCAACCGAACCAAAGCAACACTTCTTCAATATCGCACAAAATTACTCGAGTATGCGTGAAAGACATAAAAACTCTAACCCAAATTGTTTATTTTTTTAATTACATTAATTTTTCGGGTTCCGCAGAACAAATATTAAATTTTTAACGCAACAACCATAAATCAAAGGAAACTTGTTCGTCCTGACTGTGTCTCAAGCAACGCGTTTACTCTATTGACAAGTGATAAGTATTCTTTTGAGTTATTTATGTTAACCCGTCTGAGGAAACGGAAGGCAACACGCGAAAGCTATAGAAATTGTCTACAAAGGATATTAAAAAAAAGTAAACAAAAACTGACAAACAAGAGAGAAAAACAAATAAATCATCAAAATTACTATAGAAAAAACAAAACAACTTAACCAGGGCAAAAAAAAGTTATCAAAATAAAATTTATATTAAAGTACAGTAACAAAAAAGGATAACGCATAACACAACTTAACGTTAATCAGAAGAAGAAGAAGAAAACCGTAAAAAACAAATTGGCCACAATAAAAAATATAAACCAGATTTGTTCCCACTGATTGCCTAAAGAAAATAACAACCACATAAGAAATCTAAATCAAAGGCTGTAAATGTCCATAATATTTGCATTCTCAAACGAAGGCATTTAGACAACCCAGACAGGCAGCTATTTTTACGCATCCAAATCTACAATTTGTCGCACATCTAACTTGCGAAGACAATACAAAAAAAGTAACGAAACGATTTGCGATTACGATATATCTAACCGATTCCCGAACAAAAGACATCAACGTTAATACCAAAATGAAGGCAACACTAGAAAACAGCTGTTGCCACTCCCAAACTCATCAGTTGCAAAGGCAACATCGGCGACAACAGCAACAGCAACGTCAACAGCAATTTGACAACAACCCACCAAAATCAACAACACCAGCACCAGTAGCAGCTTCAGCAGCATCATCATCATTATCGGCAGTAACTTCATCCTCCGTGTTCAACATGAGTTCTTTACTGCTCCTCAATCTGATTATCATCATTTGTGTAGATGGTAAGTAAATTGTCACAATCAATTTTGCTGTTAACGTGTTGTCCCCCCCTCCTTACTGTTATATATACTATTGCTATCTTAAGATATACGTATGTATAAGAAAAATATTCGATTTGGCAATGGAGAAAATTATCACACATATTTACATTTATTTTTTGCACATTGAGAGCCACAAAAAGGAAAACATAAAAATATACATAGAGTAATAAAGATCGCTTACATACAAAGACATTTGGTCATATTTACACTCGCACATGTGTTACACTAATGAGAGAGAATATTGCAATACGTTGGTACAGTGGGTGAACATCATAAATTTGAGGGAAGTAAAATCTTTAATAAGTCTTTAGAAAGTGAGGTTAATAATTAAGTATAAAATAATATAAATGTCGGAAATTTTAAAATGTTAATAGCATTAAAAATAATAAACATATTACAAATATTAAAAAAATTAAAAATATTAATTAAAAATATTAAATATATTAATAATATTAAAAATATTTAAAATATATAAATATGAAATATAATAAAAATATTAAAAATATAAAAATAATAAAAAAATATTTAAAATATTAAAAATATTAAAAATATTAAAAATTTTAAAAATATTCAAAATATAAATATATGAAATATAAAAAAAATATTAAAATTATAAAAATATTAAAAATAAAAAAAAATATTTAAAATTTTAAAAATATTAAAAATATTACAAATATTAAAAATATTACAAATATTTAAAATATTACGAATATTACAAGTATCAAAAATATTAAACATATTAAAAATATTAAAAATATTAAAAATATTAAATATATTAAAAATATTAAAAATATTAAAAATATTAAAAATATTAATAATATTCAAAATATTCAAAATATAAAAATATAATAAACAATATTTAAAATATGGCCACATGCATGGACAAGAGCTTGTGTGAATGTTTTATGTTGACTTGTTGTGTGCTTTGAGGATACTATCTTCGCACCGGTGGGCAGAGTTTCTCATTTAAATTGAGTAACTTTCTTCCCTTAAGGTTTGTGATGATAGTAGAGAAGTCGCAGCAAAGGGCGCTGACGAGGCATTGTGGTGAATGCCGAAATAACGTTATACGCCTTACCCGCTGTCTTATAATACATTTCACAACTCTTCAAAAAAAAACTTTTGGTAATAATCACCAATTACCAATAGTATAGATCTTAAACCGAACTATAGCAATATAATATAAATATAAACATATTAAAAAAATTAAACATATTAAAAATATTCAAAATATAAAAATATGAAATATAAAAAAAATATTAAAAATAATAAAAAAATATTTAAAATATTACAAATATTAAAAAAATTAAAAATATTAAAAATATTAGAAATATTAACAATATTAAAAATATTAAAAATATTAAAAATATTAAAAATATTAAAAATATTAAAAATATTAAAAATATTAAAAATATTAAAAATATTAAAAATATTAAAAGTATTTAAAATATTAAAAGTATTTAAAATCTTAAAAAAATTAAAATTATTAAAAAACCAGTAAGGCGGTTATCTTAGGCTATGCCGAAGCTCAGATACCCTTCACCATTTGTAAAAATGGCGATAAAACTGGTTATTTGTATTACAACTATATTTTATTAAACTTTGTACCACAAAACAGGGGAGCTGGTGAGAAGTGGACGTTAATTTTAGCTTCGCACATCCATTTTTTGTCAATAATTTTTAACGATTTTATTCGATTTACCGATAAGTTTATAAGTTAGTAAGTTGGAGCATATTTTTATGAATTATGTAACTCCCCAAAAATTGGGAATTTGTGTGTAATGTGGGAGTAGTTTAAATCCGATCTTGCTTATCATAGAACTTAACCTCTGCTTCTGGACAGAAGCTTACATACCAAATTTCAGCCCGAAAGCTTATAAACTACGGGGACATACAGACGGACACTTCCAAAAAGGGAAAGTTTGTATGGAAGGTGGGGGAAGTATTCGTCCGATATTGCTCATATTAAAACGTTAGCTCCTATTATAGGATTAAAGCTTGCATATCAAATTTCAGCTCGATATTTCCTAACCTACGGTTGTAATCGCTGGGGCAGTTAGGCGGACACCCCAAAAAGGTAGTTTGAATGGGAGGTGGGTATTATTTTTTGACCGACATTGCGTATCTTAGAAAGCAGCATTCGCCTAGAGATTAAATATTGCGTACAAAATGTCAGCTATATACCTCTTAAAATACGGCTGTAATCGCAGGGACAGACCCCAAACGGAGAGTTGGTATGGAAGGTGAGAGTAGTTTTTAACCGATCGGTCTCTTCTTAATACTCAACCTCCGCTTTGAGTAGGGAAGCTTGCATACAATATTTCAGATTGATTGCTCTTAAATTACTACTGTTATCGCGGGGACTGACAGACGGACAGCTCCAAAAAGAGGGATTTTGTATGGGAGGTGGGATTAGTTTTTGACCGATCGGTCTCATCTTACTGATCAACGTCCACTTCGTGTAGGGAAGCTTGCATACAAAATTTCGGCTTAATTGCACTTAAACTACAGCTGTAATTGTGCGGATAGACCTCAAAAAGGGGGAGTTTGTATGGGAGGTGGGAGTAGTTTTTGACCGATCGGGCTCATCCTCCTCAACCTTAACCTCCATTTAGGGCAGAAAAGCTTACATACAATATTTCAGCTTGATTGCTCTTAAATTACTACTGTAATCACGGGGACTGACATACGGACACCCCAAAAAAAGGAATTTTGTATGGGAAGTGGGTGTAGTTTTTTATCGATCGGTCTCATCTCACTATTTCAGCTTAATTGCCCTTAAACTACGGCTGTAATCGCAGGGAAAGACCCCAAAAAGGGGAAGTTTGTATGGGAGGTTTGACCGATCGGGCTCATCTTAGAACTTCACCTCCGCTTTGAGGATAGAAGCTTGCATTCCAAATTTCAGCTTAAGCTCTTGAACTGCGGCTGTAATCGCGGGGACAGACAGACAGACGGACGGACAGACGGTCACCTTTAAATCGACTCAGATTTCGATGCTGATCATTTATGTATATATATTGTCATACCTACCACGCCTCCTTATGGGCGTTTCAAATGGAAAAACAAAATTAACATACCCTTCACGCTGTTCGTGTGCGTTGTGAAGAGTATAAATATAAAGCATTAATTTTTTTATAAAATTATGAGTCATTAAAATATCGGCAACGAAGTTTAGATTTCAACTACAGATTGTCTGTAAATTCATCTAAGCATCAAAACGTTCATTAGCCAATGTAAGATCTCTTGCCTTCCTGGAGGCCCTTTATTACTTCCACTAGTCTCGTCTATGTCTTTGTTGTCCTTTTTCTTTTTACTTCCACCTTTACCATACATCCACTGCATCTCTCCCAAAAAATTCATGACAGAAATGGATGCTTGTGTCTATTGATGGACACTTGTATTTTTCTATACGATTATCTGCATTCGCTATTCGCAGATATTCAAATTTATTCGATTTGATCAATAAATATATTATCAACTGGCTCTGGTCTTCTAATGTAATGTCATTGTGTAAAACACTTTAAAAAATATCAGCTACAAATGATATCCTTTTCAAAACAATTTTATTTAAAACATTTTTTTATTCGATATTACATTTTTAAATCTTCTTTGCCGCCCGCACTTTGGATTTGTAAGTGATAACTGTGAGCGTTGAGGTTTGTTTAAGGCAACATATTCTTGCCTTGGTATCCTTGTAGCCTTCTAATGTCAGTTGTTCGCTATGTGTGTTTGTGTGTGTGCTTTTCCTACTTGTGCTTAAACTTGTCATAAGATAAGAAGATTAAGATTGGTATTTCCCTGTGTGTGTATGCGTATGTGTGAGTGAGTTGTGTGGCTGTATTGCTGCTGTTGCTTTTCCCCTCTGGTTGTTATCTTTTTTATATATGTTTGTGTATTTATATAGTGCTGATCATGGTGTATTAGATAAAGTCTTTATGTATATGTTTATGTGTTCTTAGTGTTGTACGTATGAGTGTGTGTGTGTGTGTGTCCTTGTCTCTGTATATGATAAGGATTAAATTGTCGCTGCTGCTGTTGTTGTCATTTCAATTTTGTCTCTGCTGTTGCTGCACTTTTTTTTTTGCTTTTCTCATCTCGGTTTATGTCCAATGTCCAGTGCGAGAGAGAGAGAGACAGAGGGGGGACTGATTGGAATTGTGCAAATGTATGACGATAAAACTGTGTTATTGTCATAGAAATTAACTAGATAATCAATCAGTTAGAAGATAAGCTCCGGCTGCCACAAGCATACAGAGAGAACAGTGAGTTTATTTAACGCTGGCTTAAGACTATTTCAGTGAAGAATGAATGAAATATATATTTAAGTAAACGGAAACTGATGCCTTGTGCGGTAGTTCAATGCAAAATTTTTGGAAATTGCCTTAAGTGCAGTAAAGTTTATGAAGTGAGTTGTACACACTGCCTATGCTAAGACGGTAGAATATAGTTCAGTAATGTCAGTTGAAATTAACACGATATCTGTGATTTGTTAACATTTCAATGGCTTTCTTTAATCATAAGCTCCATGTTAAAGTTGAGGTCCTTGAAATACCTAAAAATTGAGTGAGCACTAGGAAAGACAAATAAGAAAATATTTTGAAAATTTTACGAAGAATCGCTGTTTCATTACACAATTTTAAAGGGACATTATAAAGGGTTAAGGTTAAAATTAAAATTTATTAAAATTATTTCAAATTAGTAAAATTTTTTAAAATTATTTAAATTATTAAAATTATTAAATTTATTAAAATTATTAAAATTATTAAAATTATTAAAATTATTAAAATTATTACAATTATTAAAATTATTAAAATAATTAAAATTTGTGTTTTTGTTAGTCGATCTTACATTACATTATATTAATTTACGTTAAGTGTATCGAAGTGATACAACAAATTCGGCTCAAGATCAGAAAAGTGTTCTATTATTTATTGTTTGATATTTTTTGGTCAAATTCAGTGTGTCACGCACTAGGATGACGCGTTTCGAACTCCATGACGAGTTCATCTTCAGACCCCTTTGTGACTAACTGATGCACAATGGTACATCATCAGCTGTATATATATCTACAATTATGCCAAACATATGCATGTGAAGTAGATATCAGCCGAAAATGTCCAGCATAGTTATGAATTTGACCATTCACAATCAAACATGAGAATGGAGGATATTTTATCCCCACGATTCCCTTTTTACCTCACAAAGCTCAAGCTTTACCATGGCTTTTCACCACAAAACTCAAGCTTTTCTTACAAGGTTTGTTGTTAAACTAAGCTTACTATTGTTACTGAGCATATACAGTGTTTGCTCACTACTAACTACTAAGCATATATAGTTTGTTAGGCCGTGCCGTGCCAGTGTATGTGTATTTGTGTTTTTGTTAGTCGATCTTACATTACATTATATTAATTTACGTTAAGTGTATCGAAGTGATACAACAAATTCGGCTCAAGATCAGAAAAGTGTTCTATTATTTATTGTTTGATATTTTTTGGTCAAATTCAGTGTGTCACGCACTAGGATGACGCGTTTCGAACTCCATGACGAGTTCATCTTCAGACCCCTTTGTGACTAACTGATGCACAATGGTACATCATCAGCTGTATATATATCTACAATTATGCCAAACATATGCATGTGAAGTAGATATCAGCCGAAAATGTCCAGCATAGTTATGAATTTGACCATTCACAATCAAACATGAGAATGGAGGATATTTTATCCCCACGATTCCCTTTTTACCTCACAAAGCTCAAGCTTTACCATGGCTTTTCACCACAAAACTCAAGCTTTTCTTACAAGGTTTGTTGTTAAACTAAGCTTACTATTGTTACTGAGCATATACAGTGTTTGCTCACTACTAACTACTAAGCATATATAGTTTGTTAGGCCGTGCCGTGCCAGTGTATGTGTATTTGTGTTTTTGTTAGTCGATCTTACATTACATTATATTAATTTACGTTAAGTGTATCGAAGTGATACAACAAATTCGGCTCAAGATCAGAAAAGTGTTCTATTATTTATTGTTTGATATTTTTTGGTCAAATTCAGTGTGTCACGCACTAGGATGACGCGTTTCGAACTCCATGACGAGTTCATCTTCAGACCCCTTTGTGACTAACTGATGCACAATGGTACATCATCAGCTGTATATATATCTACAATTATGCCAAACATATGCATGTGAAGTAGATATCAGCCGAAAATGTCCAGCATAGTTATGAATTTGACCATTCACAATCAAACATGAGAATGGAGGATATTTTATCCCCACGATTCCCTTTTTACCTCACAAAGCTCAAGCTTTACCATGGCTTTTCACCACAAAACTCAAGCTTTTCTTACAAGGTTTGTTGTTAAACTAAGCTTACTATTGTTACTGAGCATATACAGTGTTTGCTCACTACTAACTACTAAGCATATATAGTTTGTTAGGCCGTGCCGTGCCAGTGTATGTGTATTTGTGTTTTTGTTAGTCGATCTTACATTACATTATATTAATTTACGTTAAGTGTATCGAAGTGATACAACAAATTCGGCTCAAGATCAGAAAAGTGTTCTATTATTTATTGTTTGATATTTTTTGGTCAAATTCAGTGTGTCACGCACTAGGATGACGCGTTTCGAACTCCATGACGAGTTCATCTTCAGACCCCTTTGTGACTAACTGATGCACAATGGTACATCATCAGCTGTATATATATCTACAATTATGCCAAACATATGCATGTGAAGTAGATATCAGCCGAAAATGTCCAGCATAGTTATGAATTTGACCATTCACAATCAAACATGAGAATGGAGGATATTTTATCAGTAACAATAGTAAGCTTAGTTTAACAACAAACCTTGTAAGAAAAGCTTGAGTTTTGTGGTGAAAAGCCATGGTAAAGCTTGAGCTTTGTGAGGTAAAAAGGGAATCGTGGGGATAAAATATCCTCCATTCTCATGTTTGATTGTGAATGGTCAAATTCATAACTATGCTGGACATTTTCGGCTGATATCTACTTCACATGCATATGTTTGGCATAATTGTAGATATATATACAGCTGATGATGTACCATTGTGCATCAGTTAGTCACAAAGGGGTCTGAAGATGAACTCGTCATGGAGTTCGAAACGCGTCATCCTAGTGCGTGACACACTGAATTTGACCAAAAAATATCAAACAATAAATAATAGAACACTTTTCTGATCTTGAGCCGAATTTGTTGTATCACTTCGATACACTTAACGTAAATTAATATAATGTAATGTAAGATCGACTAACAAAAACACAAATACACATACACTGGCACGGCACGGCCTAACAAACTATATATGCTTAGTAGTTAGTAGTGAGCAAACACTGTATATGCTCAGTAACAATAGTAAGCTTAGTTTAACAACAAACCTTGTAAGAAAAGCTTGAGTTTTGTGGTGAAAAGCCATGGTAAAGCTTGAGCTTTGTGAGGTAAAAAGGGAATCGTGGGGATAAAATATCCTCCATTCTCATGTTTGATTGTGAATGGTCAAATTCATAACTATGCTGGACATTTTCGGCTGATATCTACTTCACATGCATATGTTTGGCATAATTGTAGATATATATACAGCTGATGATGTACCATTGTGCATCAGTTAGTCACAAAGGGGTCTGAAGATGAACTCGTCATGGAGTTCGAAACGCGTCATCCTAGTGCGTGACACACTGAATTTGACCAAAAAATATCAAACAATAAATAATAGAACACCTTTCTGATCTTGAGCCGAATTTGTTGTATCACTTCGATACACTTAACGTAAATTAATATAATGTAATGTAAGATCGACTAACAAAAACACAAATACACATACACTGGCACGGCACGGCCTAACAAACTATATATGCTTAGTAGTTAGTAGTGAGCAAACACTGTATATGCTCAGTAACAATAGTAAGCTTAGTTTAACAACAAACCTTGTAAGAAAAGCTTGAGTTTTGTGGTGAAAAGCCATGGTAAAGCTTGAGCTTTGTGAGGTAAAAAGGGAATCGTGGGGATAAAATATCCTCCATTCTCATGTTTGATTGTGAATGGTCAAATTCATAACTATGCTGGACATTTTCGGCTGATATCTACTTCACATGCATATGTTTGGCATAATTGTAGATATATATACAGCTGATGATGTACCATTGTGCATCAGTTAGTCACAAAGGGGTCTGAAGATGAACTCGTCATGGAGTTCGAAACGCGTCATCCTAGTGCGTGACACACTGAATTTGACCAAAAAATATCAAACAATAAATAATAGAACACTTTTCTGATCTTGAGCCGAATTTGTTGTATCACTTCGATACACTTAACGTAAATTAATATAATGTAATGTAAGATCGACTAACAAAAACACAAATACACATACACTGGCACGGCACGGCCTAACAAACTATATATGCTTAGTAGTTAGTAGTGAGCAAACACTGTATATGCTCAGTAACAATAGTAAGCTTAGTTTAACAACAAACCTTGTAAGAAAAGCTTGAGTTTTGTGGTGAAAAGCCATGGTAAAGCTTGAGCTTTGTGAGGTAAAAAGGGAATCGTGGGGATAAAATATCCTCCATTCTCATGTTTGATTGTGAATGGTCAAATTCATAACTATGCTGGACATTTTCGGCTGATATCTACTTCACATGCATATGTTTGGCATAATTGTAGATATATATACAGCTGATGATGTACCATTGTGCATCAGTTAGTCACAAAGGGGTCTGAAGATGAACTCGTCATGGAGTTCGAAACGCGTCATCCTAGTGCGTGACACACTGAATTTGACCAAAAAATATCAAACAATAAATAATAGAACACTTTTCTGATCTTGAGCCGAATTTGTTGTATCACTTCGATACACTTAACGTAAATTAAAATAATTAAAATTATTAAAATTATTAAAATTATTAAAATTATTAAAATTTTTAAAATAATATTGGGATTTGGTTCGGCTATAGGGTCTGATTTTAAAGACAATTTTTATGTTGTACTTTTATTCCATTTATTTATTTCCGATATTTCGACTAACATCGTTAGTCATCATCAGGGTTATCTATTAATCACAAAAATACAAAAATGTTACAAATTAACACACAAATAAACATATTTTTACAATGACAGAAATTCTTACAAAAATGGGCAGCTACAATAATACTGTCCTGAGTCAGCTTCTGTAAACTACTAGCTATTTGGTCGTCTGTATTTGTCAATAATATGTCTATACATCTGAGAGCAATTTGATGTGTCGCTCTTGTAATTTAATCTCTGGTCCAACGGTGTATCAATTATGTGCAGCATTTCTAGAGTATATCTTTGGGCGTAATTTCTCTCTTCCACAAGTATCTCTACGTCGTCAAAATTTGGTCTGTGTCCTGTTAGAGTACTGTGGGCTGCAAGTGCGGTTTTTTGTTCTATTGGTTTCCCCGTAGCTTTTTGGTCAGTTTTAAAATTATTAAAATTATTAAAATTATTAAAATTATTAAAATTATTAAAATTATTAAAATTATTAAAATTATTAAAATTATTAAAATTATTAAAATTATTAAAATTATTAAAATTATTAAAATTATTAAAATTATTAAAATTATTAAAATTGTTCTTGATTTTGTTTTTTGTTGATCTGCAATGAATTATGATATTGTCATAGTTCGGTTTAAGATCAGTTCTATTGGCAATTATTTATTATTGCCAATAGTTTTTTATTCAAGAGCGTGAAATGTATTATGTTGACAGCAGGTTAGGCGTATGACGTCATTTCGACATTAACCACAATGTCTCGTCAGCGCCCTTTGCTGTGCCTTCTCCTCTATCATCACAAACCTTAAGGGAAGAAAGAATCTCAAAGCTAATGAGAACTTTTCCCAACGGTGCGAAGAAAGCATCCTCGAAGCGCACAACATGCCAACATAATACACACACAAGCACTTGCCTATGCATATGTCCATCGGACACAATTGCACAGGAGTTTTGTTGTTGACAAAGTGCCAACCCCGTTCTGCGTACCGTCAGTGTTTTGTTGTTCTTGATTTTGTTTTTTGTTGATCTGCAATGAATTATGATATTGTCATAGTTCGGTTTAAGATCAGTTCTATTGGCAATTATTTATTATTGCCAATAGTTTTTTATTCAAGAGCGTGAAATGTATTATGTTGACAGCAGGTTAGGCGTATGACGTCATTTCGACATTAACCACAATGTCTCGTCAGCGCCCTTTGCTGTGCCTTCTCCTCTATCATCACAAACCTTAAGGGAAGAAAGAATCTCAAAGCTAATGAGAACTTTTCCCAACGGTGCGAAGAAAGCATCCTCGAAGCGCACAACATGCCAACATAATACACACACAAGCACTTGCCTATGCATATGTCCATCGGACACAATTGCACAGGAGTTTTGTTGTTGACAAAGTGCCAACCCCGTTCTGCGTACCGTCAGTGTTTTGTTGTTCTTGATTTTGTTTTTTGTTGATCTGCAATGAATTATGATATTGTCATAGTTCGGTTTAAGATCAGTTCTATTGGCAATTATTTATTATTGCCAATAGTTTTTTATTCAAGAGCGTGAAATGTATTATGTTGACAGCAGGTTAGGCGTATGACGTCATTTCGACATTAACCACAATGTCTCGTCAGCGCCCTTTGCTGTGCCTTCTCCTCTATCATCACAAACCTTAAGGGAAGAAAGAATCTCAAAGCTAATGAGAACTTTTCCCAACGGTGCGAAGAAAGCATCCTCGAAGCGCACAACATGCCAACATAATACACACACAAGCACTTGCCTATGCATATGTCCATCGGACACAATTGCACAGGAGTTTTGTTGTTGACAAAGTGCCAACCCCGTTCTGCGTACCGTCAGTGTTTTGTTGTTCTTGATTTTGTTTTTTGTTGATCTGCAATGAATTATGATATTGTCATAGTTCGGTTTAAGATCAGTTCTATTGGCAATTATTTATTATTGCCAATAGTTTTTTATTCAAGAGCGTGAAATGTATTATGTTGACAGCAGGTTAGGCGTATGACGTCATTTCGACATTAACCACAATGTCTCGTCAGCGCCCTTCCTTCCCTCCGTGGGGAATCGTGGGGATAAAATATCCTCCATTCTCATGTTTGATTGTGAATGGTCAAATTCATAACTATGCTGGACATTTTCGGCTGATATCTACTTCACATGCATATGTTTGGCATAATTGTAGATATATATACAGCTGATGATGTACCATTGTGCATCAGTTAGTCACAAAGGGGTCTGAAGATGAAATCGTCATGGAGTTCGAAACGCGTCATCCTAGTGCGTGACACACTGAATTTGACCAAAAATATCAAACAATAAATAATAGAACACTTTTCTGATCTTGAGCCGAATTTGTTGTATCACTTAGATACACTTAACGTAAATTAATATAATGTAATGTAAGATCGACTAACAAAAACACAAATACACATACACTGGCACGGCACGGCCTAACAAACTATATATGCTTAGTAGTTAGTAGTGAGCAAACACTGTATATGCTCAGTAACAATAGTAAGCTTAGTTTAACAACAAACCTTGTAAAAAAGCTTGAGTTTTGTGGTGAAAAGCCATGGTAAAGCTTGAGCTTTGTGAGGTAAAAAGGGAATCGTGGGGATAAAATATCCTCCATTCTCATGTTTGATTGTGAATGGTCAAATTCATAACTATGCTGGACATTTTCGGCTGATATCTACTTCACATGCATATGTTTGGCATAATTGTAGATATATATACAGCTGATGATGTACCATTGTGCATCAGTTAGTCACAAAGGGGTCTGAAGATGAATTTGACCAAAAATATCAAACAATAAATAATAGAACACTTTTCTGATCTTGAGCCGAATTTGTTGTATCACTTAGATACACTTAACGTAAATTAATATTATTAAAATTATTAAAATTATTAAAATTATTAAAATTATTAAAATTATTAAAATTATTAAAATTATTAAAATTATTAAAATTATTAAAATTATTAAAATTATTAAAATTATTAAAATTATTAAAATTATTAAAATTATTAAAATTATTAAAATTATTAAAATTATTAAAATTATTAAAATTATTAAAATTATTAAAATTATTAAAATTATTAAAATTATTAAAATTATTAAAATTATTAAAATTATTAAAATTATTAAAATTATTAAAATTATTAAAATTATTAAAATTATTAAAATTATTAAAATTTTTAAAATTATTAAAATTATTAAAATTATTAAAATTATTAAAATTATTAAAAATTATTAAAATTATTAAAATTATTAAAATTATTAAAATTATTAAAATTATAAAAATTTTAAAAATTACAAAAATTATAATTACAATTGAAATGAAATTATAAAAATTATAAAAATTATAAAAATTATAAAAATTATAAAAATTATAAAAATTATAAAAATTATTAAAATTATTATAATTATTTAAATTATAATTATAAAATTTAAAATTATTAAAATTATTAAAATTACTACAATTTTTAAAATTATTAAAATTTTTAAAATTATTAGAATTATTAAAATTATTAAAATTATTAAAATTATTGAAATTATTAAAATTATTCAAATTATTCAAATTTTTAAAATTATTAAAATTATTAAAATTATTCAAATTATTAAAATTATTAAAATTATTAAAATTATTAAAATTATTAAAATTATTAAAATTATTAAAATTATTAAAATTATTAAAATTATTAAAATTATTAAAATTATTAAAATTATTAAAATTATTAAAATTATTACAGTTGTTAAAATTTTTAAAATTATTAAAATTATTAAAATTATTAAAATTATTAAAATTAAAATTATTAAAATTTTCAAAGAAAATATTTCTTTTCAAAAATAACCCTTTCCTTTCACTCTTCCCCAAATTACCTTTACAGATACACTCACAGTGCCAGCAATAGCAATTTCATTGTCTTATCTGCAATAACAAACCAAATGTTTGATAAAAATTATATTACCTCTAAAGTTTGTGGGGGTTAAACCATTTAATCCTTTCCGGCGTCATAAACAACAACAAAGTTGTTTATTGAAAAGGTTTTTCGGTAAATTTTCACATAAAATTTGCGAACGAATAGCGTTATATAGTCACACAGGCACTTTTAAGTGACACTTAACCCCTTTGGTTGTTTTTATAACCCACCACCCCCAACACCCTTCCTACCCACACAATTATTATTATTATTAATAAATTTAATTGGCGTTTTGCGTCATAAAAACAAATAATATTGGATAAACTTGTCACCGAAAAATATTTTGTGGTAGTAAAAATTTTACAATTCATTAAATGCAAATTCCCAAAAACAAAACAAATGATAAGAGATAATAAAAGCCATACTCGAGGGTAATCCAAACCCTGCTGGGTTCTAAAATTTATGAAAATCTTCTAAAGTTTATGACAATTGAAATGAATATAGAATGATGTGAATATTTGCAGGAGGAGACAGAACTAATGATAGTTTATGGTGTGAAATGGATCATAATGCAAATCATACAGGAAGTTTTGTGGCAATTTGGTTGATAGTTAGAGGCGGTAAGCAGTGGGGGGTGCTTCATGGATGTGAAGGGGTGTGACATATAATATAAAGTTTTTGTGGTTTTATTAAGTGAATTGGAGTAGAATTTGTGGAGGTTTCTTATAAGAAATTTAATGTATGTTTTTAAGACAATAAGCAAGTGAAGGTTTGTGGAATTTGTGAATATTTTTTAGAACGAGTTTTTTAAGCTAAGCGGCACTAAGGGGGCTGTGCGCCCCTTTGCAGGTATATGAAAATTTCTTCCATATCACAATACAACACATGATTTTAGGACTGAATTCTGAGAACAGTACGTCAAAGTAGCCCCAAAAAGAAGAAGTTTGTAGTTAGTAAGTATCTAATATGGGAATTTGTCACGTTTTAGGCTCTTTTGTTATATTGTTATATGGTGGCGTATGATTATCATAAGTAATATTCCACATAAATCATACGCCACGGAGTACAACAGTTTTATTGCAACTGTTACCCTGTTCAAACTCATTTGACGAATGGAAAAGTGAAACTGTTGCTTGTGTAGGGAAACGTTATATAAACAGATTAAAGGAATTGTAATTCTCAATTTTTTTAAATTTTTCAGCTCAATCGAACTAGTGGTTCTCGAGTTATGTCAGACAAAAGAGCCCCTATACCTTACTTACTAACTTCAAATTGACATTAAATTATTATGGCATGTAACTTGACACAACAATTGATGCAGAACTTCTTCCTTTTGGGGCTACTTTCACGTGCAGTTCTCAGAATTGAGTCCCAAAATCAATGAGCTGCAAAATGTTGTACTATGAAAGAGACAGTGTAAGACAATTTATTGTTTTCTGTAGGTATTTGAAAATTTCTACCATATGCTATCATTTCCCATTGTTTGAATGTCATCTCTATCTCTAGGCCTTTATTGCTTAACATAACTTTTGCAACATCATTCAAACTTTTTGCTAATTTCTCTAAGGATATCTGGCAATTTAATGGCATAATCAAAAAGTCATTGTTTTTATAAATTATTATCACCATAATGTAATTGATGACCTTAAAGTGTTATTAATAAATCGTTTTAATTATAAACATCTTGTTGTTTTTTTTTGTTGTGTATATGTGTATGTGTGTGTGTGTTAAGCATTGTTTGCAATTAGTTGTATAATATGTGTAAACATATGCAGATGTATAATTATTATTTATAGTTATTAAATTTGCAAAATATACTTGACTCAAGTGTAATGCCTGCAAGCTGCTGACAATCGTCAACATACGATAAGGGATATTTATATTTTAAATTTTAAATTTAACAAGCAAACACACACACACACTCAGTATGTCATTCATATATCACTCGCAAATTGCTAAGGAACATTTTTTAAAATTTTATATATCAACAAGATATAAACAACCACAGAAAAAAAAGTTGGCATTTTTTCTTCTTACCATAAAATTAAAATGCAATTAATTAAATCCCAGTACGCAGGCTCATAAAACACTGCAAACAAGTTTCACTTTTGCAACGAACTTAAATAAAAAACATGTCACATTTAATGAACAGTTTGCCCCAAAAACAAAAGTCCTGTTTTGCTTGCAGGCAGGTATTGCCATAAAATATTCATTAATTTATGCTTTAAAATCATTGATAATATGGTTGTGGAAGGATAGTTGTGTGCTTTATTTTAATTTATACACAAAATTTCTTTAGCCTTATCCATTTTGTTATTTAATAGCAATCGTTGGTTGGGTTTTTTACTGCTTGGCATACAATTAATCCTAGCGGAAACAGGAAGTGTTATGTTTGTCATGTTTGACACATCACGAAAACCCAAATGCAATTTGTTCGAACTCTGACATTTTGTATTTTTTGTTATTTCTGTTTGCTCATTTAATATTTTTTATGCAGCAATTGTTGTTGTTGCTGTACTGGCTTTAACAAAAAAACAAAGTTCTCAATTGTTGTATTGTTGTCTCGTCTGTGTGTGTCTGTGTGCATGCATTCATACATACATTTCCATATATTTCCTGCAAAAACTTGGTTGCAATTTTAATTTAATACATTTCAATATGAAATCCTACAATTATGGCAAACCAATGCAAATTGGGTCGGCGAAGTGCGTGAGTGGATTTCTGCTTGGTTTATTTTAATAACGGTAATCGCTTAAACCGCGCGCGAAATAAAGTTGGCTACAGAACTTGGCTGTAGTCATATAAAATGAAGAAAAATAAGTGGGCTCATTAGAGAGTGAGAGAGAGAGCAAGAGTGATTTAAATAATATTAAATTGTCGGAAAATTACGCATAGGTACAATAAGACATGTGTTATTTGCATTATAACTGTATCTGTAATTTTGCCCATTATATACAGGGTGAACCCAAAGTCCATTTACATTTGAATCGAGCAGCCATGGCAAGGTGAGCGGAACGGTTACCAAATACGAGGGCAGCTAAAAGGATATTCAAAGTCAAGGCGTCATATAGCGGAGCACAACTTTCGTTCTGTGTTTGTAAATACTACGGAAATATCATAGAAATTAAGCTCTACCGATTCTGTATATTAGAAAGTAATTGCAGAAATTTGCGGAGACAGGTTTAACAAAAAATCAACCACGGCAGACCTAAACTTCAAGCGATCCCGAAAACTTAGGACGTGGAGCCAAGGTAGACAAAGTCATTTACAAAATTAACGTTCACGTATCAATTAAACTCTTTGTTCGTTGAAACACATTACTTTCTTTTGTGCCCATTTTAACTAGACCTACTTCCTCCGACGTAGTACACGGCCAATGATATCTATATCATCGGCATACGCGAGTAGCGTGTGGTTTTTGTTAAAGATGGTATTAGTCTTGTTTACTGCAGCCTTCCACATAATCATCACCATTACGAAGTTAAAGAGATCGCAGGACAGACTATCGCCTTGTCTGAAGCCTTGCTTGGTAGCAAATAGCTCTGTTAGATTTGTGCCTATCTTCCCGGAAGACTTTGTGCCAGTCAGTTTCATCCCGTAAAGTCGTATCAGCTTTGCGAGGATACCAAACTCAGCCATAGCACCCAATAGTTTCTATCGTATCGGACTGTCGAATGCAGCTTCGTAATCGATAAACAGTTCGTAGATATCGATCTACATTTCTTGGGTTTTCTCCAGGATTTGACATAGTGTGAATATCTGATAGGTCGTGAAATTACTAGGATTTAAAGCCACACTGATAAAGTTCAATCGGATTCTTTATACAGGGTTTTAGTCATTTACATAACACACTAGACATGGTCTTAGGTGCGATGGGTAAAATGCTGATCTCGCGATAGTTGGTACACACACTGCGATTGCCTTTCTTAAGCACAGCACATAGTATACTCAATTTCTAATCTTTGGGAATGCAATTGTGTTTAGGAGCTGGTGTAGGCATGTTGCCGGCACAATGCCCTTTTGACTCAGTGGTGAACAATTTACTCTGTCGTCGATGATTAGATTCATTAAGTCACTTATGCTGCCTTCGGAAACGAGCAGAGTACGAAAGTGTTCCCTCCATATTTGCAGTACACATTTCGCGTGTCCTTGACCAGATTGACATTACAAAAATTTTAGATATCCTGGCTCTATTTTTTCTTCAATACACTTTTAGGCTTCACACCTATCCCTATGATTTTCTTTATCCTATATCTCTCTTTTCTACCATTGACACTTTTTCCGCCTGGAGAGGCGTTTTATCTCCCTCTTCTTCTCATTATATCGTTCAGGCACCGCAAGCGTTACCATAAGCTGCAGTTTTGTTTGTAGGCAGCATGCCTAGCTGCGACAGTGGTCTTGTAAATCGCTATATGATACCACTGTATGTCGGGAACATCTGAACTAGGGGGGTTTGTTTGACTTAATTAAGAGAGTTGGTTGACTCAGGAATTGGCTATTTCGGTGGTTTGGAGCTTTGTGATGTCTAGCTTCCTTTGCTTTTAATTGCGAGTATTTTTAGCACCGAGAAGGGTAATGGCACAAGCGGATGAATCTTTACTGGGTGTCTTCCAGAAACATATACTTCGCAAAATATTTGAACCCACCATTGTTAACGGCGGGCGCCAGCGTTATACGAATGGATGAAAATCATCCAGTTAAAAAGTCTTCGGTTATGAACTCGATGAGCGGCGCAGGAGGGGGTGACCAAAACGTCATTAGATGGACCAGGTGAAAGAGTTGTTATCTAAGCTTGGTGGGAACAACTATCTACGGGCGCAAAAGTCCGAAGCGCTTAGAATTCTTTTCTACCTGCGGCCACTGGTGGATGAATTTCGGTTGCAGTTTTCATATAAAAAGAAGAAAATCAAAATAGGAATTGGCTATATCGGTGCTCTGCAGCATTGTGATGTTAAGCTTCCTTTGCATTTGGTTACGAAAGTTTTAAGTACTACTACTACCCGCGTACGTACCTTGGCTGCAACTAGATGGTGTTCCGAACCAATATTTGCACCGCGTGTCACACGCACTTTCATAACGCTTAAGACATGTCTTCCACCGATTATCACATAATCAATCTGGTTTCTTGTGTTTGGATCTGGGGATATTCAGGTTATCTTGTGGATATCTTTATGCGAAATATGGTTCCGGTCACTACCACGTTTCTTGCCTGTACAATCTTACTAGTCTGAATCCGTTATCGGAGCTGTTGTTGTGCAGACTGATTTTTTCGACTGCTAAACCAGGACCAGGAAGGGAACTTCTCATTTCAGCATTAAAATGTCCCAGAACAATTTTAATTTTCATGTGGTCGTAGTATGCATCTTTTATATCCTGGTCTTAGTCTTCCGTCGGAGCTTGAGCACAAATCAATGTGATGTAGAGATATTTCGCCATGATGCGGATTGTGGCTATTCCGTCACTTACAACGTTAAGCCGCGAGACCAGATGTCGAAGTCTCTTGCCGACTATGAATCTACATCTTAAAATTCGTGTCTTTCTGCATGACAGCTGTAAAAGATGTCACAGTTCTTTCGTCGTGTGCTTCCCTGACCCGTCCATCGCACTTCCTGTATGGCGCTGATGTCAGCCTATTATTTGTCGAGGACATCCGCCAATTGGATAAAGGCACCATCTCGGTATAGAGTTACGACATATCAAGTGCAGTTCCTTAAATCATGGTCCCTATAAACTTTGCGGGAGTCGTCAAAATTTGGGGGGTTCTTGTCTTTTCTTTTATTCGTGTTTTCATAAAAAATGTGTTTTTTTTAAGGAGAGTGGCTTGTTAGGCCACCGCTCCTGATACTAATTTCTTGAGGCTGTCAAAGCCATTAAAGGAACCGTTGTATTGACTTTCAATAACTTCTGTTATCTACTTCCCAAGACGCATCGGTGGTAGCATGCCGTTTAGGTAACTCAACATTGCGCCTTCTTACATTTGCTACCACTGGACGGATGTTCTATGGCATTGCCTGGAATACGATCTGTAGGCCTTTGTTAACTGCTTGGGAACCTACAAAGAGGGCTCTGGTTGTTCAAAAGTGAAGTACTATCAGAAAGACTCAAATTATTGAGTCTTTTTAAGGACATCTGCCTGTCGGATTGTGGCACCTTCTCTATAGAGAGTCCAGACTTTTCAGGTGCATATCCTTATATCATAGTCCTTATTACTTGCGTTTGGGGGGGTTTTTGAGGACATCTGCCTGTCGGATAGTGTCGACTTCTCTATATAGAAAGTTCTGACGTTCCAGGTGCATATCCTTAAATCATTATTACTTACGTTTATGGGAGTCGTCAACATTTGGGGGGTTCCCGTTTGTTACATTTTCGTGTTTTAATAGCTAGTAAAGGACCTGAAGGCGGGTGGCCAACCATCAGGGTTCTTCGCTCACTATTTGCCGTTATTTATAACATCTATCTGGCGCTAAAAATATCACGATGCAACGTTGCCCAGGTGCCCCCAATCGGACTTAGAAGGCAGCTTGAGATACAAGTTTCACTTTACATCCTCAACGCTCAACTCTTGTGTTAATCAATATATTTATTAATCATATCCCTTTACTGCCTTATACCCCTTTCTTTAAATCTCATCCTTTAATGTCAACGAAATATTTGCGCTAGACATATTCAATTATGTTATTGCGAAACAGTTTGGCAACTTTACGCCGACTTCTGAACACGCTGAGCAAACAATGATTTTGAAATGTATTGCTGCATATTGTATACAATTTAAATTAAATACCGTCAAGTATTGTTAAACTTTTGTGTTCCATTTACAAAAACACGACAAGCCCCAGACACCCAAAACGCCCATAACTGAAGACTTGATGGCTCTCTCACAGCAGATTAAAAAGCCAAACGAAAAAAAAAAGAAAACATAACTTTAAAAGGTCAATTGCTTCAGCACAGCCCAAGCCCAAAAATTCCTGTTTTCTTTTGCAAAAGCTTTTATACTCTGCATCGTTGGGGATGTATTGAAATTGTATTCCTTACTTTTTGACCTTTGTCAAGTTTTTAAATTGTTTGCTTTACAAGAAATGGTCTCGGCTGCCAATGAGATTGAGATTCTATAAGGAACGGCTGGGTGGGAGGGGGAGTGAGGTGAGAAGCACAATGAACTGTCGATGGTCATGGTTATGGCGTTGTTTACGTCAGTGGCGGAGATGGTGGCAAATAGTACCGTGGCTCGTGCCAATGTTGGTGATTGTAAATTTTTATGGCTCTTTTTCGTTTAAGTACCGCAAACGATACCTATTGTTCGATGAATCAAATGGTTGGTGGAGGTTTGCGTTTGTTCTTCTCTGTTCCTTTTTTTCGAGGCTAAAATTTATGGCTTTCTCAATGTCCTGTGCTGCAATAACATTTAATCTACACACGGATGTTCTTTTTCTCACTCGTCCATTGTTGTCTTCTCTCCTTAAGGTTAGATAAGAGTAATTAAAGGAAAACCTTTAAAAGGTCTGCCTGATTTCCGTTGCGCTGCTGCTGCTGCTGTTGTTGTTGGTCGTTGGATAATCTAGGAATGTATTAAAAATCACTTAGAATTTTATTAGAGGCTATAAAAAAGGGACAATATCTGCTGCAAGTAATCCCTTTATTTGCCAACATATTTCATTTAATTAAAGTGAATTTTAAGTAGCGCAGATTAAGATGTCAATGTGACTGCTAATCACAGGGGTTTCTTTTTGGGAGCATTTATGTAAGGACAGATATGGGCGGGGGGCAGGAAATGATTAAAATAATTATCGAAATTAAAGTGGAAAATGTGTAGGAAATATGTAAATGAAAAATGTAAAATGAAAGTGTTGAATGTTACAAGGGGAAAGACATACAAAACGGGAACAGTATTTTAGTGATACTAGATTTTAACATAAAATAAGAAAGGAAAATTGTAAGTGACCTTTGAGAGGACGGAACTCGGCCTAAGGGACTGTTGCTTTATTTTGCTAAAATTTACATATTAGCTGAATTTAAGGTTAAGAAATTTTGCAATAAAAGAAAAACAGGGCACAAATATTCAATTTGCCTTTGCATTCAATAAATAAGTTACAGGAGAGCTTCTCACATTTCAGTTAGTTCAGCTTTTCTTTTCTTAGGTTCAAGCAAACGAAACCCACAGTTCGACAACGGTAGTTGAAAACTTAGGCTTTTTGATAAGTTTACAGGTGGTAATCTTGTGCCTTTTGGCGGAACTTTCGGGCTTCACCTGTACCTCTGTGATTTTTCCTCGTTATCTCTTTTCTTCTAAAGACTCAAAATTATAAATTACATTTCTTTTAATCTGTTCATATAACGTTTCCCTACATAAGCAACAGTTTCACTTATCCATTCATCAAATGATTATGAACTGGGTTTATTTTGTAGCAGTTACAATAAAACTGTTGTACTCCGTGGCGTATCATTTCGTTAAATATGATACGCCACCATATAACAATATAACAGAAAAGCCTAAAACGTGACAAATTCCCCTATACGATACTTACTAACTTCAAATCGATATTAAATTATTATGACATGTAACTTGACAAAACGAATGATGCAGAACTTCTTAATTTTGGGGCTACTTTCACATGCAGTTCTCAGAATTGAGTCCTAAAATAATGTGTTATACTGTGTAATATTATATATATATTATTATCATATAATGATAATATAGAACAATTTAATTGTATCTAAAATACAATGTTTCCTGATCCTATGCTCTCTGCAACATACATCAACAACGCCGGCCCTTAAATGTAGCGATTTTAATCACGAACATATCACTTTTCAACGTTAATAACAATATTTTGTGAATTTATTACATAATCTGACATATAAGATTGATTACTGTCTATATTAAGACAAAGTGACCCAAGATTGATTTCACATTAAATATTTTATGATACAGCCGGAGATTGTAGACAATCATATTTGTGCAAAATATTTTATGATATTGTCTCAGTATTTAACATGCTGACGAATATGATGTTTAGCAGTTAAAAGGCTTTAAATTTGTATATTATTTATGGCAATGGTTAAGTAATGAGGAAAACAATATAAGTGAAAAAAAATTCTTTTGTATAGTTAAAACGAATATGGTAAAATTAGAGTAAAAGGTAGGGGATTTTCTTATTTGAGTATTTTGATTGTTATTCACCGGCAATAACCAGAATCTCTCTTTGGAGGTCCACAAGGAGCTCACAACGTTCGTATTCCCCAGGTAATGCCATTGAACATCCGTTCAGTAATTGCAAATGTGAGAAGGCGCAATGTTGAGTCACCTTATGACATGCTACCACCGATGTGTATTAGGAAGTAGCTAACAAAAGTTACAAAAGATCAACACAACGGCTCTCTTAGTGGCTTTGGCAGCTCCAAGAAACTAGGTTCGGGCGCAGTGGCCTAATAAGCCACTTTCCTTCAGCAAAACCAATTATTATGAAAACACGAAGAAAAGAAAAAGACAAGAACCCCCTAATGTTGACGACCCCCGTAAACGATATGCACCTGGAATGTCCGAACTCTCTACAGAGATAATGCCTCTATAAAACTGGCGGATGTCCTCGACAAATACAAGGCTGACATCACTGCCATACAGGATGGACGGGATAGGAAAGTAAAACTGACGAAGTGGCCTTCGATAGCTCAGTGGAAGCGATGTAGACTAGCAATCTGAAGGTGCCGGGTTCGATTCCCGGCCGGGGCACTGGCCAAATCAACATCGATGAAAAATTACTTTTCAAATACTTTCGAGTTCTCCAGCCAACAAAATTAATTCTAGATGCTTCCATTACAAATATCCTGATTGCGCAAGGACAAGGAAAAAGGAAAATGATTTCTCAACATTGCAAATAAATCAACAAACCCAGCTGGCGCCATCTCTGGTGGAATTTGGCGATTAAAACTCACAACAACAACACCTAACAATCCTTGACACAAACCTTGTTATCTACAAAGGAACGAAACGGAGTTGCCAACAATGATCGATTTTATGCCTGACCGAGTGCCGATAAATTGAAAATCGTTAAAAAGACTTATCACCCCAGCTACTTCCACCAGCTGTTACAACAGCAACACCAACAATAATAACAACAACAACTGACGAATGTCCTCCTGCACATGACATTAAAATTGTTCTGGGACATTTTAATGCTAAAGCGAGAAGGGAAGATGCTCTTGATTAAGCAGTCGGGAAATTCAGTCTACACAAAAACACCTCCGATAACGGATTCAGATTCGTTTGTTTCGCGTCGGCAAGAAGATATCTATCTATCCCGCATAAAGATATCTACAAGGCTACCTGTATATCCCTTGATCAAAATACAAGAAACTAGATTGCTCACGTGGTAATTGATGGAAGGCATGTCTCAAGCGTTATGGATGTGCGTGTGATGCGTGGTGCAAATATTGACCCGGGTCACCACCTAGTTACAATCAAGGTACTCATGCGATTAAGCAGTGCTAAAAACGCTTGTAACCAAACGCAAAGAAAGCTAGTCATCACAAAGCTGCATACCACCGAGATAGCCAATGCCTACTCCCACCAACTCTCTCAGTTACTTCGAACCAACCCCCCTAATTCTGATGTTGACGGTATCCAATGGCAGCATATTGCGAATTCTATGACCACTGCCGCAACGACCGTAACGGGTTATGAAAAACCACGCTCAACCAAGCCCTGGTATGATGAGGATTGTCGCAAAATATCTGAGCAAAAAGATACTGCATACAGGGCAAAACTGCAGCTAATGGCAACGCGTGCAGTGACGGACCGTTATAATGGGAAGAGGAGGGAGATGAAGCGCCTGTTCAGGCAGAAAAAGCGTCTGTGGAAGAAAAGAGAGAGCTAGGATATCGAAAATTACAAGCATAGAGGTAAAGCCCGAACGTTCTACCAAAAGGTAAAAAGCTAAGGTTTTGGATGAGGTATCCCCACCTCTAAGGACGGAGACGCAAATCTGGTCGCTGACATTTAGAGTGTCCTGCAAATACAGAGGGAACACTATCAACCTCTACTCGTCCCCGAAGGCAGCAGAGGTGACGAAATCACACCAATCATCGCCGATGAAGTAGACTGTCAAAACGAGATCAGCGCGGCGAACGCAAGGCTAAAAAAATAAAGCTGCGGGAGCCTATGGAGTACCGGCAGAGTTTTTTTAAAGCCGGCAACGTGCATACACCAGCTCCTAAACACGATTTGGCCCAAGGAATGCGTGACCGATGATTGGAGTCTGAATGTTCTATGTCCACCTACCATCTGTTTATCGATTTCAAAGCTGCATTCTACAGTCTGATGCGACAGAAATTGTTAGATGCTATGGCTGAGTTTGGTATCCCCGCGAAGCTGAGGCGACTTTGCGGGATGACAATGACTGACATGAAGTTTTCAGTTAAAATAGGTGAAAATCTACCAAACGAGGCTTTACACAAGAAGATAGTCTGTCATACGATCTCTTTAACATCGTAAAGGAGATGAACATGCGGAAGGCTGCAGTAAACAGGACTGGTACCATCTTTAACAAAAATCACATGCTGCTGAAGTATTCAGATTACATAGACATTATTGACCGTGGACTGCGGGATGTTACTGCGGCCTCTTTGGGCATTGAAAAGCAGTCGGCAAAAGTGGGTCTGGTGATAAACCGCTGATACTATGCACTAAGCAAGCGATTTTATGGCTAAGCCCTCCATCGAAGAACATAGATCTAACTGTACCAGATACTGAACCTACCTATTTTGTTCTACAGCGCAGGATCCTGGGTAAAGACACAAGCGGATCAATCTACTCTGGGAGTCTTCGAGAGCAAACTACTTCGCAAAACATTTAGACCCATCATAGTTAACGGCGAGTACCGTCGTCGAATGAACCATGAGCTGTACAACAATATCAACGTAGTCAAGTGCGTTTAAATAGACTGAATGCGCTGGCGTGGACACGTTGTACTTTTATTGAAATAGAACGTACTTTTATAAGTCGAAAGGTAATTGCATTTTAAATAAAATTTTTATTGTCCTTCAAAAAGTAGTTTTATTATAAAAATATTCAACGGAACACCTAAAGTAAAGTATATGTATAGAAATATAGTACTGCCATAATATTGCCATACTTTAAAACATTCTTCAATCCCCTTCAACTGCGAGGCGCACTTATAATGCCAGTCATTTAAATATATTCTATTTCCGTTATATCCTCAATGAACAAGTCACAGCTTAACCTCAGAACTTTATATATTTTTGTTGCACACTACTTTTCATATTTATTTAAGTGATTATTTTGCCATTAGCTCAACTTTGCTGGAACTTCATCTTCAAGCTAACACTCACCGCCATTGGTACACCTATGATAAACCAAGCAGACTATATAACATATACACACGCCACATCCATTTTAATACAGTGACAATTCACGACACATTGACACACACACATCCATATGTTGTGTTCTAGCTACGTTTAATCCCACTCTCCGTATTAGAACAACTTAGCTAAGCAGCTGCTAGCGGGTGTAGCGGTAATATCTTTGTGGCTCGTGCAAGTTTTAATTACTTTTTCACTCTCAGACCAACAATTGTTACTGATTCTGGTTCTGGTTTATTTTCGTTGGTTTTTTTTCTCTCCTTCTGATTTGTTGAACGTTTTCATTGCGACGAAGTGAGCATAAGAGTGACATTTAATGAAATACACATTTAATCAATATGCGCTTAATTGATTATCACCACCACCAGCACAAATGCCAACAACAACAACAACAGCAACAACAAACAGAAAACCCAACGAGTTAAACTTTAGTGTTGCTTATGCTAAAGGATGGTTGCTTGTAGGGCTGGTTGGGCAACGCAGGAAAGAAAGTTTAATGTTCCAAAAAAAGCATTCGAAAACTTTTACGAGCGGTTATAATTATTGCCAAAAAAAATGGGGGCGCTGCTGGGGTATGGAAATTAACAAAAGTTGCTTTAGTTCCTTTAGCATTTACTGACGCTGCTCTAAGGGTGTATTTTAATTTATCAACATGGTTATGGGTATTTTTGGGGAGGTTGACTGAGCTCTGCTGAGTAATTTGAATACCAAATGAATGAAAGTTGAAGCATAACTTAAGAACGTACTAAAGTTAAACTTTAGTAATAAAACCTCTCTGCCAAGGTTTGCCTCATCAAGTTTGGCAATAATTGTGTAAAACTGTTTTAGATGTAGGATGTAGGTTACTGAGTGCATGCCCAATGAATGTATTGTACGATACGTATAAATAACGCCCATGAACTGAGTTCAAGCTTAATATGAAGTTTTGGTATAGCCGTAGCTTCATTCAATATAATTGCTGTTAAACCCATACAAAATAATATTAATCATACGTAAATCAAAGGTCGAGTGTTCTACCCATCTTGCCACGGTGAGTCGCATAGATAATACATACCCTATGGCAAAACAAACTAACACAGAAATTGTTTTGTGACGGGTCCCTTGTGGGTAGGGACCGGTCCTACATCTAACTCAAATATATGAAGTGGACACGTCACTTTAACATTGTTTTGTCATTGGAGGTGTGAACTAAACACCCTACGCCATAAGATGGACCACTTCTGAATCTGTTCTACATTACCTGTCTAAGGTACAATTTCGAGGAACATGACTCAGACCAGACCGTAGGGCATATATAAATACCTTACGGGAAATAGATGTCAATTGTATAAAAGTGCCTGTGCAGAAATTGGTGAAGAGGAGACGTCTCACCAAACTAGTTCTGTAATGTTATAGAAATGGCATTGTTTTCATTGAGTAGTCTGAGTCATATTCCTCAAAGTTGTACCTTAGACAGGTACTGTAGAACAGAAGCAGAAGTGGTCCATTTTGTGGCGTAGGGTGTTAATTCACACCTACAATGACAAAGCCATGGTAAAGAGACGTGTACCCTTCATACATTTGAATTAGATCTAGGACCGATCCCTTCCCACCAGGGACCAGTCACAGAACTATTTCTGTGTTAGTTTGCTTTCCCGTAGGGTATGTACTAGAGCCTTGCACAAATGCCCTTAAAACGGTTTCAATTCAACTTTTAAGACATTTGATTATTTTAATTCTGCGAACAAGACATTATAAGAAAACAAAACAAAAGCAAGAAAGCGAAAGATTATGAGTTTTGAGCAGAGCAGTGTTTTGTAAACCAAACCCATAGTAATGTGATATGCACGACAGTAAAAGATTCAAAACATAATTTGCTTGTATCAAGAGGTACTTTTCGTGTACAAAAAAGTACTTTTATTATACCAAATTGTACAATTAATTGTACCAAAAATACAATTTATTGTACCAAAAAGGTATTATATTGCGTGAAAAAGTACTTATCTTGTATCAACTGTGCCAACAAGTACTCTTTTTGTACCACAAGAACTTTTATAGTACCACATTTACTTTACCAAAAAGTACTTTTATTGTACCGAATAGTACTTTTATTGTACGGAATAGTCGACCTTATTGTACCAAAATTTACTTTAATTGTACCGAATAGTACTTATAAAAAAAAAAAAACTTAATTTCCCTTGGCACCCCATGAATGAGGTATGGGATAGCTTCTCGCGTTGTTGTGAATTAACACGCTTTCTATTTTTAGATTCACAACTAACGACACCTAATTATTTATCGACGAATGCGAACGTCACTGTTTTGAGAAGCTCTTACTCTTACTTAATAGTACTTATATTTTACCAAAAATTACAATTTATTTTTATCAAAAAATACAATTTATTGTACCAAAAAGCGCATTTATTGTCCCAAAAAGTACTTTAATTGTAACTAATAGTGCAACACATTGTACCAAAAGTACTTTTATTGGACAAAAAAGTACTTTTATTGTACCATTACCACTTACTTACTTACTTAAGTGGCCCATTACAACTTACAAACATGGTTCATAAGTTTGAGGCCTGAAGTACTAAAGAATTCCACACGCTTCGGTCTTGTGCGTGTGTTCTCCAGTTAGTCCTACCAGATGCTGGCACGTCGCCTACCACTTGGTCCTTCCAACGGAGTTTGGGTCTCCCTGCTCTGCGCCGTCCTTCATGTTCGCCTTCAAACACCTTTCTCGCTGGAGCATTTACATCCATCCTGGCAACATGACCCAGCCATCGTAGTCGTTGCATTCTGACTCTTTTAGCTACGTCGATGTCGTGGTAAAGCTCATACAGCTAATGGTTCATCCGATGGCGAAACTCGCCGTCGACACAGATAGGTCCTTAAATTTTTCGGAGTACTTTTCTCTCGAATACTCCCAGGTTTTGTATGTCCGTTGTCGTAAGCACCAATGATTCGGCAGCATACAAAAGAACGGGTAAGATTAGCACCTGGTAAAGCTATTTCTTAGATTTCCGAGTTAAGGTGGTATTACTAAAGTGCTGCCGAAGTCCGTAAAAACATCTATTGGCTAGCACTATTCTCCGCTTAATTTCTTGGCTGACATTATTTTTCTTATTGACGGAAGATCCGAGGTAGGTAAACTCATCTACTACCTCAAAACAATAATTTTCAACGTTGACGCTGCGCTGAATGGTTCAGACTGATCCTTCCCAATCTTAACCGAGGATTTGGTGTTGTCTAAGGTACATTTGCAAAGTCGAATCAGCTTTGCAGGAATACCAAACTCAGACATGGCCTCATAAAGCCTATTTCTTATCGGAGAGTCGAAGGCAGCTTTGTAGTCGACAAAGAGGTGGTAGGTGTCGATCTGCTTTTCGTGGGTTTTTTCCAGGATTTGTCGTAAGGTGAATATTTGATCCGTCGTAGATTTGCCAGGTCTAAGCCGCACAGATATGGTCCAATTAGTTTTTCTACAATTGGCTTTAGACGTTCAAACAATATGCTTGAAAGGACCTTGTACGCAATTGGTAATAGGCTTATTCCACGATAGTTCTTACATTCACTACGATCTCCTTTCTTGTATATGGGACATAACAGACTGAGAACCCAATCCCCGGGCATGCTCGACCCTTGCCAGATGTTCTCCATGAGCTGATGCATGCTCCTAATCAGCTCCTCCCCGCCAGCCTTAAACAATTCAGCAGGGAGACCATCGGCTCCAGCAGCTTTGTTGTTTTTAAGGCGGGAGATGGCCATACGTATCTCGCTTTGGCTCGGAGGTGGACAGTTAATACGATCGTCATGGATTGGAGCGGGGTCTTCTGGAGTGGTGTCAGTATCCAGTAAATTTCTAAAGTGATCTCTCCATATCTTCAGAACGTTATCCGGGTCCATCACTAGCTGACCATCGCTGTCCTTGCAGGAGGGCAACCCTGTTCCACGCATTCTCGCTTTAACTCTCTTGTAGAATTTTCGGGCTTCCCCTCTACTTCGGAGCAACTCAGTGCACTCATCCTGCCTCTTCTTCAGCTCCTTCTTTTTTCTTCTAAAAAGACGAGTTGCCTCTCGTCTCTTCTCCCTGTGCCGTTCACCAACAGCTCGCGTTGCCATTGGCTGCAGTTTTGCTCTGTATGCAGCATCCGTCTCTCTCGTGGCATTGCGACATTCATCATCGCACCAGACATCTTCTTGAGACGGCTTTGAGTACCCAAGTACGATTCTCGCAGTCCGTTCTATGGAGTCGGCTATATATTGCCACTGCGAGGTTATATTATCAGGGGTTGGAGCATTCCGCAGCAGTTGAGTTATGTGGTTGGAGTAGGCGTCCGCTACCTCTATGGTCCGCAGTTTACCGATGTCCAGCTTTCGTTGTGCCTGGTTACGTAAGGAAGTGATCGGAGTCAATGTTCGCACCCCTGATCACACGTACGTCCAGAACACTCGATGCGTGCCTTCCATCGACTACCACGTGATCTATCTGATTCCTCGTCAAATGATCTGGAGATAACCATGTTGCCTTATGAATATTTTTATGGTCAAATCTAGTGTTGCTAACTACCATATTTCTTGCCGCAGAGAAATCAATCAGTCTGATGCCATTGTTCGACGTTTCGGTGTGCAGACTGAATTTTCCGATTGTAGGCTCAAATGCGGTCTCCCTGCCTATTTTAGCATTAAAATCGCCTAGTACAATTGTGATGTCATGGCTGGGGCTACGGTCATATACATTTTCTAGGCTCTCGTAGAACTCGTCTTTGTCCTCATCGCTTTTCTCTTCTGTCGGAGCATGGGCACATATAAGTGTTATGTGGAAAAACTTAGTTTTGACTCTTATGGTGGCTATACGTTCACACACCGGGTTGAACCTTGAGACTAGGTGTCGCAGTCTCTTGCCAACCACAAATCCACAACCAAACTCGTGCTTGTCCGCATGGCCACTATAGTAGATGTCGCACGTCTTCTTGCGCGAGCACCGGTGTCCCGTCCACCGGATTTCCTGTAAAGCGGTTATGTCAGCCTTGTACTTTTCAAGGACTTCCGCCAGTTGGATGGAAGCACCTGGTCTATACAGTGTTCTAACATTCCAGGTGCATATCCTCAAATCATGGTCCTTAATTCGTTTGCGGTGATCGTCAACATTTTGGGGGGTCCGTTTTATTCTTATCTTACTTCTTTTCATTGCAATCTGTTATACGTCAGTGGCGGGTTGCAAGCCCAGCGCACCACGTCGCAGTTTTCTCCTTCTGCCAGGATTTTATTGCAACCGCCCATTCTGGGTCAGACGCTGACCAGGGTACCGCTCACTCTGAGCTGACGTGCCTGGGTTTTAGGTTTCGCCCCTCACAGTTAGCCGTGCTCTGACGGGTGTCAGAAGCACGTTTCCAGGCGTCACCAAGTGGAGGTACTCCGTTCGCAGTAGTACCACGAATACGGAGCTCTGTGAGTAGACTTGAAGTGCAATTGGCAAGGATCACTCTGGGTTTGCCAAGTTAAACCGATCAGAAGCTTTACCATTAAGTACTTATATTGTACTAACGGCACAATTTATTGTCCCAAATATTACTTTGTACCAAATGGTAAAATTTAGTGTATAAAAAAGTACCTTTATTGTGAAAATGGTACAATCATTACCAACCATTACTTTTATTCTACCAAAAAGTACTTTTTTACACCAAGAAGAAAACAATTAATTTTACCAAAAAGTACAATTTATGTACTAAAAAGTACAATCAGTTAACAAAAAGGTACTTTTATTCACCCAAAAGTGCTTTTATTGTTCAAAAAGTACTTGTTTTGCATCACAAAGTACTTCTATTGTACCAAAAAATACAATTTAGTGCATAAAAAGTTCTTTAATTGTAAAAATAGTACAATTTATTGTACCAGATATACTTTTATTTTACCTAAAAGACTCTTATTTTAGCAAAAGTTTATTTTACCAAAGAGTACAATTTATGGAACCAAAAAGTAAAATTTATTGCACCAAAAAGTACATTAATTGTAACATAAAGAACTTCTATTGTACCAAAAAGATATTTTTCTGTACCAAATGGTGCAATTTAGTGTACAAGAAGTACTTTTTTTGTACAAACTACAGTTTGCAGAATCAAAAAGTTATTTTTCGTACCAAAAGGTACTTTAGTGTAAAGTGCTTTTATTGTACTAGAAATATCTTTTATTGTACCGAGTAGTATTTCTGTTGTACGGAATAGAACAATTTATTGTACCCAACATTGCTTTTATTATAACAAAAATTAAGCTCTTTTACCAAAAAGTACAATTATTGCACCAAAAAGAATATTTATTGTACCAAAAGGATCACTTATTGTACAAAAAAGTACTTCAATTGTACCAAATAGTATAACACTAAATGGTACTTTTATCCACAAAAAAGTATTTTTATTGCATAAATAGTACTTTTTTTGTATCACAAAGTACTTCTATTGTACCAAAAATTACAATTTAGTTTAAAAAAAGAAATTTTATTGTAAAAATAGTAAATTTTTTTAGGACCGAAATGTAATTTTCCGTTCCAAAAGGTACTTTAGTTTAAAGTAGTATTATTGTACTGGAAAATTGTACCAAGTAGTACTTTTCTTGTACGGAATAGTAGAATTTATTGTGCCAACCATTACATTTACTGTACCAAAAAGTACTCTATTCTACGAAAAAAATTATTTATTGTATCAAAATTACTTTTATTGTTCTAAAAAGTACTCTTTTCCAACAAAAAGTATTGTACCAAAAAGTGAATTTATTATACCAAAAAGCACTTTTTTATATAAAGTATTTTTATTGTCCCATAAGTATTTTTGCTGTACCAACAACAACATTAATTGCACCAAAAGGTACTAACATTTTTGTATTTTTCTGATTATGCATATTAACGGCCAGATAAACACTTTTCATCGTTACTTTTGTTATGCAGTTAGTGATAAAACCAAAAACTCTTACTCTCTGCGTATTTCCTGAATTACCAAAAAAAATATGTAATCAAAAAATTTAAACTGTGCCACATTGACTTAAACTATGTTCCTTTGCTCCAATATTCTTATCTTTGCTATTTACTGTGTTCACCTTGATGTGGGTCATCCTGTCGCGCTAAATGCGCAGCAAGTATTTTAAACTTTTGTATTTAAGTTTCTTCTTGTAACTGTTAAAGCGAAGGCAAACAAAAACACCAAACTAACTTTACAATTACAATCTCATGTCGTATGAAAACTTATAAATAAGTAAACGATTTTTACTCTCTCCGCCATCCTGACCCCTGCGGCACGAATCCTGCCCACCCAAAAAAAACCAAACAACAACTCAATACAATTCTGTTTACATTTCTTCGTGTTCAAGAAACGAAACTCAAATGAAAAACCATAAAGCTAAAGTTTTGTGTTATTTTTATTTTTGGCGGTTTCTTGTTATTTTTATATGAATTTTATATGTTCACATGTCGTAAAGAATGGCGGAAAAATGGTCGGCGAAAAGCCACAGGATGTCGAAAGAAGAATTCAAGTTCCATAAATTGGCAGTGGTGCAAAAGGTGCAGCAGAAAACCACGTCGCAGTATATGAAGAATAACAACTTCATAAAAATCAGGTTGTTTTGTTTTTTTTTTTTGTTAAACATTCCCCCGCCATACAAATTGAACTCACCGTCAGACGTGTGTGTTTATACACGCTCATTTAAAAATGTAAGGGTTTTCTGACATATGAGCACAAACACACACTCACTCGCATATGCACATGAAAATCCCAACTGCAACAATCTTAACGCCTGTGGCATAAAAACCAACTGCAATAAATTTACGAATTTCCCGTTCATTTGCTGGTACAAAGGTGAGTGTAAGTAGTGCTGCACGTTGGAAATACATATGTGTGTGTGAGTGCACTTAAACGTGTATGCCTGTGTGTAGGTTTAAAGTACATGACCACAGTTGTGTATGTATGCGTTAGAGCCTGCAGCTTAAGAGAATATTCATTTTGCCCAAAAAGTCAGTGGAAACAAGTTTGTGTCAGTTGCTTTATATTTTTGCAATACTAGCTTGGCTGTTGTTGCCTTTTACTGTGTGCAGCTTTTCTCTCTCTTTCTCACACATTTACACTAAATCGCTGCTGCCTGCATGGATTGTTGACTTTTTTCATGTTATTTCTACTGTTGTTGGTCCCTTTGACTTTTGTGGTTATGTCTTTGGGGCAAGGAGGAGTAATGGCTAAGGTGGGAAAATGACAATATTTTACCGCAAACAAAATTATAGAATTATATTATGTGTAACAATAATATTAATATCATCTATATGGTTTTACCACCTACTGCAATAAAAGTTTAGATATAAAATACTTTAAAAGTAAAAGTAATTTTTGGTACAATAGAAATACTTTATTTAAAATAAAAGTACTTTTTGGTACAATAGAAATTACTTTTTTGTACAATAGAAATGCCTTTCCTTACAACAAAAATAATACTTTTTTAAATAAATGTACCTTTTGGTAAAATAGAATGCTTTTTCAAAATACTAAAATATTTATTGGCACAATAAAATCAGTTTTTGGTATAATAAAAGTACTTTTTGGTATAATATAAGTACTTTTTATTAAAATAAAAGTACTTTTTGGTAAAACAGAAAGCTTTTTCATAATACTAAAGTACTTTTTTGAACAAGAAAATCACCTTTTGGTATATCAAATGTGTTTGTTGGTACAATAAAAGTACTTTTTGGTATAATGTTGGTACTTTTTATTGAACCCGAAATAACTTTTTGCTACAATAAAAGTACCTTTTGGTAAAACAGAAAGCTTTCCTATATTACAAGAGTACTTTTTGATACAATAAAAGTATTTATTGGTATAAGTACTATTTATTAAAATAAATGTACATTTTGGTACTTTAGAAATAATTTTAGTTATAAAAATTACAACAAAAGTCCTCTTCATGCAATAAATGTATCTTTTGGCATCATTAAAGCGTCTTTATACGCAACAAAACTACTTTCCGTTACAATATAATTACGTGTTGGTACAATAAATGGCTTGTTGCTACAATAAAAGTACTTTCTTCTCCTGTAAAGTTCTTCTTTCGTACAATGAATGGGCCTTTTAATTAAGTACTTTTTGCTTAAATAAAATACAATTTTTATACTAGAAATACTTCTAGATACAAAAAAGTACAATGAAAGTACTTTTTCGTACTAAAAGCGTCTTTTTGCAATAATTAACGTACATTTAGGTACAACAATAGTACTTTGCGTTACAATAAAATTACCTGTACAATAAATGGCTTGTTGGTAGGTACAAAAAAAGTACACTTTGAAATAAAGAAAGTACTTTGTGGTACAATAACTGTACTTTTATTGCAATAAAAGTACTTTTTGGTACAATGAAAGTACTCCTTGAAACAATAATAGTACTTTTTGGTGCAATAAATGTGTACAATTGTTTGTACTCTTTTTGTACAATATAAGTACTTTTTGATACAATTTATTGTAATTTTCAGTACAATAAAGTACTTTTTGGTACAATTAACTGTACTTTTTTGTATAAAAAATTTTACTTTCAATACAATCAGTTGTACTTTCTGGTACAATGATAGTATGTTGTAGTTCAAAAAAATTGCGTTCTGCTTACTTTTTGGTACAACAGTTGTACTTCCTGGCACAGTAAATGTACCTTTAGTACAATAATTGGTACTATAAATCTCCTTTTTGTAAAATAAATTGTGCTTTTTGGAACAATGAAAGTACTTTGTACTACTATAAAAGTAGTTTTTGGTACAATAGATGTACCTTTTTGTGCAATAAATAGGAATTTTGCTACAGTAAATGCACTTTATGTTACAAAGGTACTTTATGCTACAACAAAAGACCTTTACGGTACAAAACAAAGTACTGTTTGCTACAAAAAAAAGTACTTTTTTGTAATAAAAAATCCCATTAAGGTACAATAAAAATACATTTTAATAAAATAAATGTACCTTTTGATACAGCAAAAGTCCTTTTTGGTGAAATAAGTGTACAAAAAAGTACTTTTTTGACATATATGTTATGTGGAGCAACTTGCTTGTTAGTACAATAAAAGTAAAGTACTTTTTGGTGCAACAAAAGTACTTTATGATGTATCAAAAGTAGTGTTTTGTACAATAAAAGTACTTTTTGGTAAACAAAATTACATTTAAGTAAAATATATGCACATTGCAGTACAATGAAAGTACCTTTCGATGCAGCAAAAGTACTTTTTGGTGCAATAAATGTACACAAAAGTACTCTTATACACTTAAAAATTATTTATACACAAAAAAAAAATGTTGATGGAACGGAAATGCTTTTTGTCACAATTAATGCAATTTTAGTACAAAATAGTACATTTCGGTGTAAAAAATCAAAAGTAATTTTAATAAAACGGATAGTAAAAGTACTTTTTGATACACTAAAAGTAATTGATAAATTGAGTAAGGTACAACAAAAGTACTGTTACAGTGGAAGTTATTATTGATGCAGTAGATTTACTTTTAGGTAAAATAATAGTACTTTATGGTACAACTTAAGTACATTTCGGTATTACTAAAATTCATTTTGGGACAAAAAAGTAAATTTTTAGTTTCATGAACTCATATTTGAATACAGAAAAAAGTACTTTTTAATACAATTTGGTACAATAAAAGTACTCGTGGTGCAATAAAAGTACTTTTTACTACATTAAATGTGTAATAAAAAACTTTTTGGTACAATAAAAGTACTTGTCGGTGCAATAATTATACGTTTTGATATAATAAAAGCACTGCTTGGTACAATGAAAGTACTTTTCGATTCAGTAAAAGTACACTTTTGTACAATCAAACACTTTTTAATACTATAAATCATTTTTTAGTGCAATAAAAATACTTTTTGATACTAAAATATTGTCTTTTAGTACTATAAAATCACACTTGAATACTATAAAATAAAATGTTGGTACAATACAAGTACGACTTGGTACAATTAATGTACAGTTGGTGCAATAAAAGTATAATTTGATATAATATAAGTAGTGATTGGTACAATAAAAGTACTTTTGGTGCAATAAAAGTACTCTTTGGTATAGTACAATAAAATTAATTTTCGATTGAATAAAAATATTTTTTGGTACAAAAGAAGTAAATTTTATTAAAATGACATCACATTAGAAAACTAGAAAATTACTTTTTGATACAATAAATGTACAACTTGGTACAAATAAAGTAATTTTTGATACAGTAAAAGTATATTGTATTATAAAAAAAAACTTTTTGGTACAACAAGAGTACTTGTTGGTACGATAAGCGTACATTTTGATACAACAAGAGAATTGTTTGGTAAAATAAAATTGCTTCTTGTTACATAACGAAATCGACTATATTCACTGTGACAATTGTTCATTTTCCTCAATTGACTCTACGCCCTCGTTGATGATGACTTTACACAACGTCTGCCACAGCAAAAAATCGTAAAAGTTATTGCCCCTCCAAAAAAAACGACATCACAATTCTCGTTTCGTTTACCTGTTATATCGACAGTACAACAACACCTATTGCCACACAGAGAGCGCTGGCACAGCCATAAACATACTTATTTATGCACATAAACATACACACACGCACACACACACTCTTAGTTTAACTAATTTGTAAGAAATAGCGGGACGATTGAAGAGTAAACTTTTGGAAAATTTAATTAAACGTGAAATGAACTTTCTTTGAAATTTAACGATTCATTCGTTAGCTTTCTTCATATATGGCTGACTTGTGTGTGTTATTTGTGTGTGAGTGTGCATGTGTGTGCTGTGTGTGCATGCGTGTATGTCAATGTGTATTATTTTGAGTTTTGATGTGTCGTATTTGTATCCTTAACTTGTGGCAGCGTGAAATTATTAATTGTGTTTGCTGACAATTAGAAATTTATATATGTTTATTAGCACCGCAAAAAACAAAACGAAGGATATATTGAATTTTAAATATATTGGCAGATGAGATGTAGGCAGCTGAATGTAAACGACAAATAGCTGGAGGAAGATCGTACCCAATAATGTGCCTACGATATTAGGTCTGTGCTTAATGTGCAAAAATTATGCTGCATTAGAATTTGCACTGTAAGGCCGAGGACACGAAATGAGCGGCAAAGCGGCGAATGGCAGAGCGGCATCAAGTAAAAACATATGAAATGGCGCTGCTCAGCTAAATGCCCATATATTTTAAACGACTTAATAATACACCTTTATAATTGTGCCAACAATTTCAAATCATCAACTCATTCACACTCAAAAGCTAAAACATCCTACGAGTTTGTTTCCAGCATCTGTACAATTTTTCATCGCAATATTTTTTACCTTCCCCGGCAATGCTGTAACAATTTGTGCTGCTATTTAAGGCCAATAAGGTCAAGGTGAATAACCTCAATATAGAAATAAACATTAAACACCATTGAAAGATGCTGTGTCAGGTGGACACACAGAATGACAAAGTATTTAAGTTTAAAATTTTAATTAAATTTCAATTAATGTGTCAACTTTCAGGTGTGTCCTTTTTTAATTAATTTGTGATTTCTTTTACGCCACTTGCGTAAATTTGTGAATTAATTTGGGAAAGGCAACAAAATTTATTAATAATGGGTCAATCGAAGACAGCAAAAATAATTTATGGTTAGTACAAAAATGTGATAATATTCAAGTAATAATATAGGATAATGATGAAGGAGTCGGAGAATAGGTAACAAGACAATATAATCAAAAATCTATAGAAAAATTTATTAAATAGATATTGATCTAAATTGAATTATGAGTTGTCCCAACAAAAAGTGTTTTTCGGTTGGTAAAAAAATTTATTAATATTTATTTTTTTAACAATGACAAAGAAGGCCAAAAGTTGTTTTTATATTAAAATCAAAGTATGCAAATATTTATTAAATGCACATATATAATATTGATACCAATATAAATATTATATTTATGTGTTAACACAAACATTTGGCAATTTTATTAAAGTATAAATTCTAATAAAGATTTTCTTTCTCTCTCCTTTTCAGGTATGTGCGAAATTTAAAATTTACTATTTTTGTCCGTAAGTTGTTAAATTTATTTAAAAAAAATGTGATTTATTTATAACAAATTCTTTAGATAAAAATCATTCAAGCAAAAATCCTGAACCTGAGGCTTTACTTATTGAATACAATGTTGGTAGAACAAATAATTGAAAAGTATTTTATTTACTTTTAGGCTCACAAGGAATAAAACAAAATGAACAGGGCAAGTTTAAGAAGTTAATACTAACAATAGAAATACAACACCTACAAAAGCCTACACAGAAATTTAACAACAAAAAAAAAACTTGCGCAATTTAAAACAAATAATAACTGCCAACCCACACACACACACACAGATACCTGTTAATGATAGCATAAAGGTCATAGACCTAAGTGCCACACACGTTTCTAGGCAATATTGTTATACTATCTATATTATACTTGATATTTTGCGTTATTCTGAACAAAACTTTTTTTCCAATTTATGCCTTTCATCATGATATCATGATAGCGTATACATTTTCGCATTCGATTGTAATCACAATACCTTATCAAATATATTGCCTATATTTAGGCTGATGCATATGTACGTAATATACACTTGTTGTAGTATATTTTTAGGCGGCCATAGTCACATGATAATGCAATTGGTTTAATATTACAAATATGAATGTTTTCTGTTGTGCTCTTAGTGGTTGTATAATTTTAAAGCATGAATATGTATTTTCAGTTGGGTGTGCCAGGATATCAAATTCATTTTAAATAATACAATAAATTTTTTTGGATATTTTTAAACACACAAAATTTGTAATACTACACTTTTCCGTATTACGTAAAATAAATCCATAATATGCTTAATTATATGTGGTGGATGTGGTGTAAGGGTACTAGAGCGACAGAAAAAAAATTTAAAGTGTTATATATCCATTGTTGACTGTGGTAACTGTCAAACCTTGTGGTAGGGAATGGAAATGGCGAAGCGGAAATTTTCTACGTGTGTTTGTATCAGAAAAAATTATTTATAATTTTGTGTTGTTTCTTTTCATTTATAAAAAAAAAATATATAAGCGGGACGAATCCAAGATTAACATTAAAAAAATGCCTTTATGTAATTATAACTTCAGATTAGTTTAGGAAATTACAACACTATACAACAATTTTAGGGTCATTTTTTGGAGGTTAAAGAAACCATTATGAAACGACATAATTTGGCCTCGGTAACAATATCATAAACTCCATTTTGCTACACTACGTCACAATTTTTTTTTACACTGGTTTGAAATTTGATATTTTTGGTCAAAAATAAAAATATAAAAATCTTGTGTTAAAATACGTTAAATACAATAGTTTATGTCTTCTGAGTCCTATATCAAAATTTTTAGGACACTATTTCCTACAAACATTTAAACTCTCTAGCTCCTACCCGTATGGGACATTTTTGAAGTCGGAGTCATAAATGTCAATGTCGATATATGTCTCGTTTCGATTGGACATCAAACGATTATACAGCATAATAAATACTATATCGGGGGCTCGTATGGTGGACGGATCAAAAATAGTTTATATGTCCTGAAATTGTCTTTGAAAAAATTTAAAAACTGGGTGGTTTTTCACCCTAACAACAGTCCACCTTGTAAGAATGCGCGGCAACGACAGAAAAATTTTTAAAAGTCAATAATTTTTTATTTATGACTAGCGGGCCCGGCAATGCTTCGCTATTGCATATTATCGAATATTGCCATTTTCACCCCCTAAATGTAGAAAAATCCAAACAATGTGTAGCCTATGTTACTCGCGGGGTTATTCGGAAGATTCCCTGAAAATTTCATCAAAATCGGTCCAGCCGTTTTCGAGTCCCTACGTTACATACATACACACATCCTCTTTTATATATATAGAAGATATATTTTTTTTTTAATAATTTAAGTATTTTTATTTTTTTAAATATTTTTATTTTTTGTAATATTTTTAATATTTTTAATAATTTTAGTATTTTTAATATTATTATTTTCTTAATATTTTTATTTTTTTCATATTTTTAATATTTTTAATAATTTTAATATTTTTAATATTTTTAATATTTTTAATATTTTTAATATTTTTAATATTTTTAATATTTTTAATATTTTTAATATTTTTAATATTTTTAATATTTTTAATATTTTTAATATTTTTAATATTTTTAATATTTTTAATATTTTTAATATTTTTAATATTTTTAATATTTTTAATATTTTTAATATTTTTAATATTTTTAATATTTTTAATATTTTTAATATTTTTAATATTTTTAATATTTTTAATAATTTTAATAATTTTAATATCTTTAATATTTTTTATATTTTTAGTATTATTTTATATTTTTAATATTTTAATATTTTTGATATTTTTAGTATTTTTAGTATTATTAATATTTTTAGTATTTTTAATATTTTGAATTTTTTTAATATTTTAAACATTTTTAATATTTTTAATATTACTTATATTTTTAATATTTTTAAATATCAATAATTTTTTCAATATTTTTAATCTTTTTAAAATTTTTAATATTTTTAATATTTTTAATATTTTTAATATTTTTAATATTTTTAATATTTTTAATATTTTTAATATTTTTAATATTTTTAATATTTTTAATATTTTTAATATTTTTAATATTTTTAATATTTTTAATATTTTTAATATATTAAATGTTTAATATTTTTAATATATTAAATATTTAAAATATCTTTAATATTTTTAATACTTTTAATATTATTAATGTTTTTAAATTTTTTTTCTTTTTTTAATAGTTTTAACATTTTTCATAAATTTTTTAATCAAATATTTTCGACCCACGTCGTTTGAATGCGTGAGAACTGCGGTCAGGCTCTGACGATTGTTAAAAGTCAGGGGGTCAATGTTCTTCTGTATATTCGTGGGAGTGATACCATCGGGTCCCCGAGATTTGAAACAGTATAACCTTTTGACAGCCTTATAAACTCGATGTTTTATAATCGGTAATTTGAAAATATCAGAAGTATCACTGTCCGAATTTTCCAAAAACTGGTAATCACTTTCCTTACAGCCTAGGAAGTGTGTATCCGTACCTCTAGGGTAACGCGTCTTTTGGTGGTCCAGGAACCATCTTTTATCTGTATATTCCTTGGTATTGTTGGAATCGAAGATAACATTGCCACTGCAACGGTTGGTCACTGATGCACTGATCACAGTTGTGCTAAATTGACCTATTGTTGATTTCAACATTTAAAGAATCTAAGTACATATCTTATTAACTAACACAGTTGTCCATAGAACACTAAAGACGCAAAAACACAACTTAACAGTAACGCAAATACCCTCTCTCACACACACGCACACGATCCCGCTGGTAATACAAGGCTAAGCCAAAAATAACAATAACAGGAAACGGAAACAGTTAAAGCACACATACATATATATAGCAGCAAAAGTAAAACAACACAGCCGTATAAGATGTAGTATTAAGGTACCAAGAATACCAAAACAAGACGAGACAAAAAAATTGTGATTGCATAAAGAGAACTAGAAACAAAGCCATAACATAAAGTGAAATAAAATCAAATAAATTTCTTCATAGAAACCCAGACGCCATAAGGTAACATATCTGTAAACGAACAGAAAAAAATTGTTATGTTTCTATGACATTTTTTCACAAAAGAAAAAGCAATAGAAAAACTAGCAAGTTAAAGATTATAAAAATGTAATACAAATTCTTACTAAGAAACAACACACACACACGCACACACAGCAAATACGCATACCAATACATTTGCATATGTGCAGTGTGTGCAAGCAAATCAGAGAGTATGTTTGTTTTATGCATGTAAACATAATACACCAACAGCAAACATGCACACACACACACACACATATACAAGAACCATACTACTAGTTTGACTTAGGAAAGGGACGGAAAGCAGTCGGTTGCCAAAGAGGATACAAACTGTAAACTAACCATTACAGTTGGTCGACTTCGTCTATGTATATGACTTACCAGTATATACATACATGCTGTAACTTGCCACTGCGTTAGCTCTGGCTGTCAAATCTGGCTACTGAATTGTAAACAGATTGCATTAAAAGTAGTTTCTGGTTTTCTGGTCTACATACATACATACATTCGTACATATTTTTTTTAATCATAAAAAATCTGCAAACATGGGTAAAAGCAAAAGATATTCTGTTCATTTCATGCCAGGCATGCTGTGTGCTAGCTAGCACAAGCCGGCATGCAACCAGGGCGAAGTGCTAAGAAACACCAGTGCTTGGTTAACAACTTAAATAAAGTAGATTTTTGTAATGTTTGCATACGCTAGTGTTTTTCTATAAATCTTTGCTATATCCGACCACTGTGCAACTCTTGCATTGCTTGTGTATGTGTAGTCAAGCAACAATGTCTACATGTTTTTCTAGAATGTTTTGCTAAACTAAGCATATTTTTAAGTATATTTAAACACGTTTTAACATGTTTTTAGATAGTGTACAAACTTATACTACGCTCACGCACACACACACACACACACACTCACACAACTTGGTACTTAGTTGTTCTAAGTTCTTGATATTTATGCTGCTGCTGTTCTGTCATGAGAGTGGTGTTAGTACCAAATTGAATTTCTTTTCAATCCCACAAATTCTTCTCTATTTTCGTGTTTAATTTTCTTTATGCGAAGTTTTTTTTTGCTCAGTTTGATGCTGTTGTGTTTTCTCAGCTGTGCAGAGTTTATTGGTTGCCATAAACTGTAAAAATTTAGGAATTTCCATGAAAGGAAGTCAGCAGGATGGGGCGACAAGAAGAGAAATAGAAAACAACATATGCATAAAAATAATCTACTTGTTCTTATAGTGCAAAAAGAGCGAATAGCAAAATAGTGAAATTTAATATATTTAAAAAATTTTGAATACAGGTTGAAGCAAAAGTTCAATAACATTTAAATTGGGAGCTGCATCTCGAAGCCTCGCGGGGAGCTTTTGGGGGTTACGATATGAAAGAGCAGCCAATTGAAATTTAGTAACTGCTTCTTCCGGCATACGCAAGTATTACCTTAACAACGATTCTTCAAATATAGCGTAATGAAATAGGAGCATCAAAACTCTCTTCATTCCCCAAGAGGCGTAATTAATCTTTTAAATTTTTTTTTTAATATTTTTAATATTTTAAATATTTTTAATATTTTAAATATTTTTAATATTTTTAATATTTTTAATATTTTTAATATTTTTAATATTTTTAATATTTTTAATATTTTTAATATTTTTAATATTTTTAATATTTTTAATATTTTTAATATTTTTAATATTTTTAATATTTTTAATATTTTTAATATTTTTAATATTTTTAATATTTTTAATATTTTTAATATTTTTAATATTTTTAAACTTTTTAATATTATTAATATTTTAAATATTTTTAATATTTTTTTGTTAATATTTTTTATATTTTAATATTTTTAATATTTTTAATATTTTTGATATTTTTGATATTTATAGCACTTATAATATTTTTAATATTATTAATAATTTTAATACTTTTTATATTTGTCCACATTTTTAATATTTCTTATATTACAATATTTTTAATATTTTTTAATATTGTTAATATGTTTAATATTTGTAACATTTTTAATATTTTTAATATTTTTATTTTTTTTTAATATTTTTTATATTTTAATATTTTTAATATTTTTAATATTTTTAATATTTTTAATATTTTTAATATTTTTAATATTTTTAATATTTTTAATATTTTTAATATTTTTAATATTTTTAATATTTTTAATATTTTTAATATTTTTAATATTTTTAATATTTTTAATATTTTTAATATTTTTAATATTTTTAATATTTTTGATATTTTTGATATTTATAGCACTTATAATATTTTTAATATTATTAATAATTTTAATACTTTTTATATTTTTTCCCTTTTTTAATATTTCTTATATTACAATATTTTTAATATTGTTAATATGTTTAATATTTGTATTTACTATGGAGATGGAAGACAATAAAAAACTCCCATACTTGGACATCCTGGTCATCAGGGAGAAAAATAATATTAAATTTGACTGGTACCAGAAGGAAACTGCCTCAGGCAGAATTATTAACTTCTATTCTAAACATCCAAGACGTACAATTATAAACACTGCAATAAACTTTATAAAAAGAACATTAAAAATAAGTGACCAGGAATATCATAAAACGAACATAAACAACATTAAGAACATATTACGAATGAACAGTTTTCCAAACAGAACAATAACCGAATTATTGGACAAGGCATGCAAAACAAATAACATTGAAAATGTTACCAAAGAGCCTAAGACATATAAATCGATCACATATGTACCTGGATTTTCAGACAGATTAAAACATTCAAATATCTACGACAAAAATAAAATAGAAATGGCTCAAAAAACACATAATACGACGCACAAATTGTTTAGCAAGACGAAAGCTAAAGTGGAAAAAGAAGATAAGTCCAACTTAGTGTATAAAATAAAATGTAATGGGGACGGATCCGACATATGCGCAAAGGTATATGTTGGAACAACCAAGACGAAACTAAAATCAAGATTGGCATCGCATAAAACTGACCAAAAAGCTACGGGGAAACCAATAGAACAAAAAACCGCACTTGCAGCCCACAGTACTCTAACAGGACACAGACCTAATTTTGACGACGTAGAGATACTTGTGGAAGAGAGAAATTACGCCCAAAGATATACTCTAGAAATGCTGCACATAATTGATACACCGTTGGACCAGAGATTAAATTACAAGAGCGACACATCAAATTGCTCTCAGATGTATAGACATATTATTGACAAATACAGACGACCAAATAGCTAGTAGTTTACAGAAGCTGACTCAGGACAGTATTATTGTAGCTGCCCATTTTTGTAAGAATTTCTGTCATTGTAAAAATATGTTTATTTGTGTGTTAATTTGTAACATTTTTGTATTTTTGTGATTAATAGATAACCCTGATGATGACTAACGATGTTAGTCGAAATATCGGAAATAAATAAATGGAATAAAAGTACAACATAAAAATTGTCTTTAAATTCAGACCCTATAGCCGAACCAAATCCCAATATTATTTGTAACATTTTTAAAATCTTTAGTATTTTTAATATTTTTATTATTATTTTTAATATTCTCTTGTTTGTTATAGTCGATCTATACAGAATTATGAATATGTTTTTCATTGTTCGGTTTGAGATCTGTTTCTATTATCGCTAATAGAATTTGTTTTACAAGAGCTGTGTGAAATGTATTATGTTGACAGCTGGCAGGGCAGATAGCTATTTCGATGGTTGCCAAACCATCATCATCAGTGCCGTTTGCTGTGCCTTCTCCACTCATTATCACAACCTTAAGTGTTAAAAGCTTCACACAATCAATGTGAAGCTCACACACACCGGTGCGAAAATGGTATCAACGAAGACAACGTCAACATAATCCACACAAGCTCTTGTCTATGCTTTGTCCATCGGACAAGATTGCATAGAATTGTTTTTGGCATCAAATGCCAACCCAGTGTACCTCCCGTGTATGTATTCTCTTGTTTGTTATAGTCGATCTATACAGAATTATGAATATGTTTTTCATTGTTCGGTTTGAGATCTGTTTCTATTATCGCTAATAGAATTTGTTTTACAAGAGCTGTGTGAAATGTATTATGTTGACAGCTGGCAGGGCAGATAGCTATTTCGATGGTTGCCAAACCATCATCATCAGTGCCGTTTGCTGTGCCTTCTCCACTCATTATCACAACCTTAAGTGTTAAAAGCTTCACACAATCAATGTGAAGCTCACACACACCGGTGCGAAAATGGTATCAACGAAGACAACGTCAACATAATCCACACAAGCTCTTGTCTATGCTTTGTCCATCGGACAAGATTGCATAGAATTGTTTTTGGCATCAAATGCCAACCCAGTGTACCTCCCGTGTATGTATTCTCTTGTTTGTTATAGTCGATCTATACAGAATTATGAATATGTTTTTCATTGTTCGGTTTGAGATCTGTTTCTATTATCGCTAATAGAATTTGTTTTACAAGAGCTGTGTGAAATGTATTATGTTGACAGCTGGCAGGGCAGATAGCTATTTCGATGGTTGCCAAACCATCATCATCAGTGCCGTTTGCTGTGCCTTCTCCACTCATTATCACAACCTTAAGTGTTAAAAGCTTCACACAATCAATGTGAAGCTCACACACACCGGTGCGAAAATGGTATCAACGAAGACAACGTCAACATAATCCACACAAGCTCTTGTCTATGCTTTGTCCATCGGACAAGATTGCATAGAATTGTTTTTGGCATCAAATGCCAACCCAGTGTACCTCCCGTGTATGTATTCTCTTGTTTGTTATAGTCGATCTATACAGAATTATGAATATGTTTTTCATTGTTCGGTTTGAGATCTGTTTCTATTATCGCTAATAGAATTTGTTTTACAAGAGCTGTGTGAAATGTATTATGTTGACAGCTGGCAGGGCAGATAGCTATTTCGATGGTTGCCAAACCATCATCATCAGTGCCGTTTGCTGTGCCTTCTCCACTCATTATCACAACCTTAAGTGTTAAAAGCTTCACACAATCAATGTGAAGCTCACACACACCGGTGCGAAAATGGTATCAACGAAGACAACGTCAACATAATCCACACAAGCTCTTGTCTATGCTTTGTCCATCGGACAAGATTGCATAGAATTGTTTTTGGCATCAAATGCCAACCCAGTGTACCTCCCGTGTATGTATTCTCTTGTTTGTTATAGTCGATCTATACAGAATTATGAATATGTTTTTCATTGTTCGGTTTGAGATCTGTTTCTATTATCGCTAATAGAATTTGTTTTACAAGAGCTGTGTGAAATGTATTATGTTGACAGCTGGCAGGGCAGATAGCTATTTCGATGGTTGCCAAACCATCATCATCAGTGCCGTTTGCTGTGCCTTCTCCACTCATTATCACAACCTTAAGTGTTAAAAGCTTCACACAATCAATGTGAAGCTCACACACACCGGTGCGAAAATGGTATCAACGAAGACAACGTCAACATAATCCACACAAGCTCTTGTCTATGCTTTGTCCATCGGACAAGATTGCATAGAATTGTTTTTGGCATCAAATGCCAACCCAGTGTACCTCCCAACCTTTCACACAGCTCTTGTAAAACAAATTCTATTAGCGATAATAGAAACAGATCTCAAACCGAACAATGAAAAACATATTCATTATTTTTAATATTTTTAATAGTTTTAATATTTTCAATATTTTTAATATTTTTAATATTTTTAATATTTTTTATTAGTTTTAATATTAAATTTACGTTAAGTGTATCAAATGATACATCAAATTCGGCTTACGATCAGAAAAGTGTTTTTTATTGTTTGATATTTTTGGTCAAATTCAGTGTGTCACGCACTAGGATGACGCGTTTCGAATTCCATGACGAGTTCATCTTCAGACCCCTTTGTGACCAATCAATGTAACCACTTCCCTTTACATCCATTTTAGTCCAAAGCTATTACACAACTTATGCTACCAATTAAAATGTGAAACCATTGTAAGCCTCTTCCTCCTACTGTATAGAGATGTGTTTTAATTATTAAATAAAATTCTTAATTTCAATTTTATTCAAAAGAGCAAAACAAAATTGTCAACAACATTTTATGCTATTCTGTTTTATATTTTATGTTTTTTTTTCTTCATTGCAATTTTGTAAGATTTCATTTATTGCAGTTTTCTTTGATAACTGAAAATAATAAAAAAGGAAATATTTGCATATAAAGTGATTCCTAGTAGAATTATAATTTCATTTTTCTAATATGCAGAGTATGGGAAAAGCTCACAAAACGGCAACAGCAACAACAACAGGTCACAGTGACTTTACTGGAAATATGTTGGTGTGATGTTACCCGAGCAATGGGTACAGGGGGATTTCTTTGGCTTGTCAAACATACAATAAACTCAGACTCACACTGCAGAGAAATGCATAAGGCTACGTTTGTGTGTGTGAATGAATTTGTAAATGAATGCATATGTGCAAAAGTGTAAACAATACATATGCACATCGTGCTTATGCATAAATCTATATACACACAGTTGTTGTGCACTTGTACATACGAAAAATTCTATGAATAATAACTAAGATTTGTCCTTTGACCTGAATTATTATTGTGTGGTCCCTTTGCACTAACACAGATGTAGAAAAACAAAATAAAATGGGTGAGATAAAAGAATATTATGATGGTGTTATTTTTAAAGCTACTTGTAATACGTCTACTGTGCATTGGTTTAAATATTTAAATTTTAAAAATAATAAAAATTATAAAAATATTATAAATATTAAATATATTAAAAATATTATAAATATTAAAAGCAATAAAAATATTAAAAATTTCAACAATATTACAACTACTACAAATATTACAAATGTTAACAAAATTAAAAATGTTTAAAATATTAAAAATATTAAAAATATTAAAAATATTAAATATATTAAAAATATTACAAATATTTAAAGTATTTAAAATATTAAAAATATTAACAACATTACAAATATTAACAATGTGAAAAATGTTAAAAAAGTTAAAAATTTTAAAAATATTATGTGTATTATGCTGGCATGTTGTGCGCTTCGAGGATGCTTTCTTCGCACCGTTGGGAAAAGTTCTCATTAATTTTGAGATGCTTTCTTCCCTTAAGGTTTGTGATGATAGAGGAGAAGGCACAGCAAAGGGCGCTGACGAGACATTGTGGTTAATGTCGAAATGACGTCATACGCCTAACCTGCTGTCAACATAATACATTTCACACTCTTGGAGTAAAAAACTATTGGCAATAATAAATAATTGCCAATAGAAATGATCTCAAACCGAACTATGACAATATCATAATATTAAAAATATTTAAAATATTAAAAGTATTAAAAATATTTAAAAAAAAATTAAAAATATTAAAATTACTAAAAATATTAAACATATTAAAAATATTAAAATAACTAAAAATATTAAAAAAAAACTAAAAATATTAAAAACATAAAAAATATTAAAAATATTAAAAAAAACTAAAAATATTAAAAAAAAATAAAAATATTAAAAATATTGAAAAAATTAAAAATGATAATGTCATAGTTTGGTTTGAGATCAGTTCTATTGGCAATTATTTATTATTGCCAATAGGTTTTTAGTCAAGAGTGTGAAATGTATTATGTTGACAGCAGGTTAGGCATATGACGTCATTTCGACATTAACCACAATGTCTCGTCAGCGCCCTATTGGCAATAATAAATAATTGCCAATAGAACTGATCTCAAACCGAACTATGACATTATCATAATTCAATACAGATCAACAACAAACAAACTCAAGAACGATGATACACTGACGGTACGCAGAACGGGGTTGGCACTTTGCCAACAACAAAACTCCTGTGCAATTGTGTCCGATGGACATATGCATAGGCAAGTGCTTGTGTGTGTATTATGTTGGCATGTTGTGCGCTTCGAGGATGCTTTCTTCGCACCGTTGGGAAAAGTTCTCATTAGTTTTGAGATGTTTTCTTCCCTTAAGGTTTGTGATGATAGAGGAGAAGGCACAGAAAAGGGCGCTGACGAGACATTGTGGTTAATTGTCGAAATGACGTCATACGCCTAACCTGCTGTCAACATAATACATTTCACACTCTTGACTAAAAACCTATTGGCAATAATAAATAATTGCCAATAGAACTGATCTCAAACCGAACTATGACAATGTCATAATTCAATACAGATCAACAGAAAACAAAATGTCAAAAATATTAAAAATATTAATAACATTAAAAATATTAAAAATATTATAAATATTAAAAATATTAAAAATATTAAAAATATTAAAAATATTAAAAATATTAAAAATATTAAAAATATTAAAAATATTAAAAATATTAAAAATATTAAAAATATTAAAAATATTAAAAATATTAAAAATATTAAAAATATTAAAAATATTAAATAAGTAGGATTGAAAATATTATTCCTCATCTAAAAAAAAACTTCAGCTTAAGTTAGGTTCAAATGCTTCTTATGCTGGGATTACAGGCTTCTGCATATTTCTGTTAACCTAAGTGATAAATATTTTAAGATTATGCATTTTTTTTGTTTTTTTCCTTAAATTTACCCTATGCCACAAGTGGTGACATGTATGCACTCTGTGTCGCAACTACAGGCCAAACTTACACCTCTCCTCTTTCAGGTTTTTCATTTCTTTTGCTAGGCTAGAAAATCTCTGTCCATTAACCAGCATTCTCCTCATATTTCCGCCTTAGCTAAGAATGGCATAAAACTAAACTACAACAAAATGAAACGTGATGAAATTTCAAACATTTCATCACTCACGCATACACATACGAATGAATTATGTACAAGTAAGCCTGAGTCAATTATGGCGCCTTGCGATATACTAAAATTTCATTCAGCCACTCATACACCCACATTCGAACGCGAATGTGAGGCAAACTTTTCTATTTCATATGCAAGCACATGTCGAAGCATAGTGAAAGAGAAAGGAGAGAAGAGAGCGAGAACCAGAGTGTGTACGAAAAATAGACGTGGAATAAATGAAATGCTCGTCACGCGATAGCATTTATTTATGAGGCTTAACTATGAGCCATAACTCTTCTCCAAGTAGCCACTAATTTCCAGCGCGATATGGTGTGGAGAGTTTGTAAACGTCTCTTTTTGCCACTGCTTAAATTGTTTTGTGCCCCCATTGCCAGGTCCTAAGACAATGAGAGGCAGTGGCAGGGGTTGACTACAATTGTTAGCAAAGAGCAAGCAAGTAAAGTGGACTCCAAGGAGTGATGAAAAAGCATGGCAGAGTGGGAGAAAGAATGATGTAAAAGAATTAAAAGAAGTATGTCTTTGGCAAAAGTTTGTCAAAAAAAACATTCACATAATAGTTAAGTTGTCAGGATTTTAACGAAATATTATTATTTGTATAAAAAATTCACAAAGTTTAGTTTTAATTTTTTCGCTTTACTACACCGCCCCCCGAATACATGTGCCCTGTTCATATGTACAAGTTGAAGTGGGACATGACATGTTTATTTATATTTGTCTCTTGTCTGGTCTGACCGTCTAAACTGTAGTGCACCCACCGCTTTTACATCTACCCAAGAAGTGATGAACTTTTGTTTTCTTTTTGCTGTTTTTGTTTTTTTTTTTGTGTTTTTTGTTTGTCATGGCTCGAGGTCAATTTTCGTAAACTTAACTTGTGCTTGTTTTCTCTTTGCTGCCGTTGGCCTTTTTTTCTTCTTTGCTCTATCTGAGTGTCAGTCTTTTGGACTTTGTTTACTATCAGATGGTTGAAATCTTATGTGAAACACAATTTCCTGCTTGCCTTGTGTTGTTAAGTGTTGGTCAAAGATTTCTCGTTGAGATTGGCGCTCCCTCTGTGTGCTGCCAGTTCAAGCTGTATCTAACGTTATTTTTGGCAAATTTTTGTGTCGACAAGTTTGACCTACCTTTTGGGATAAGTTTTGCCTGAGTTTGGAAATTTGCTTATCTAACCACTCCATGATAAAAGCAATGTATTCATGGATATTTCCGGTCCTCCTTAAACTCTCCCCCTTATGTTTGGCTTTTAACCCGTATTGGATGTTCGAAATATGTCCTTGTTTGTTATGGGGTAGTGAGAGTTAGAAGAAGAGTGCTTAGACTTTGGAGTGCTCCATTTTCATCTATGCTCTAGGAGGGAGTATATTTTAGCCTAACTTTGCCTCCTTCTTCAAGTGGCCAGAGCATATAAATCATTTGACATTTGATAAGTGTCCTTCCTTTATGCCGCTGCCGCCGCCGCCGTTGCCTATGTTGTCCTCGTCCACGCCGATAGTTTGGGTGTTGGCCTGACTTGTCGCTTCACCATAAAGTTATTGCTGTGAGATTGCAAAAGGAAACATTGGGTGATTTATGTAGCTGCTGACGTGCTGAGGTTATTGATTTTGCTGTCCTCTTCATTTCTAAATTTCTCTTGGTGCTGTTGTTTTTTTTTCTCACCACTTCCTCTTCGTAGCAGTTGACAAATTCTCGTTGACTCCTTAGCTCCAGAAATGTCATCCCATTTTGCTTATCGTAGTATATTTTGACAATAATTTAAGGTGTTTACATTACAACGAGTGCAACCTTTTAGGAATATGAAAAATCCGCTAGTTCATCACTTGCGGTGGTACTCTTGTGCATGTGTGTGTGTGTTTTGCCATAAATTATACTCTATAGCTATTGCGGCGCCTGTAAGTAGGCAGTGCTGTGACTTAAAAAAAGCTATGCTTTATAACATACTGAGGCGTTCTCCATCACTGCTGTATGAGTCTTCTTCAATTTACATATTCTCATTTTATTGGATTCTGTCGACATTTATCAACGCCCTGCGCGCTATGACGTTGCGACATGCTTTGACGATGTTTTAGGCATGAAATTGAAACCCTTAGCATATGCTTTAGAATTTTTTAAGATTTAAATTATTTCACACCCCTTAGGCTATACAATGTGTTATTTTAGGTCTAAGGTTTCAGAATTTTTTGTGTAAGGGGAGGGGGGGTGTATTTAAATACGATGCCTCCATAACGCTGGGCAAATATGTAAAGTGTTTAGGGCAATTTTTCCCGATTGACTTAAGTGTCTTACGCAAATAGATGGTGCTGTGGACTTTAATATAAATGAAAGCTTTTGCAGCTCCAAAGCTAACAAACTTATCATGTTACAGATCATGTCACATTTTTCAATTTATTTAGTAACAAAATAGATATATCAATTGCTTAGAATACGCTTGAAAGGCACTTCAAATATTCACTTGCTCTACATACCAAAGGGGTTTATCAATAAGGCCGAGTCAATGTTACAATGAAATAATATAAGCTGTGTGTCAGATATTAATGGATTTTGTGTCTTATTTGAAAGGTTCATACACGATTTTATAAGTAGAATATAAAATCGTTGAAATATCCGCTGGGGCGCCCCTCGTTACAGGGTTAAGAGTTCCGAATTCGTTTCCAATTTTCAATGACTCAGCCGGATCAATTAGAGCGGTTTCATATTTTATGTAGATTTTTAACGCATAATTGTGATTTGACGCCAGTTACAGAAAAATAAACCATAGACTAGACAGATGCCACCAAAAAATGGTAGTATAATTTTTACTTTTACATATTTTCCTTTAAGTGTCCTTGTTTCGTTTGCCTTCATGGAAATTTAGATCAAAATTTTGTATTAAAATTAGTTTGCGCAGGATTTAGAATCGCTTCGCTATTTCGATCTTTAAATCTATACCACCAACCTATAAAAAGAGTGATTCATTTATAATCTTTTTTTTGTAATTTAGCATAAAATACTCAAAACAGAATTGCATGTCGAAACCTTTACCATGACCCAAAAGAATAATCTTTGACGTTGGCTGTTCAGAAATTATTTCATGCAACATTTTTGCGCTCCTGCCCAATAGGAGTTCTATTCGAAAGCTTTAACTTTCGGTCATTCTTTTCAGCATTGGCAAAGTTATATCGCAAATCACGTGAGTTATATTGGCTAACAAGTCTTAAAGTATAGTTTGGTTGCACAAAATTCCACCCTCCTCCCTCACCAAATCGTTCGGTTCAATAGATCGATAACAGGCCACAAATGTTGTGCGAAATGATTGAAAAACATTTTTTTACAGAACATTGATTTTTGTAATACAGCTCAATAATTTAAATTCTTTGTTAAAGTGCAAATCTTTCCATGACGAATTGTAAGATTGTATTGAATGAAAATAAGATGACAACTTGTCACCAAACAGGACGCGGTCTGCAAAAGACAAACAAATTAAATTAAAGCCTCATAATGAATCACTCTTTATCACACAGTTCAAGCAAAGCAGACAAACGAAAAATAGTTTTTTCAAAATTTCTCGATATTTGTTTTAACTGTACTTCTGGTGGATGTTTATTTACATACAAGATAAAACTTATGTATCACTAATCTATTTAAACAAACACCAAACACCATACTCAATGTAGCTTGCTTGCAAATTAATAAACATATTTTTTGAACTAATACATATTACAGTTTGAAACTGTTGCAGTATAATGAAGACCCCTCAGGCTAATTTCGGATTTCATTAGACGAAACATTAACTGGGTTTAAGCGAGAAAAATTAAAAATTAAAAAAAAGTTCCAGCTTACAACTATTACTGTGTTATGGTGACATTATAGGCTGATTTCGGATTTTATATTTTCAGCAATCAGTTGGGTCTAAGTAACAACTTTTTTTAAATCTCTTCTAACTGTTTCGCATTTCGATAAGCAAGCACAATTAATTGCACGTATTTTACTTTACAGTTATTACAGTAGTGTAAGTACAGCCTAGGCTAATTTCGAATTTTAGAAAAAATAATAGAAATTTTGTCTAAGGCACAAAATTTTGTATTCAAACCATCACTTTCGAATTGGCATTGCGACAAGCATGCACAATAATTTATATATCTTTACAACCAAAATATCCTACTTTTTAAACTTTTACTTACTTACTTACTTAATTTCCCTTTGCACCCCATGAATGAGGTATGGGATAGCTTCTCGCGTTGTTGTGAATTAACACGCTTTCTATTTTTAGATTCACAACTAACGGCACCTACTTGTTTATCGACGAATGCGAACGTCACTGTTTGAGAAGCTCTTACTAGACACGACGATTGAATCGACGCTTAAATACTGCGAAGTTGCTGTCAACAACATTCGAGGGGAGCCGACAACGAAAGAAAATTTTCTTTATTTTTTTTTTCTTTTAAGATGGCTGGAGCCAGGTTTGAACCTGCGATCTCCCGCATGGTAGTCGCGTGTTCTAACCACTATGCCACGGCCGGCCTATGTAAGTACAGCCTAGGCTAATTTCGAATTTTAGAAAAAGTAACAGAAATTTTGCCTAAGATACGAAATTTTTTATTCAACCGTCACTTTCGGTTTGGCAGTGTGACAAGAATGCACAATAATTTATGTATCTTTACAACTAAAACATATCCCCATACAGTGTTGTTCAAGAGAGTTTGTCGATCGTATTGATTATTTATCAATTTGTGTTAGTGTATCATTCGATACTGTGGCTAAACGATCATAAAAGATTTTTATTGTTGATATTAATGGTCAATTCATTGTCACACACTATGATTGCGCGTTTCGAACTCCATGACGAGTTCATGTTCAGACCCCTTTGTGACGAATTGATGCAATGTGGTACATCATCAGTTGTATATATATCTACAACTATGTCAAACATGTACATGCGAAGTAGATATCAGCCAAAAATAAACTTTTTATAAACTTTAACAGTATTACAAAAAAGTTTACAATGACTTGTACTATTTGGTAGCATAAATTGTACTTTTTGGTACAATAAGTTGTACTATGTGGTAGAATTAATTGTACTTTTTGGTTCGGCACAATAAATTGTACTTTTTGTTACAGTAACTTGTACTGTTTCTACCATAAATTGTACTTTAAGGTACAATAATTGTACTTTTTGTACAACAACTAATAATTTTTGGTACAATTAAAGTACATTACAAATTGTACTATTGGCTACCAGAGAGTACTTTTTAGTACAATAAATTGTACTTTTTTGTGTCATAAATGCTACTTTTTGGTAGAATAAATTGTAAAAAATGTATGCAATAAAAGTACTTTTTGGTACAATAAAATAATAAATAAATTAGGTCCACACAAATACTATTTTGAATATGTTACTGTCGTGCATAACATATTTTAATGCATTTGTTCTACAAAACATTCTTTTTTATCAAAACTCACACTATTTCACTCATACGCTCTTCCGTTTTGGTTTCGTTTCTTGACCAGAATTATTCCGTTGTCGTGTAGTGAAAGTAGCCTCAAAAATAAGAACTTCTGCATCATTCGTTTTGTCAAGTTGGCTGCATTAAAAATTTAATGGCGATACGAATTTGTTTGTTCAAGGTGGATGTTTAGCACTTTTTGCGATTTTCGCAAAGGGAGCGTGGCATAGCCCACTTCCATATTCATATTGTACCAACAACATATATATCAAATCTCATCTTCCTACCTCTGATAGTTCATGAGATACAGACGTTTAAAGTTTCAAGATATAAGCCACGCCCACTGATCCGATCCCGCTCATTTTTTGTTGGATAACTAATTTTTGGTGCCAAATTCATCCACACAAATTTCCAAGCCAATTAGTGAAGTAGTCCTCCAGATATTCTGTTTTCAAATATTGGGTCTTGTAGAAGGATCCAGCTATTCTAGGGTCTATCTTCTTCTTCTTTACTGGCAGCAACAACAGAAAATTCAACTATCAGTAGCCGCACGTAGAAAACCATTCCAAGCGCTTCGGTCTTTTGCGTTCCGTAGATAGTTCGTCATAATAAGCATACTTAACTGTTCCGTCCCCTGGTGCATCCATCGGAGTTTTTGTCGCCCCCTCCTGCGCCGCAAATCGTGTTTATTGCCGAAGACTTTTCGAGCCGGAGCGTTTTCGTCCATTCGTACAACGTGTCCAACACAGCGCATTCAGTCTATTTGAACACGTCGTTGTCGTTGTACAGCTCATACTGCTCATGATTCATTCGACGAAGGTACTCGCCGTTCACGGTGATGGGTCCAAATATTTTGCGGAGTATTTTTCTCTCGAAGACTCCCAGAATAGATTGATCCGCTTGTGTCATTACCCACGATTCAGCGCTGTAGAGCAAGACAGGTAGGATCAGAGTCTGGTAGAGCTGGATCTTTGTTCTTCGAGAGAGCGCTTTGTCGTTAAATCGCTTGCTTAGCGCATAGTAGCAGCGGTTTGCGATCAATACTCGTCTTTTGATTTCGAGGCTGACATTATTATTCTAGGGTCTATACAGTACATAAAAAATACAAACAATCAAACAAACAAACACAAACTCATCTCTATATATAAAAATGAAACGGTCAACATATGTAAAACCATCACTTGAGAATGGCTGGAGCGACTTGTCTCATGTTTCTTTCATTAGACTCAAAATTGTCATGAGATGGTTTGTAAAGAAAAAAATCCACTTCAGGTGGCGCTAGGGTGGATTTATATCGAAAATTTGAATACACGGATCAAATCAACTGAAATTTAGAATACATATTTGTTTGATCACGGGAAACAATTTTATGTATAAACGGACACGATAGATGGCGATGGGGTGTATCTATATCGAAAATTTTAATGGATGGACTAATTTAACTAAAATTCAGTTAGAACATCAGAAAAATATACACAAATGAACCCGGTAGGTGGCATTTGGGTGGATTTTTAATCAAAATTTGAACGAATGGACCAATTAACTGAAATTAAGTATGTATATTTGTGTGATCAAGAGAACAAAGTTTTTGTATAAATGGACCCAGTAGTTGCTGCTAGGGAGGAATTATAATGAAAAATTTAACGGATCCAACAATTTGACTGACAGAATGTAATTTAGTTTTATTATGAGAATTTTTTTTGTATAAATGGACCCGCAGTTGTATTGTCTGGAGTTGAGTTATTTCGAAGATTTATATCGTTGGTCCGATTTTACTCTAAATTAAAATGTTTTTTTTTTTTGGACATGAGAAAATTTTTGGACTCATAATTTTTTGGAATGTCATTTAGTCACCGTTGATTACATTACATATAAACATTATTTTAACATGAAAATTATTGAGAAGTCTATATAAAATAATAGATGTACATTTTTATGTCACCACTAATTGCGAAAACGGTCGAACCGATTTGTACCAAAATTTCAATGAAAGTTGGGGAGGGGGTGTAGACAGACCTTTAAACAGCTTAAGGTAGAAAGGCGAACATTTATATTGGCGCACTTCCTATAGAATTAAAGAGCTTCACAAATTGGGTATTTGCATTTCGAACTATTAGGGGACAAACCTGAAAATGGAAAAAACTGTTGCTATCAGCCAGACCAAACGGTTAATAGGGTTGTTGAGCCAAATGAAGGGATTTTAGGAAATTCGTACTCCTTGGGATAAAAAGAGGTAGCACTTTGCCCCATTCATTGCTCGGACCAAACAACTATATGTTCAATCACCCAAATTATGAAGTACTAAATTTGTTCGGGAAAACCTCGCCCTTTAAATATATCAGAGGTCAAAGTAATAAACCAATCGTTATTAGATTTCAACTGCACTCAACATCTTTTACAATAATTTGGAAGCAGGACAACGCCTGCCGGGCAGCTAGTTTTTATATATATAAATATCATACAGTGGTTACCTTCTAGAAATTCAAATTTATGAGAAATTGACCAATTAACTTATCTTATCTTAACTGTATCTTTAAATTGCCCTTTATTAACTCACTGCTGAGATATATCATTCATATAGAATTGTATCCGTTTATTTGCGTATACATTCTTAATTTTAAGTTTCTTTAAATATATTGTGCTAAATTTTTTATTACCTTCTTAGTTTACTTAATTTCAAGCTTCTTTAAATGAAAAATGCTTTATATTTTTTTGGTGTGATTTTTTTTTTATTATTTTTCCACCAACTTAAAGGCATTTAATGCTTTATTTTGGGAATACGATTTCACACCTACGTGATTTTCTGCACAGAGCTTAAGGTAAATTTCCATTTTGCCACACGACGCAGGTATTGTAGGAAGTATGGTAAGGTGCGATGTTCAATGCTTTAATGGGTGACAGGTTATTTGTCTGGGGAGTTAATAAAGAAAAAAATCTTTAAGAAAGTATTTTAGGGGATATATGAAATTTAAAATTTAATTCTCTTTGTGATACAGTAATTTTAGAGTTTAAGAATAACATAAGTATCTTAGTCAGATCGTCGTAGTATTTGTGTAGTATTTGGATAAAAAATTGTAAGTTAATTTCATGGGAAAAAACTTAATAGGAGGACTTCTTCACTCGAATGGGACCCATAGTTTCGATGAATCTGAGAGGCCACCGTTCGGAAAGTTTTTTTCAGTCGAAACTACTTCTAAGTTGCTGTTGACAACACCGAGGGGCCCACTGATCATACAAATTAAGATGACTGAAACAGGTATCGAATATTGGTCTCCCGTATGTTAGTTGCCAGTTCTAAACATCATGCTGCGGTCAGCCGCAATAGTATCTCTGCTGCCCGCATTTTTCAAAAAAAAGTACTTCAATTTTTCTTAAAAAAAATTATTATGAAATCACGTTTTAAATTAAAATAGGTTAAGCCATAGGCGAGGAAAATAGAAACGTACTTTTGTTTAGCTTAATTTATTGAATTTCAAAAATACTATACCGAATCATACATGTCTTTACGAACACACAATCTTTAGACATTACCAATTTGTTGTTACCGACAACTGTCAATCCCCTTTTGTGTTCTATTTCCGTATAATAAAAGTCCATTGCATTCGAAATTGCCACTGACGACTATTTGTCATTGCAAATTGGCACAAAATGGCAGAAATGATAAATTATTTTAAAGTTCAACAAATATCCACAAATGTCCCCCACCCCCCTACCCATCTCACTACCCAATTCCAATATTAATGCCTTTACATTGACCTTAGCCCCAGTCTTAAAATATATAGTAGCCTTAAAGATTATCCGTTAGAGCCCAGCGCAGAAAAAAAGGCAGAAAAAAAACCACAACCATTTGTCAAATCCCTTAAAGTATGTTTTAAGCTGTGACACAATATTTAAGCAACCCTCCCCAGAAAATATGCTTTATTTTTTGGCTTTCAATGCTTAAGCTCTTAAATATATACTAGCATATTCGTACAGCTAGTCAAGGGAGGCCCTTAAATCGTAATTTAAAGATTTTTCTGCATATTTGCTAACTACGCCAGGACCAAAACGGGAAGGGATGCAAACATACCGGCTTTAAATTTCGAACGTCAAAGTCAAGCAACAACAACAGCAAAAAGGTCGCTGCTGTTTGCTTAAGAATTGTTCACATAAGTCTCTGGCAGATAATACCCAAACATTGGAGCTTAACAAGAAGACGAAACTGATAGCGATGTAGAAGCACAAGGCAGGGCAGGCAGCAGGATGCAAGGATGTTGTAGACCAGAAAAATAAGTAGAACATCTGCTGCTCCTTAAGCGGGGGCAAATACACATACACACAAACACACATATGTTCGTGTATGTGAGTTTGTCCGTGTATAAGTATTTGTGTTTATATGTTCAAAACTTTGGCATCATATGTATGTGTTCTCTCACTGCAGCCTCATTTGTTTGTTGTATTAAATCCTTTTCTTATGCTCCTCTATTTTCTAGTTTTTAGGTCAAAAACTTTTTTCTTTGTTCGTCTCCGTTCACCATCGGCACGTCACTCCAGCTGTGCCGTCGTCGTCTCTACTTCCTCGGCTATAGTTTCAATGTGCTCAGTAAGCTTTTCTAACACACACACATACACATATATAGATTTTCAACCCAAACTGCGAGGAAAAATGGACCATGCAGATCTAAAACTGAATCGTCATATGTGGGTGAGGTTTGTTGTTGCATTGCATGCCAGGCAGTAAAGAGTTGGTTCTATTTTTTAAAGCCTTAACATATGCTACACCCACACACTCACACAGAGTGCAAGCAGTAAAAGAGAATGAAATATATTGTAAGTAGAACAGAGAACTTGTTTGCAAGTGGCCTTATTTTTAATGCCCTTAAGCTGGAAAACTGTGATTATACTACAAAAGCAAAGAGAATGAAAGTCAGAGCCAAAATAGGCAACAGAACAAAAAAGCGCTATGATATTTTATATGTTTGTGCAGAGGGAAAGCCACAAAGAAGGCAAAAAAAAATGTATTGTTTGTTATGAAGATATTCTATTTTTTTTTCTGTTGAGGCAAAAGTCATATTCTAATTCAAATATAAACCAAACATACCCACGAAAAGAAAACATATTCTAATGTTAATGAAAGCAAACAGATAGAAAGAGAGAGAGAATAATTCAAATAAATTTTCATTAAAAATGCCTTACAATATGATTCATGAGTGTTGGCAATAACGGGAGAAGTAGGGAAATAATGTTCACAACTTAGACATTGCAGTAGAAGTTAAAAATCATTTGCACTTAGGGTCAGTTGTAAAGTTTTGAAACAGTAACTTTAGTGGTGTGGTGAAGTGCAGGGCGGTGGGAACGTTTGGGATGGCTGCATCATATATATATGCTGCATACTTTAGGGCTTGAGATATTTTAAATAAATTAAAGTAAAGTGTGATGCTAATGACGTTTTAAACCGTTACGGATTACATACCGGAAATTGGAAAAATCGTGAATGGGTTTGTCAACTGACTTTCGCTTTAAGTCAAAAACGATCTTCTGAAGTTAATAGGAGCAAACCTAAATTCGCATTCCAATTGTTCCCAAAAGTAACTGCCTCTGGAGTAACGTTTTCATTACAAAATCAAGAAATACTTAAAAAGTTTATATGGCATTAAAAGCTGTTTTAAGTTAACTATCGATCTATATATAAAAATGTGTTTGCGTTTGTTTAATTGTTTCTTTACATTTATTATTATAGACTCGAGAACGGATTGATCGATAAAGCTCACAGAATGTATCTATGCGGTCGGTGGTGAAAATAGTTTTTTTTTGATATAACAGGTGGGCGTGGCCCCGCCATTGGACCCAATTTTTAAAAACGCAATATCTGGAGGACTGTTTTACTTATTGCCTGGAAAATTTGTGTGGATACATTTGACACCAAAATTCGTGATCCAACAAAAAATGGATCGGTTCGGATAAGTGGGCGTGGTTTACCTGTTGGAACTTTAAACGTCTGTATCTCATTAACTATAAGACTTATACGTTATTCGTACAATTAGAATAGTAGCCCGGGTGGAAGTGGGCTATGCCCCGCCCCCTTATTCAAACGGCTTTTCAAATAGACCAATTGATACGAAAATTTCGCAAAGTGATTCTGATGACTTGTTTATAGTCCCTGACTATATATGGTTGTGATTGGATAGAGGGGCGTGGCACCGTACATTAAACTTGAAAATAAACTATAAGAGGTATGAAAATGATATTTGGTATATATGTTGTTCGTACATTAAGAATCACAGCCAGTGTGGAATTGAGCGGTGCCACGCCCCTATTACAAAAATAGCTTTTTTCAAATGGACCAATTGATACGAACATTTTACAAAGTGATACTGATGCCCTATTGATAGTCCTTGGCTGTACTTGGTTGTGATTGGATAAAGGGGCGTGGCACCGCCCATAAAATGTGAAAATTAAATAAGCTTTATTTCATGAACTCTTAGGGGTAGAAAATGAGATTATATGTTGTTGCTACAGTATGAATTACAGCCACTCTGGATGTGGGCAATGCCACGCCCACTTTGCCAAAATCGCTCTGACGGCTTTTATAATAGACCAATTGATACGAAACTAGTAGAACTGATTACTTGTTGATAGTCCATGGCTATACTTTGTTGTGATTAGATAAAGGGGCGTGGCACCGCCCATACAATTTAAAATTAAAAATGGATATATATTTCATGAACAACCAGAGGTAGGAGGATGAGATTTGTTATATATGATGTTAGTGCAGAATGAATTACAGCCAAGGAGAAGTGTGCAGTGCCACGCCCCTTTGCAAAAATCGGTCTGAAGGCTTTTGTAATAGAGCGATTTATACGAAAATTCTACAAAGTGGTACTGATGACCTGTTGATAGTCCATGGCTATACTTGGTTGTGATTGGATAAAGGGGCGTGGCATCACCCACACAACTTGAAAGTTAAAAAGGCTATATCTCATAAACTATCAAAGGTATGAAAATCATATTTAATGTAAATGTTGTTGGTACAGTTAGAATTACAGTCATGGTAAAAGTGAGTGGTGCCACGCCCTTTTTCAAAAAATCGTTCTGACGGCTTTTCCAATAGAGTAATTGACACGAACTTTTTACAAAGTGGTACTGATGACCTGTTGATAGTCCTTGGCTATACTTGGTTGTAATTGGATAAAGGGGCGTGGTACCGCCCATACAATTTAAAAATGGTATATCTCATGAACTACCAGAGGAATGCACATGATATTTGTTATATATGTTATTGGTACAGTATGAATTACAGTCAGGGTGGAAGTAGGCTATGCCACGCCCCTTTTAAAATAAACCGTTATAATTGCCGTAGTAATAGTTTAATCGTTCTCAAAGTTTCACAGTATGTTCCAGTTCACCTAGAGATATGAAAAGTGCCGAGACACTGCCCACGCACGTCAGTATTTGACTACTAAACTGTATCAAAAAATTGTCCGTACACCAGGTAGTTGAAGACATATCGAAGCTGCGCCGACATACTAGTAAAGTGAGTTAGACTTTCTCTCAGTATACTTTGACAATTCACCATGCAAAGTCTTACACTATAACATAGTTAACAAATAATGGAAATTTATTTTCAAAATGTGCGCTCTGTTCACCAAACTTTTGGAGCACTTTGCCAAGTTTACGATGCACATTAGCATCCATCTAAGCAGCTAATACGCAATACTATGGATCGACCACAGTTACTTTCATTTACTGTTTTAGTTAATATTCATCCCAATCAAGCCATCACCACTGTGGAAGTAATTGTGACAGAGGACTCGAATTTATTATACTACGCCATTATCTGTTTATACGGAATCAGCCCTTTTACTACATACATGGCAAAAGTCTTGTTTTTAATAGCTAAAGACTTAGAATTTGGTACATATAAAGTACTCGGCAATAAAGGCATGAATCTTCAAACTAAATTTCCATTTGCGATCAATAGGCGAAGAAGGCATGCCAAGAGTATTTATGTCCAAAGAGATCGTTAGTGTACAGACGGTTCCCGGTACTACAGATCTGTGATAGAAGTGGTTATTCGCACTTAGGCCCACTAGTTGTTTATAAATTAGCTTAATAAACTCTTACAAAACTTCAGGTATTTGGATCTTGTACAGATGCATGCTCAAATGCCGCTAAAAAATTTGCCATACTGAAGTCCGCCGAGTGTATAAGTGAGGTCTTGATTGCCACTATCATTCGCAATGACGATGTTCTGGACTGAGCGGGCTTTACCTTGAACCGACCGTCCCAAAATTGGCCGCCAAACAGTGGACAGTCGACTTTAAAGGACTACATTTTCTGCTTTATAATAGGAACCATGAGCGCAACTTTTGATCTAACTAACATTTATTTTGATAGCAACTTTGCATCACTTGTGTATGCTGCTCAATTAAGGAACTTGTCACGCTTAATTGCATTAGTAACCAAAAAAACAATAGTCTAGACAGACGTCGCCAAAACATTATGGTCCTCACAGGCTGACAACATCGACCCACAACACTTGAAAACCCCTCTAACATTCATCGACACATCCACATTAGTCTAACGCAATAGATATAATGTTTTCTATGTTAATCCCTTAAAAAGTTTCTCAAAATAATTTAAATTGCTTATTTTATAATTTCACTTAACTCATTTAGTTACATACTTTTCCAGTTCACACACCACCTGCTGTGTTAATTTCATTGCTTTTCTAACAAAATTGCAATGTTAGGTATTTCTCTTCTCTAATCTGCCATAATTTGCTCCTCCAATTATTTCACTTTGGTTAATTTCCCCTTCGTCAATTATCCTCATTAAATTTTGTATTTATCAACAAACTTTTGTAGCATAATTAAATAATTGTCAATTAAACAAAATTCTATTGCATACTTTGAGGAGGCTACGATGCTTTGACAACAAGTGGCAACGGTTGTACATCTTGAGGTTTTACTAATAATTGCGAGCGCAAACAACAAAAGTTTTGCAACAGAATAACTTTTTTTCGCTACTCACCCACACAACACTTGTCGTGGCAGTCGGCAGCAACAACTAATGAACTAAATTAAGTAAATGTGTGAATATTTAGACCAAAAATATTTTAATAATTTGTGCATTTTTTGGGCTGGCTGTTGTTTGTTGCCATAACAGCAGCAGCTAACAAAATTGTGCTAAGAACAAACTATTGAAATAAGTTTGAAGAGGCAAAACTAGGCTAAAGAGGCCGCCGCCGCCGCCGCCGCGTAGGAAAAAGGGTTGAGAAGGTCTGAGGAAGGTAGAGACGGTACAGTTGGGCAAACAGCAATATGGTGGAAATAATAATAAAAATAATCATAATTCAAGAGCGTCGCTGTAGTGAACATCATTATAAAAGAGGTTAACAACAAATTTTGTTGTGCAACTTAAAGTAGGCAACAAAAAAAGTTATATTTTGGGGGAAATTTGAAGATTGTTTTAAGGGGGTGTTTAGCTAAATTATAAATGATAATTTTAAACTACTTTTAATGACATAAAAAACGGTTAAAGTATTTATTTATTTTGTAATTAAGAGCTCTCACGAGAGGCTCTTAATATTAGAGAACAGTTAAGATAAGCATTTAGGTTGCATATTAATAACTTCATAAGTATGTCGATGACTTGGGTTGAAAGTCAATCGCTGTGGTCTGCTAAAAAATAACTGAACAATATATTTGTTCAACTTCATCGCAAATACTTAATAAAAGTAGACCGGAGATTTCTTTAAATCTTTACTAATGGCCAGTTGCATATGCTAAACATCGCAAACTTTAATTAGTATTAATCATACGTCATGTCAATAACAAAATTTCTTCTTATTTAGATCTTTACACACGGCTGGCATCAATTAGTATTAATCATACGTCATGTCAATATCAATTATTCGTAACAGTATAGAGCTCGGCCTAGTTATATTAATAGTAATCATACGTACTGTTATCAGACTCAAAGACGAAAAAAATATTTAGCACTTAGAAAATTTTCCATAATGTTTTTTATTACCACTCTAGACCCATTAAGTTTCAAGCCCTCTCTCCGTTACAAAGCAAAATAAAAAAAAGCAAAACGCAATTTATCTGCCTTTATGAATGAAGTGCCCAGTTTGCCACAGACAGTAGTTAATTTAATATGGCACACACACACACACACACACATACTCACACAAGAACCAGAGATATATAAATTTTACACTTATTAGAAAATTACATATGAAATTTAACGATGTTGTTGACACATTAACAAAAATATGGTTCATGTTCATGAATTTATATTACATTTTCATGACTGAGTCACATTAATTTCGATCCTAATGCTATATTGATGTAAATGTAATTTGTGTATGTGTTAAAGGTAGGTGCCACCAATACAAATATATACACACACATGTGGGTACATATACAGACCGGTATATGACAACCACTCCAATATTCAGTGTCGCATGTACATCCTACATACAGGTGAAAGAGTCATGTTTGGCGTGCGTGTCGTCCAACGTATGTGAATGTCAACGCTAGGCTGAAGTGTTTCATAAATTTTCGGTAAACTCCTTCGAGGGTGTATAGAGGGGGGTGGGAGGCGAATGAGACTAAGCTGTTACAAGTTGTATAATAAAGAAATTACAAAAAGAAGTTAATTAATAACAAAAGAGTCATAACGTTGAGGGGTAAATAAAGCGGCAAGTAGATAAAATAATTATGCAAAGAATACAAAATTTAATGTATAAATAATACGAGTAAACTTTATCTAAGTCAAGAGATTTGGAGTTTTTTTTTTGTAAGATATGACATTAAGTAGGACATTTTATAAAACTTCTGGAATAGCTCAACACCATACTTTGTCTGCTTTGAAAATTATAATCTATGATTACCCAGCAAACGAAAATAGAAGTTGTTTCAAAGGCATCTCTTATTTTAAATACTCATGATTTAGGACTAAATTCTGAGAACTGCCCGTAAAAGTAGCTCCAAAAAGAAGAAGTTCTGCATCATTCGTTTTGTCAAGTTACATGCCACAATAATTTAATATCGATTTGATTTAAGAATTACAAATCTTTTAATCTGTTGGTATAACGTTTTCCTACATAAGCAACAATTTCAGTTTTCTATTCATCAAATAACTTTGAACTGGGTTTATTTTGTAGCAGTTACACTATAACCGTAGCGTATGATTTACGTGGAATATTTTTCATAATAAACATACGCCACCATATAACAATATAATAGAAGTCCCTAAAACGTAACAAATTCTCATATACCATACTTACTAACTTCAAATCGATATTAAGTTATTATGGCATGTAACTTGACAAAACGAGTGATGCAGAACTTCTTCTTTTTGGGACTACTTTCATGTGCAGTTCTCAGAATTTATTCCCAACATCATGTGGTGTACCGTGTTAATAGGAAATCATGATATAATATTTCCGTTCGTATGTACATTTAGTGAACTCCTAACAGATGCTTATTGAGGTTATCTTAACACCTTTTGGCATGTTATCTCTCAAACTGCGAAACTTGTTTCTACTGTTCCAAAAATAACTTTTGTTATACTTAACAGTACTTTTGCTTTGACAAAAAGTGATGTTTATACAAAAAAGCACATTTGTTGTACCAAGAAGTGTTTTTTATCTAATGCAAAGAACTATTGTTCTTCAAACAAGTGTTGTTGTGCCAAAAAAGTGACGGTAATAGGATCACCAAAGTCAATTTCTCCGCCATCTCAAATTCTGCATCACACAAACCAATGGTCTCAAGCCCACTCAGCAAACAAACAGCGTTGTCTATAGTCATTTACATTGAGCATTATAACGTATGATTACTATTAATAATATATGGGATGAGTTATACTGTGACGTATAATTGATATAAATATGACGTATGATTGATATTACATGAAGCTGTTGATGGCTGCTAACGCATCGGTCTACTAACAAAGATCTGAACAAACCTCTGTTTTGATGACTAATGTAAATTTATTTTAAGCGACTTTTGGGTAATTTTATTGTACCCAAAAGTGCTGTTATGGGGTGGGCCAAATACAAGTACCTTCTTTAAATCATAGGTCATAGATACGATGAAGTTTCAAAAAAGTGACGATGATAGACCCACCAACGTCAAGTTCACCGCAAGCCTAAAAACTGCTAAAAAAAACTGAAAAGGACATGCGGCGTTGTCTATAGTAATTAACTTTGAGTAACAATACATGAGATAAGTTGTACTGTGACGTACAAATGATATGAACTTATGACGTATGATTTAAATCAAATTAGTTGACGCAACTGTCCCCTAAAAAAGATCTTAACATCTGTTCTTATTTTAATGAGTAATATAAAAATATATTGTGTAACTTTTGGATAATTTTATTGTACCATAAAGTGTTTTTATAGGGTGGGTCAAATATAAGTTACTTTTTTAATCATAGGTCATCCGTAAAGGATCCTAAAGCCAATATCATCGAAGCAATCCGTGAGCTTCAGTCTCAACCTTTCAACAAGGTATAAGAATATTGAAGTGACAGAATGAAGCCAGCCAAGGTAGCCACTTGAACGAAGTTGTATTACATAATTAATTAAGTTGTATTCCATTGTTCTTACTAATAATTCATAATATACAAAAAATAAGACACTTTAAAAATTCTTGTTTTTGGCCCACCCTTTATAAAGGTACGTACTGTACTTAAACTTTTCTTTAGCAAATGTAGCTTGTTTTCATTTTTTTCATCCAGTTTCAAGGACCTTGCTTCTTTTAACCGTCCTTAACAAATATTACGAAAAGCAAGTTTATAAGTCCCTATAAATCTCTTTACATAATACTTTAGTTTCATGTTTACTATTTAACAGCTAGAAATTCGTTAAACTTTGAAATAAAAACATTTTTAATAGTTGTATGGCAGACTGCAATTTTTTGCTGCTGAAAGAACCTTGGCCACAGTATCTTTAAATATTTTCTCATATTTATATCAATTGTGTTACTCACACTCATCTCATCAAATAAATCTAATCAAATGCAAATTTCAAATATCTTATATAAAATACATTTGTTTTCTTTTTATGATTCCCAATTTATCTTATAAACTAGCTAGACTACTATAAAAATACAAAATTGGTTTCTTATTCTTCATATCAGCAATGATAACATCACATAAAACCCTCAACATATGACCCCTATTACATTGGCAATTTTTTCATTTTTACACATTCTGCTTATTTTATCTATGTCTTTATGTCCGCAACTAAACTAAATAAATTAAAAGCCATAAAATAAAACTTATGCTTAACAAAGTATAATTTAAATACCATAAAACTTTTTTTTCACTCACACACAAAAAGTTACTCTCTATTGAGCGGTCAAGTTTCCATACCCACATCTCGTGTTGTGACATCATAAATTGTTCTGTCTAGAGATTTTGTGATGTCCGTTTTGTATAAAGTGTTCGCTTTTTAACAAGACCCCTGAGCATTATCTATCTTGTAGAGAAACAAAAAAAAAATTTTTTTGCTATATATACAATATGTATAGTAAATTATAATAATGTCATAACAAAAGACAATCAAATAAAAAAATAATATAAAATTACAATAAGGTGAGGGTGAGGGAATGTGAGAAACATTTATGCATAAAGAATAAGGCGAACACACATATTTCACAATTATATGAAGTAACAATATGTTGTCACTTGGAGATGTAGTTAATTTACATCATATACTTTGACGAAAGTTAAGCTAAAGATATTCTTTAAAATCTCTAAAATCGTCGATATTTCTTTTACTATAGAAAGCTCAACAAGGATTCTGCACTGTAGGGCAAAACAGGATGGATCAGTGTCTGGTAGAGATGGAACTTTGTTTGTCAAGAGAGGGCTTTGAAAATTAATCGCTTGCTAAGCGATTAACATTTTTAATATTTTTAATATTTTTAATAATTTTGATATTTTTAATATTTTTAATATTTTTAATATTTTTAATATTTTTAATATTTTTAATATTTTTAATATTTTTAATATTTTTAATATTTTTAGTATTTTTAATATTTTTAATATTTTTAATATTTTTAGAATTTTAAATATTTTTAATGTGTTTAATATTTTTAATATAAATTTTTTTTAATAATTTTGGTATTTTTAATATTTTGAATATTTTTAATATGTTTAATATTTTTAATATTTTAAATATTTTTAATATTTTTTATATTCTTAATATTTTAAATATTTTAAATATTTTAAATATTTTAAATATTTTTAATATTTTAAATATTTTTAATATTTTTAATATTTTTTATATTCGTTATATTTTTAATATTTTTAATATTTGTAATATTTGTAATATTTGTAATATTTGTAATATTTGTAATATTTGTAATATTTGTAATATTTGTAATATTTGTAATATTTGTAATATTTGTAATATTTTGAATATTTTGAATATTTTTAATAATTATAATCTATATATATAAAAGGCTTGGTTGACTGATTGATCACTCCCCAGCCCAAACGGCTAAAGCTAGAAATTGGGAATATAGGTCCCTTGTATGACGGTAACGCGCACTAAGACGGGGTTTTTGGATATTCTGACTGCAAGGTAGTTAAATGGGCGTCGCACCGCTCCATACAACTCGAATTTTGGAATGACTATATCTGTATAATATGTACGAAGTCGAGATTTGGTGCGTATATCGGTCGTATAAGAAAAAAATGCTTTGTTTGGTAAAAGTGGGCGATGCCACGCCCCTTTTTAGAAAATCGTTATTTGGGCCAAATAAATTGACCGATTGCAATTATATTTTCTTTATGTGATACATAGGGCCTCCATCATAGGCTAGAAGGAAACATGATTAAACAAAAGTGCGTGGCACCGCCCCCACAAACCAAAATTTCAATCGGTCATATCTCCCGAGCCATTAGAGTTGTGAAGATCAAATTTGCTGCACATGTTACTGGTACAAGGAAGATTGGGCCCTTTTGAAAAAATCGTTATATCGTCGAAATAATTGGAACGATTGCAATAAAACTTTTACTGTGTAGTACTATCCATTTGGCCTCTAAAATTTACACCATCACCCAGATCAATCGACTAATGCTATAATCGCAAAAATGCTCACTATCAAATTGGATTGAAGGTTTCTTTGAAATCTGATATTTCTGTGTAAAAAAATTAAAAAGGGATAAAAATTTGACTATCACCCAGACCTAACTGCTATAGATATAATATAATAATATGAATAAATTTAAACCCCAATAAATCTAAGTGCATAATTTTTAGCAAACGGAATATTACACTCCCGGAAGATACGCAGGTCAAAATCGCAGATACTCTGGTAGAAATTGTAGATAGTGCAAAAAATCTGGGTGTTATATTTGATAGCAAAATAACTTGGTCCAATCATATAAAATCAGCAATCGGTAAAACGTATGGTGTGCTTAGAAACCTTTATGTATGTCAGAAATATACACCAACTAATATTAGACTCCTTTTGGCTAAATCGTTGATTTTACCTAGTCTACTTTATGGTTGCGAAATTTTTGCAAATTGTAACAGAAATTTAATAAATAGACTAACTATGGTGTTTAACAATATAACGAGATATATTTATGGGCTTGGCAGACGAGATCACGTATCACAGTATTCTAATAAAATTTATGGTGTATCATTTGAGAATTTTCTAAAAATAAGATGCCTCTTAAGTTTGCACAAAATAATTTATACACGATGTCCCCAGTATTTGTATGAATGTCTTCGATTTGCAAGATCATCGAGAGGTAAACAATTAATTCAGTTACGACATACTCGAAGCACATCAAATAACTTTTTCTTCATTCATACAATTCGTCTTTGGAATAATCTACCCTTCCATGTACAATTACTTTCCAACGACCGGCAATTTAAATTAGCATTGTACCAGTTTTTCAGAGCATGATATTTTCTATATTTCTGTCTTCTCTGTCTTTCTCTCTATTTTTGTTTTCTTATTTTTGTTTTCTTTTTCTTGTACACTAATTGTTTTATGTTTTAAAAATTAATTTTTAAATATGTCCTAATAATTCATTAAATCAACTTTGTTAGAAACTTTTATACTGTTAATCGTTTTGAATTTGCCAAAAATATTAATGTTTATTATCTGTTAAATATATGTATGTAACACAATATACCCTATACTTAATATAAGACACAGTCTTTTGTGTAGGCGAATCAAATAAATAAATAAATAAATAAATAAATAAGGTATAAAACTGGCACTAAACGGCTAAAGGGATTGTCGGAAAAATTGAAGTGAACATTTAAGTTGTGCGATGTGAAGTAATTATTCTTAATTCGTTCTTTAGGTGTAAAAATACCGCCCAGACCAAATGCCTAAAAGTAGAGTTACAAAAATATATATAGAATTGCTTCCTTTAGAATTAGAAAGCCGCCTGATAGGGATTTCAAAATTTAGAGCATTAAGGGGTAAAAACGCCGAAAAGGGAAAAATTGGTTCCATCACCCAGACCAAACGGCTAAAGATTTACTCAAATGTGGGCTAGTTTTTTATAAAATTAGACGGGGGTACCAGTCCATTTTGGTTGTGCGATACGATAGAATATATTAAAATTCGTAATTTTAGGAAGTGTTTGTTCCTTTGTCCTTTATATGTACTGCTTAAATACTTAAGAATATTTCGTGAAGCAACGCGAGCCGGGAAAGCTAGTATTTTTAATAATTATGCTCTTGTTTTGTATTGTTGATCTATATGTGTAAATAATGAATATGTTTTCATCGTCCGGTTCAAGATCTATTCTATTATTGCTAATAGAATTTGTTTTACAAGAGTCTTGTGAAATTGATTATGTTGACAGCTGGCAGGGCAGATAGCTAATTCGATAGTTGCCAAACTATCTCATCAGCACCCTTCGTTGTGCCTTCTCAACACATTATCACAACCTTAAGCCCAAACACACCGGTGCGAAAATATCGAAATAGCTATCCGCCCTGTATTTAAGTATTTGTGATATTGTTAATATAATTATATTTGATAAATATTTAAAATCTTTAATATTTTAAAAACTTTTAATATTACTAGCTATCAATCGATATTCTGCATTTGCTGGAATTTTTTTAATATTACTAAAAAGCAATGTTAAATTAAATATTTATTCTCATATTTTGTAATACATTCAGATGTTTGCATTTCCTGGCAAATGTTATGTGGTTTTACATAATAAAATACATATTTATACATAAAATAAATATAATCCTTGTACTTTCCTATAACCAATCATATGCACTCCAGTCAACCCAAAAGACCCCATTCTTAGTCTACATTTGAGTAACTCTCATAACTCCAATGTGTAATTTTATTACTTGTATTACTTGGAGAAAATCACAAGTAATGTTTTCTACTTTCTACTCAATGTTTCTTTCTGGCATTTTACAAAAATTACTCTATTACTACAAACATTTTGTAATAGTAAATGATACTCCCTTTCACTACTTTGGTCTAAAATTGTGGTAAAATGGCAAGGAATTACAACAAATTACACTCGAAATACAACAGAATAGAAGAGGGCAAGCTACAACAGTATCTAAGTCCATAACTTTGCCAAGACCACTTGCAGGAACAGCAGCACCATTGAATGCGAGTATACAATGTATTCGTTAGGTTTTCTCCCTGCTATTCACTGAATCCCCCTTTAAAGGATTATAAATGCTTATGGGTCATTGGGTGAATGAGTTGATTTCCATATTCACACACACACACACACACACACACACGAAGCAAGCACCACCAACTCAGAGCATATCAAATTGCAGTTTGTTCACCACCACCACCACCAACAAACTGAATTCACAGAGTTTTTGAAAAACTTTTAAATCCTTTACCTGGGAACATTGGTTTCTAAGAGCGTCATAGTCTGTTAGTGCTTTCAAGTTTTAGGAGAAGGAGGGTGAGGGAGTACAGGTCAGTTGAAGTAAACGACAGAGTGAGTGAGTGAGTTTGGAGAGCTGGTGTAGAAAACAATTTAAATTGCTTTTAAAATACATTTAACCTTTTCCTTTCTACCTGACGAACTGGTAACCGTAACCTTACTCTCTGGAATATTCCTTAAACAAAGTTTAGTCTATATGAAGTATAAAATTATAGCTTACAACTTACTGGACAGAGGAAAGTAACAGACGGAACAACGAGGAGGCTAACCAAAGTATGAATATAAACAAAAAACACAGATGCCACAAAAACTTTTTGTGCATTTTATATAGGTGCACCAGGTAATTTACTATACCACTGCTTGTCTCTTGGCTCTGGGAACTCCCCTGTTGACCCCTCGTTGACTTTGTGTGATATATTGTACTTTACTTTGCTAGAAATACAAAGTACTTTATCAAACATTGTAACACAACAACAGCAATAACGACAAGTAAGCAAGCAAAAAAATAAAAATAAAGGGAAAAGAAAAATTGCAGTAAAAGGAAATAAACGGAAAACGGATATTACCGTACAAACACTTGACTAAACTGTATATAACTCTTGCAGCACAACACTACCACTAACACCTTGTATATGCACCTGCTTGCATGTAACACAACACACACACACACTGACAACACATACATAAATATTCATAGAAAATTTTATGTGGCTCTGCAAAATGATGTACGACGCCTTGGTCACCATCGTATGTGGCACAAATTTTAAATCCTTTGAAGTTTAATTAAACTAAGCTGGAAATTTAATGCATTTTCAAGTATTTTTTTTCTATTTAATGAAAAGAATTTGAGTGGTAGTATATCATTGGATATAGAAGTTTATTATAACAGCAGTTTGACTTTGGAAATTGTTGAATTAAACGGGTAACTTTTTAATATAAATATGACGAAATAAATATAGTTAAAAAGTAAATAAAAATGTGTAAATATCACGGTGGGCTTAAATCAACTTTTAGTTAAAGAACATAGCACATCTAAATTTGTTTGTGTGTTTGAGTTCTTTAGATCATACCACCACACATACTATTTATGGCACAAAAGAACTCAAACCCACAAAAAAAATTTGATGTGCTATGACCTTCGATTAAATGTTGATTCAAGCCCACCGTGGTATTTTGTGGTTGTTTTTTGATCGTTTTAAAATTTAAGGGGCAGGACGAAAAGGTAGTATAGATGTGGATATTAAAAAAATATTGATAACTTAATAACACCAAGCTAGAGTCAAACGAAACTTGGAGAGTGACATCGTGCATGTTGTAGGTCTGGTCGAGTACAACATGAATCTCTATATCAAAGTTCCCTAACACCCTAAAAATCATGACTTTAGTTGAAACCCGAGATTTCGCTAATTTCCTTATGTAAAGGCTTATGACCCTTTCAAGTTTTGATTTCTAAAAAGTTTTATGAAAAATCTTAGACCTTTCCAACTGTTTTCTGAGTTTGAATAAGATTTTATCTACTATTTTATTATGGTAACGAGTGCTGAGAAAGGAAATTCCAAACATTTTTTTAAAGTAGGTAGCGCGTCTATGGAGGAAAAGAGAGAATAGCGAGAATATCAAAAAGCACAGAGGTAGAGGTTAAGACCGAGATTTCTACCAAAGAGTCAAAAGCAAAAAGTTAATAACAGCGATCCTCATCTGTAAGTATAGAGATGGAAATCTGGTCAGGTACACGCAAAAAATATGGAAGGAACATTTTATTGACTCTGCTCGTTTCCAAATGCTGTCATAAAAGACAAAATCACGTCGATATAATTGATGTTATGTATTTGACGCAATAATTGATATCTTCAATATTTTTCCTTCGCAATCATCGCTTGCTACATTTATACTTCAAAAACATTGGATAGGTTTGTTGTATATATTTTCCTTTTTCATGATATTAAGGGCAAACAAATCCTACAGCTACGCCAGAGTGGTAGAAGAAGAAAATAACTATACATTCAATGATTTTTTAACAATAAACAAACAATTTTGTTTTTTCTACTTCATTCTTTTTCTTTTTGGTGTTGAGTTTATTCCTTTGGAATTTATTTACTGAAGTTCACCAGAATTCACACCCACACAAACAGATGCAGTACTCACGCACACAATCTATTGCCACAGTGGAAGCAATGCAGTAGAAAAAATATTGGCATGAAAATCTAAATTCTTGGATGATTACTAGAAGTGTTAAGTGAGTCCAGAGAACTTCCCTAAATTACTCAAGGACTTTGATGACTCAGTAAATAAAGTTCTAAACATGAACAAAAATGTGATATTTTAATAAAACTTGCAATTCCAAATAAATTTTATTTTTCTTTTGAGTTTAATCCTACAAAGATTACTTATTCTGCTTAAAATATAAACATATTACACAGTAACATAAGTGGCATATGTTTTTTCCTACTATCTTGGTCTTCTACACACCTTTTCTCTCTGCATTATTAAGTTTTGAAAAAAAAAAATACCGATAATCTGATCCTTTTAACAGGATCAAAGACTCTTCCCATCATCTCCACCACTGTGCGTTAGCATACTTTCCCGCCTCTTCGCAGCATTGGTATGTGTATTGGCAATGTCTTTACCTCGTAGTTGCGCTAGCCACTTCTTGCCCCTTGCCACCTTGCTGCACTAAAGTGCCTATGTGCGTGCAGCGTTGCAATTCATTGAGTGAATGTTGCATACATATTATTGTAGCGGATGCTTTAGAGGTTTTTATGCTTCACTGCAATTTTTGCAATACTGCAAATTGGTTTCTCTTTCTCACTCTCTCTCTCTCTGTAGTTTTCAAATCAAACAATCGCTTCATATTTTACGCTTTTGTTGTGTTAGTGATGGCTATTGCAAGGATTTCTTTTCTGCATTTGTTGTCGATGGTGATAGTGGTGGTGGTGCTGTTGGTATTGCCAAAGATTCTTTCTCTAGTGTTTGAGTTTACATCCAATTTGCGCCAAGGCAAGAGAAAAAAAGTTTTTTATTCGCATTATCCTTGGAATGTTTTGCTACTTTGGATACTGAGTTTGGAGCCCTCATCAATATGATGGCTTAGCCGATGAGAAAGAATTCAGGTTTTGGGATCTGTGTTGCTGTTGTTGTTTGTTTTCTTGTTTTGATAGGTTCAAAACACTGATAGAGTGCATAAAGTTTAATGGACAATATGGTGCAAAAGTTGAGAAGAAAAATAGTTTGTTTTTTTTATTTTTTATATTTATTATATTTTTTTATTTATATTTTTATATTTTTATATTTTTATATTTTTATATTCTTATATTTTTATATTTTTATATTTTTATATTTTTATATTTTTATATTTTTATATTTTTATATTTTTATATTTTTATATTTTTCTATTTTTATATTTTTATATTTTTATATTTTTATATTTTTATATTTTTATATTTTTATATTTTTATATTTTTATATTTTTATATTTTTATATTTTTATATTTTTATATTTTTATATTTTTATATTTTTATATTTTTATATTTTTATATTTTTATATTTTTATATTTTTATATTTTTATATTTTTATATTTTTATATTTTTATATTTTTATATTTTTATATTTTTATATTTTTATATTTTTATATTTTTATATTTTTATATTTTTATATGTTTATATTTTTATATTTTTTATATTTTCATATTTTTATATTTTTATATTTTTATATTTTACTATTTTTTTATTTTTATATTTTTATATTATTATATTTTTATATTATTATATTATTATATTTTTATATTTTTATACTTTTATATTTTTCTGTTCTATTTGTGAGCGATGCTGTTCAGTATTGCTTCTCACATGATATTTGGCTTCTTATCACTTTCCAGCAATAATAATTGGTTTTACTTCAATCTTTTGTGCCACATTTTTTCTTTAAAACTATTCTAATGAATTCCCCATTTTAAAATTGCAAATCGACGTTCAATAATATTCCTTCGCTTAGCTCTTTATGTCTTGCACAAATGTTTCGTTTCAGCATAATTTACATAACTTCCATGTACAACTTTGTGTTCTGTGAAATCTTCTTCGCCAACGTATTTCGTTTCCAATTCCCTGTATTCCTGCCGTCCTGCCAAAAAAATGGGATTGATAGATTTAAGACCATACTCGAAAATAAACCAACATTTGGCAGACATGCATTTTAAAAATGTTCACACTTTTTTGTTTCCTTCCCAACGACTTCAATTGAGTTAGGTTTTGTTGCAGTTTTATTTTCATTTTTGGTAACCTACGAGGGAGGGGGATATGTTACTCTTTATGGTTTTCGGTATTTTTGCCATTTTATTTTCTTTTGTTTTCGTTTTCCACACCCCCCATTTTTTTGTCGCTCTTCCTTTGGCAGATGAAAAACAAACAATTTTTTGTGCACATTTTCGGATAAGCTTAAAAACGAATACATGAAGGCAGCCAGTAGTAAACAACTGAAATGTTACGAATGTTGGTTTCTACTTCGCCGCCGCCGTTGCTCGATTCTGTCCGCTGGAACTGGGTGTGTGTGTGAGTGCTGCTGCCACGGCCTCTGATTTTGCTTGTACGACTATTTCGTCTCCATCTCCTTTGTTAAGGCTACGTGCAGTATTTTCTCCTTTGTTGTTTATGCTCTCCACAGGAAATGAGTTTGCATTTCCGGTTGCATACATAAAAATGCCTTAATGTTGCACTGTGGCAGCAAGCGAAGCGAACCAAATACGAATTCTGTGTGCTGGCTTTGTTGTTGCTGCTGCTGCTGTTGCCACTCCCGATATTGCCAGTCCATCGCAAAGTCAATGTTGTTGAAGATGACGCTGTATTGCTATAGCCGTTCGCTGCTGTTGTTGTTGTAGTTGTTTATCGCCTACCATATAGAGGAGTTTATAGTATCGATTTTCATGGTAAATCCATTCGGACGCAGGCCAGAACAGAACAAACGAGAGCCATTGCGAGACACAAAACAAGAAACGTTATTCTCAAGGATTGCTGGGTGTGATCAATGTTTGAAATGAAAATAATGTCGACAACAACCAATTTAATATTGCTATGGCATAAAACTCGATAGCATAATGTTTATTGTTTTATGTAGTTTTATGGATGAAATAACACCAAGCAATCAGGATATGTTCAAAGAATAACAGTTTGAATTGTAGATTACGATGGGATCTTTTGTTTCACACGGCATAACTGAATAATTGAGTCTATGGATGATTGGGTGGTGGAAGGGGGAAGAGATATAATGTATAAAAAGCAGAGTCTTGGCGACTCTTGGCCAACAGATTGGGTATATTGGTATGCTATAGGCAATGTTAAATGTGAGTACTTAAACACTACAGAAGTGTGTTAAAGGAATAAAATGAGTGTAGTTTGCAGAGAATATAGTTATGATTTATAGGCGAACAGAATCCGATTTCGTACCATCTTAAATATCTGTCTGCTAATCGAGAAAACAATTTGTTTGTTTCAAAACATTTTGGTTTGTTTACACTAATTCTTACATAACTTAAATTCCCTTTACTACCTATGAATGGGGTATGGGAAAGATCCTCGCCTTGTTGAGGAAAAATGCCCTTTCTATTATTAGATTCACAACGAAGGGCACCTACTCGTTTATCGACGAATGCGAACGTCACTGTTCGATAAGCTTTTACGAGACATTCTGAAAAATTTAATTACTAAATATTAAAATTTGCTTAATTTTCCATAACTAAACATTTTTCGCTATATCGAATGAAATCTTCAATTAAACCATAAATCCACAATCTTAGAACGATGTGCGTATGATTAATATTAAATTCACATAAAATTAGTATTACTCATACGTTGTACATATTTACAAACATACATACATATGTAGCGCTTACCATATGCAAACTCCCTATATATGTACAGTGCAGTACATTATATGGGTCGGTGTCATCATTCGAAATCATTAACAATGATCAGTTTTCTACTTAACACAGATGAGACAGCCCAGAAATTTTCAGTTATTGCGGAAAATTTATAAAAAAAAAACGATAAATGAAATTGTTTTGAAGATTTCATTCGATAAAATTAGTACAACTTGATTTTTTACATGGATATTTTATTAGAAATTACTTACTTTAGCCTTAGCTACAATGCTGCTGAAGAATGAAATGAGAAACCATCAATGGTTCTTAAGTTATAGCAGAAAAACTAAGCAAACAAACATCAAAGATATAAAATTTCACAAAAACTACCTTGGTATGAGAACTCCAAACTCTTTGGGGGGACGAATATGTTCCACAATGTAAATGGGATTTTGGTGGTAGCTTTTTGATATCTTAAGGACCTGTTCGACTTTAAGTTTCCTTTACAAATTGTTGATTTTTTCAGATTATTGTTGCATACTTGACTATGAATGTATCAACATCTCATAACTTTACCTATAAAAGTTTCAATTCCTTGTTTGTATGACGGCTGTTGTTTCTGACGGCTGTTGAAAACTTTTCCATAATTTGAAATTATCAGTTATCTAAATTTGTTAAAATAAATTGTCACATTAGTTATTTGTATGGCTAAATTAAGTTGTTGCTATATCAAGAATCTTATTATTTATGTCCTGGGTGATTTTTCCATAATTTTAGATTTTAACTAAAAACATCACATATAGATTAGTGAACAGTCATTATAATTTAAAATTACAAAATGGTATGGCAGATGAGAAGTGTTGACTTTATTTTAAGGACCTTGTCTACTTTCGAAAACATTTCCACAATCTCGATATATAATTGCCAATATCATTCTTTAATTAAATAAAGTAAGATTAGCACAAAACTCAGTAAAAAGTAAAATTAGTGTTTTATATTGCGCAGTAGTCTTATTGAATATTTCATAATGCGTGACCCCTTTCAATGTCCTTGAAATTTTTTCCATAACTTTAGTTAATCCTTACGATTAATGTAGGTACATATAACAGTGTGAACTTTTCTTAACTTTGACGCAAAAATACTATAAATTTGTTATTGACTTTTTGTCTTTTTGTCATTTCAAGGACCTTATTTGCTTACAATGCCTCCAAAATTTTTCCCACAATTTCATATAATCATTGTGAATTTGAAAAAATTCTATCATACGATTTCGAATTGTTCAATTTTATAGTGGAGAGGACTTTTTCATATTTCAAGGACATTGTCACATGTTACTCTCTTTGGAAAATTTTTGAAGAATCCGAACTGCTTTTGCATATTACATACTTCATCAAAGAGAAAACGATCTAACTTAAACTTAACAAAGCAACATTATAATTTATATGGACGAAGTGAGCTTTTTGATATTATAAGGACCTTATCCCCTCTTAATGCTTTTGCAAATTTTTCCGTAATTTCAAATTATCATTAGGTAAATACATAAATATCAATATATAAAATTTCCACACTAGTTACTTGTATAGCTAAGGTAAGGTTATATCAAGCACCTTATCCTTTTTTAATATCCTTAATAATCTTTACACAGTTTTGGGTTACAACATTAAACATAAATTAGTGAACACTTTTCGTAATTAAAAACAAAATATTCAAATTACAAAATTGTATGGCAGAGGACAAATTTTTACTATATTTTAAGGACCTCGTTAACTGTCAATGCTCTTAAAAATTTTCCATAATTTCGGAATATCATTCTTTAATTATAAAAAGTAAGAACAACGCAAAACTCAGGAAAAAATATCAAATTAGAGAATTGTAGGGTGCAGGAATGTTTTTATATGGTGCGTGACCCCTTTCAATGCCCTTACTCAGATTATCATTATGAATACCACAAATAAACATAACATTTAATTTAAAAATGGCAAATAAGTAAGTAGGAATAGGGGTTTTTTTGAAGGACCTTGTCGCCTTCCAATTTTGCAATAATGTCGGATTGGCATTACTCTTTCACAATCTATGTTTTATGTTACTTGCATACATTTTGAAAATGTACTTTCTCCTCAAAATTTTGTAAAAATTTTACATCAGACGTTTGTATTGCTATCGGAAGGACATCGTGTCCTTTCAACAAATTATCCATAATTTAAGACTATAATTGTGTCTAATAATATTAGATATAAAGTGTGAAGTTTCTGCAAAATTTTACAATGAAAGTTTACATGAGTCATTTATATGGCGAACAGGATATTTCTGCAATTTCAAGGACCTTTCTCAAAGTCTTAAAGAAGCTAAATTTTCAAGAAATAAAAAAAGGACTTCTTTTCCAATTTGATATAATTTTACCTTACAACCACCATTAACATTCCTAAGCCTATGTTTTATTAATAACATCATTTAATGTTTATTTTATTGTAATAAAAATCACCATTATTTGCGGTCATTACTGTTTGACTTGCTCTTGCCATCTTCTTTCCCTATTATGTCAACGACAACATTCTACCCAAGAATCTTGTGACAAATTGCCAACATATTTACCTTTTGTTTCACTTTACTTAGGCTATCATTTATGGATTTGGAACACCTTGAGCCGAAACAATAACCATTATTACAAATCATTTGTCTTTAACGAAGAAAACAAACAAAAGTTCAACTTTACATTTTAAAAGTGATCCATTGTGGTCCATACAAAAGGACATAAGAAGTCACAACAACAAGAAAAATGAGAAAAAATCTTTGACATTTAAGAGAGTTGCTTGGCCAGGCTATAACTCCTAGCTGGCAGCCGTTTGATGTGATGCTTTCGTTTTTTGTTTTGTGTGTTTTTGCCTTTGTTTCTTTGCGATAACATAGAAAACACTTCAATGTTCATGTTGTGCTGGCGTCAGGACAAAAGCAAACAGCATCAGCTCATAAAAGTACAATTTCTCATATCAATTTTATGCAAAACCTAAAGACAACAGCAGCAGCAGTAGAGCATTAAAAACAGTCATAAAAATAAAACATTAAACATATTTTATGCTTTAACACACGTACACAGACATACAAACCCTTTTTGAACTGAAGTCCATTGTTGTCACAATGTTGTCCTCTCTATAGATTTCATATTCACAGAGCCGGTAGCAACTATCTATTTACGTTTAGTGTTGTCTATAAATCCTCCATTGTCCATATCTACAGCTATAATATCCCTTCAATTCTGTTGAGGTATTCATGTAGAAACTCATATATTTTATGTTGTGCAAAAGAAATACATAAAAATGTCTTTGCTATCACTACGACTATGTGTGTCTGTCCGTCAACGGTTCCGTGTGTCCGTCCGGCCGTCCGCCTTGTATGCTTGTTCCTTTTTATTGTTGTTTGTGTGCTTCAGCTTAACACAATCACAAAAGAAAACATGCAAAAGGACAGGGATTAGAACATGCATATTAGGGTGTACGTGGTGTTAGTGTGTGTGTGTTTGTGTTCTCTGTGTGTTTACGAGCATAAGTATTAAAGTATTTGTTTTATGTCCGGCACCATCACCATCATGTTTGGATCAAATAGGTGACAGCCCACACTTATCCATACACCGGAAGGAGGACACATCATTTGTCTTTTTTTGCTGTTGTTGCCTTTGTTTGTTTTGTAAACAAGGACTCTTCTTCATGTTTCGACGACGGTAGTTAAACACACATTTTGATGACTTTATGGAGATAACCAAAAATGGTTTGGTGCAAAATAAATAAGGCGTGTTTACCAATCACATTTTCAAGGGATTGATTTAATACAAAAAAAAAACATAATAAATTAAAGCATAGTTTGTGGCGCACCAAGACCACAACACGCTAGAATAAATAAATTAAATGTATGTCCTTTTTTCTTTTGCCTTGTTGGTATTAACACAGGTCATCATTCTAGTTTAAAGTGCTACAAGACATTATTTTTATTGTTATTTTGATTTGAGTGATGTTGTTGTTGTTTGCTAGTCAGCTGGAGAAGTATCAAAGCATACCTTAAGGATATGTAAAGGACCAAACAAAAGGATAGTCATGGCACTGCTCTTGGCCATTTCATGATTATTTTATGTTTCTTTTTAGCTTTAGCTTGATGATGCTGTCAGCGTGCTGGCAATATAACTCTTTCTCTGCCTTTTAATTAAAATGAAAAGAATTGTCAACGACGTTGTTGTTCCTGCAGGGCGAATATCAAATCAAGATTAGAGAAATGATGATTTACGTAACAGGGTAATGTAGGTTATGTTAAATTGGTTTAGTTTAAAGTGGTTGTTGGAAGCTAGTGCAGATAGTTACGAATTATTACGACAGTAAAGACTTATAAAGAAATTCTTAACATGTTACTAATGACTTTAAGTGTTATAATAACAAACAACCTACCATTTTACTAATTTTTAAATTGTTCTTTCTTTGCAGGTAAGTTTTTGACACAAAATTTATGAAATTTTAACCAAATGTAAGTACAAATCACTAAACAAATCTAATAATGCAAAAATTTGTAAGTAGAAATCTCTTCAAAGTGGTAACACATAGGCTTAGAGAAGCTATCATCCCACAGTACAAAATTTTTCAGCTCATTGATTTGGGACTCAAATCTGAGAACTGCACGTGAAAGAAGCCCCAACAAGAAGAAGTTCTGGATAATTCGTTTTGTCAAGTTACATGCCATAATAATTTAATATCGATTTGAAGTTAGTAAGTATCATATAGGGGAATTTGTCAAGTTTTTAGCTGTTTGTTTGACATTACTCGAGAATCACTAGTCCTATTTAGCTGAAACAAATTTAAAAAAATTAAGAATTACAATTCCGTTTCTCTACATAAGCAACTGTTTCACTTTTTCATTCATCAAATGATTTTGAACTGGATTTTTTTTGTAGCAGTTACAAGAAAATTTTTGTACTCCGTGGCGTATGATTCACGTGGAATATTACTTATGATAATAATAGGCCACCATATAGTATTTATGTTATGTCAAACAAAAACAGCCTAAAACGTGACAAATTCCCCTATGCGATACTAACTAACTTCAAATCGATATTAAATTATTATGGCATGTAACTTGACAAAACGAATAATGCAGAACTTCTTCTTTTTGGGGCTACTTTCATGTGCAGTTCTCTGAATTGAGTCCCAAAATCAAATGTTGTTCTGTGTTATTATAAATAAAACAATTTTAGAGGTTGGTGATCACTTTTTAATTAAGATCGTAAAGTTTGTAATCAATTGTTAATAATCAAAATTTTATCTGCAACATTTGAGGAAAGACTAAGGAATTTGAAGTGACTTCACTTTAGCTGCCTTCCTGAACGTAGAAGGGGCTTTGAATAATGTGACATCATGCGCAATAAGCAACTCTTTGAAGAATATTAATGTGTCATGTCTGCTACTAAATTGGGTGGACTTTACCCTGGGAAACCGTGCCGTCTACTCAGCACTTAGTGGAAGCTGCTTGAAAAAGATAGCTACTAGTGTAACACCACAGGGGTAGTCCTGCCTCCTCTTCATGTGCTAAACCGGTTACTTAAATCGTTTAATGAGAATGGTTCGAAAATTGTGGCATATGCAGATGATGTGGTCATCATGATATGTGGGAAATTTCTACCAACCATGTGTGATCTTATCCAAACTGCCCTTGGGAAGCTGCTACGATGGGTCAATATCTGTAGTTTGTTGGTGAACCCTCAGAAAATGGAATTGGCTCTCTTCACTAGTACATATAAGATAAAGTTTTTCAGGCCACCGAAACTGATTGGGGTGGAACTGAAGCTCTCAACGCAGGCAAAGTACCTAGGAGTTGTTCTTGATCAAAAGCTAAATTGGTCAAGGAATTTCGAGGAAAGATTAAGGAGTCACAAGTGTCAATGGCTTTTATGCCTGCCGGAACTCTATAGGTAAAAGTAGGGCACTCAGCCCGAAGGTCACAGTGTGGCTGTATACCACAGTAGTAGCCAATTATCACCTATGGATGCCTGGTTTGGTGGGAGGGCCTAAATAAGAGTAATTTGTTAAAAATGCCCAGCAAGGCCAAAGGATAGAAGCGAATTTGAATGTGTTCCTGGGCCTTCCGCCTCTGGACTTAGACGTCAAGGCTATTGCAGCCCGAGGGGCTATAAGACTGGTGGAAGTTGGCAAATGGCATCAATCCATACTTGGGCATACAAAGATTTTCCAGCTATTGCGCAATGGTGTTTCTTTCTTTTTATCTGCCACCTCGTACTGATTTCTTGAAAAAATGAGTGAATTTCCGTAAAGTAAACGTTAAAATTTCGGAAAAATCGGAATGGAATGACGGCGGGACCCCCTATTTATGTCCTTTCTGACAGTTTAAAAATGGAACAAGGAGCAGGTGTCTACAGCGAATACCTGCAGCTAAGCCTCTCTTTCAGGCACATAATGAATGCAGCGTTTTTCAGCCTGAGGTACTGGCCATTCAAAAAGCTGCGGAGTATAGAATGGAATGTGGAATTGATACTAGCAAATGGATAACCAAACTGGAAAATCAAATTTGTGTAAATTAAATTTGGTAAGAAACTGTAAGGAAAAGTTGGATGGACTAAAGCCTCTGGATGTCAGCCTCTGTTTGGGTTCCAGGACATTGCGAGATTCCTGGTAACGAAACAGCAAACCCACTGACCAGAGGTGGCTGTACTATATCTGATCATGACTATCTGGAAGATGTTCACCCGCCTACTTGTTACCTTTTGTGCAGGATTGGATGTGGAAAACAGCCAGATCGCTGTGGCCCGAATATAGCAGATCTTGATCAGGGATCGTCAAAAATACAAAAAACAAAAAACAAAAAAAAAACGCAAAACAAATACAAATACATACAAATAATAGACGAAAAAACTACAATACCCTACTTATGTATACCAACTGTAACTTCAGTAGGTGACAGTCGATGGTTTATACTTCCAAATACCCATGAACTTATAAAGTACAATTGCGAGTGTTGGATGTTATTGGGCGCATCGTAAATTCATATAGAAGTAAACGAAACCACTTATGAGTATTAGGTTGCGAAAGCACAAACAAGTTTAGTTGTCATGTCGAATTCAATCATACTTGTGTGAGAGAAATTATGGGTGGGTAAAGATAAAGTTCGTTACAAATTGAGTGCAATCACATATATTTCAACGCAAATGAGCATTCACTTGTTTATAGGTATGGGTACACTCAAGTATACAATTTATATGTATTTACAATACTTTTTTACCGAGTACTCTCTGTTCCTCTCTAATCCCGATCGGCGTACATGATTGACCTGTGCAGGAGCGACCTGACTCTGGCCTGTGGAATTCTAATAGGCCATTGCAATATCAGGCAGCTGACAGGCAAATGGGATAGATCTAAGCCGGACTACTGCCGTGAATGTGAGGACGAGAATAAGTCCGAGACAATGGAACATCTTCTGTGTAGCTGCTCCGCACTAGCCCGTAGGAGCCTAAGACACTTAGGGAAGAGTTACATAGAAGACTTAGAGTCTCTCTTTTCAGTCCCAGTGGGAGATTGAATACGTTTCTTACGGTGCCTTCCGTGGCTAACTGGGCCAAGATAAAAATTGGTGTTCCCAAGACTTTATGACCCCTCTCTATCTCCTTCCCTCTCCTCTTTCCTTCTGTATCCTCCTCTCCCCACCTTTCTATTGGACAATCTAAATAGATCAGCAAATCTCGGAGTGTTGTGTGATCTGATGTTAACCAGATTGTCCACAACCTAGCCTTACGTAAAGCATTTGACAGATATTTAAGTGCTGGTTAAAGAAATTGTCAATCGTAATAATAGGACTTTGTAATAAGCTACAAAATGATACAAATACACGATGGACAACCCATAATTGCAATATGGACTGTGCTGAAAACGTAAACTTTTTTCAACCAACCCATGATCAACATTTTTGAAAAGTATTCAGTACCAACACCAAAATACTGTTCTTAAATTTAAAAAAAAATCTCCCCGGGCCATGCAGTAGTTGACATTTAACTAACTTTCTATATTTTCCTCTTTAAAATCTACCTTTCATCAGATCTCCATATCCCTTTGCCATAATTAAGGCATAATTTAATACACCCATCTTCCATCCATATATTCACAAAGGCTCACAACGTATTTTAATGTCTGCTGCACATCTATGTTAAATCCACCATGATGATGTTCTCTGCTTTACATTAAAATGAAATTCATGTTTTCTATCGCATCTCCCCTCTGCGTGGTTTTTTATATCATTTTTGCGCCTTTGTAACAATTTTATGAAAACTAGAATATCTATAAAATTGCAGGAAAATGAACATACAACAACATAGCTCATCGACAAGAGGGGAGCAACAAATGTATGATGTAACTGCAGCTCGGAAATATAAATCCGTCGAGGTTTCAAAGCGGATTAGTGTGTCACTTTTAGTTGTGAATGATTAAGAGGTATTTGCACTAGATTTACTAAACTTTAAATGTATACACAAAGGAGGGCGATGGGGGATAGAGTGTACCACATAGATATTAAAGATACTAAAAACATTGTGCAACAACAACAAAAAACAGCTATAAACATCAATATATAGACACATATGTACATATGTGTGTATTATGTTGCCGCTCTGAGTGACTAACGGTGGGTATTAGCGGTTTTAATACCATTATTTTTATAGGTTTTGGCAACGAGTTTTAGGTGCAGTTTTGTTGTAGAGGAATTGATTGAAGTTTTTTTTTTGTAATGTCTTTTATGTGGTTTTAAGGATGTAGCAGCATTAATGTTACATTTGGGAGCTGATATTGGAAATAGATGGGGTAGTGTTGTGAAGAGAGACAGGTAACTGTTGGGCGTAACATTTTTAATGAAATGTATAAATTTCTAGGTTGTTTGATTTATATCTAATTAAAATAATCTAATAGAAGGGATTGCAGCGAAAAAGTATAGGATTAACGACAGTGCTGAAATTCAGTTATAAATTCAACAAACTTAATTGAAGATTAATACGTATGATTAATATTTAATTAAAATCTCTCATACGTAAGGTTTGGTATTGAGAGCAACACAATAGATATCGGTTATATGTATGAAATAGCCAATATGCAAGCAACATGTATCATTTGCGCGATATTTTCATAAAGAAATTAAACATTTTGCAAATTCTCTCACTTTTTTCTCTCATAAACCTCCAATTGTGAATATAGTAATCTTTCAACAACTTCAAATTTTTCTACGCAATATATATATATGTAGACCATTTATGTGGACAAACTGTCATGATAATCATTCGATTCATACTACAAGGACCATAAAACTAAGAATTGTTGTTACAAAAAATACATATTTCCTTTATTTACCTTTAGTGTATTTTCTTAACTGCCTTCCGCCTAACGCCGATAATTCTCCAGCAATTGTTTTCTACGTAGGCAGCAGTACAAATTGGCCTTAATTGTAATTAATACCCTTAAAACGTACGCAACATTGAAATTAAAATTTAAGACCGACGAGAATACTTTTTGCCATCAGCATCTTTACAAGTAGAAACCGGAAGCAGTATTATTATTGCGAGAGAAGAAAAATTAAGGAATATGACTTATATTATCTTGCAGCAGAGTAACGACCGGCACCGGCATTAGCACTCCACAGAGCAAATATGTAAAGCATCGCCAGGAATATAATATCTCCTAGTTTAAGGTTGATACCGTTATCATAATGCCTTTCCCTGCTCTATTTACTCTACGGCTGTTGTAAAAGGAAATAGGCTTTTATATCGCCTAAATGGTTGTTAAGCAAAAGTCAACCTCGATACGTGTCGGAAATTGTTTCTGTTATCACAGACACACACGACACACACACACACACAATTGTATGCATATGCCAACATACGTGCTTGCTCACACACTCGTTTTCATATTCTCCCTCCATACGCAATACATTGCCATTGCAGCCCTTAGCGTCACATTTCCATTCACTTTAACGTCATTCGCCTATTTAAGCATTTCTCTTAATGTTGTTTTATGGCCACATTAAATTACACTTTATTGTCATAAAAAATGTTAATATATGAACGTTTTCCCAGTATTTGCTCGAGCTGGCGTTACTGCCGAAGCGTCGGCATACCGCCACAAATTCTACAAGCCGAGAGGCAATTACACGTCAGCGCATAAGTATATGAAATTTAACGATTTTTATTTAAGGTTTTTTTTTCTTCTGTCGCTTTTTGCTGGCAAAACATTAAGGAGCAGCGCATTATTGGCTATTTGGGCTAAGGTCTCGGTTGTAGAAAGTTGCAGAGCCAAACATATTTTACTTAGAGGGGAAATAATTTTGCAGAGGCAATAAAAGTCTTGATTTGAACTGATAGAAAGAATTATTTCATTGTGTCGTTGTTTATTTTTATGATAAAGTGTCGAGTAAATCATATTTGATGACTAGAAAAGAGGAAATGAGGGAAATAAAAAAATAATTAAAGCAACTTAGCAGACAAGGGGGATAAGTCCCAGGTTGTGGAGAAAAAGAACTGCTGAAAATACAAATACTAAAAATAAAGAAAATTAAAAATATTAAAACTAATAAAACTATAAAAAATATGAAAAATATATAAAAATTAAAAATACTAAAAATATTTAAATATTTAAAAATATTAAAATTTTTAAAAATATTCAAATATATCAAATATTAACATAATTAAAAATATTAAAAAAGTAAAACTTAAAAAAAACTTAATTTCCCTTTGCACCCCATGAATGAGGTATGGGATAGCTTCTCGCGTTGTTGTGAATTAACACGCTTTCTATTTTTAGATTCACAACTAACGGCACCTACTTATTTATCGACGAATGCGAACGTCACTGTTTTGAGAAGCTCTTACTAGACACGACGATTGAATCGACGCTTAATACTGCGAAGTTGCTGTCAAACAACATTCGAGGGGAGCCGACAATGAAAGAAAATTTTATTTATTTTTTTCTTTTAAGATGACTGGAGCCAGGTTTGAACCTGCGATCTCCCGCATGGTAGTCGCGTGTTCTAACCACTATGCCACGGCCGGTCCCAAAAAAGTAAAACTATTAAAAATATTAAAAATATTACAAATAATAAATATATTAAAAATATTACAAATATTATAAAAAATACTAAAAATATTAAAAATATGATATTGTCATAGTTCGGTTTGAGATCAGTTCTATTGGCAATTGGCACTTTGCCAACAACAAACTCCTGTGCAATTGTGTCCGATGGACATATGCATAGGCAAGTTCTTGTGTGTGTATTATGTTGGCATGTTGTGCGCTTCGAGGATGCTTTCTTCGCACCGTTGGGAAAAGTTCTCATTAGCTTTGAGATGTTTTCTTCCCTTAAGGTTTGCGATGATAGAGGAGAAGGCACAGCAAAGGGCGCTGACGAGACATTGTGGTTAATGTCGAAATGACGTCATACGCCTAACCTGCTGTCAACATAATACATTTCACACTCTTGACTTAAAACCTATTGGCAATAATAAACAATTGCCAATAGAACTGATCTCAAACCGAACTATGACAATATCATATTTCAATACAGATCAACAAAAAACAAACTCAAGAACAATATTAAAAATATTAAATATATTAAAAATATTCAAAATATTAAAAATATTAAAAAATTAAAAATACTAAAAATATTAAAAATATTAAAAATATTAAAAATATTAAAAATATTAAAAATATTAAAAATATTAAAAATATTAAAAGTATTAAAAATATTAAAGATATTAAAAATTTTAAAATTATTAAAACTATTAAAAATATTAAAAATATTAAAATTATTAAAACTATTAAAAATATTAAAAATATTAAAAATGCTTAAAATATATACACGCTCATACTATGTGAAACTTCTGCAAAATGTAAACATCATAAATGATTATCCGCCCTAAATATCCCTTTTTGAATTGTTGCATTTCAAAGCACCGCACCTAAATACACATCACCATAATAGGCACGAGTTATTGCAGCTGCTATTTATTTGTTGCTACAACTGTCACGGTCGCCCAACGCTTTTGCGTTCTTTTATCCTTTATACCATGCCTAAAGCTTTTGTTTGTTTACATAATGTACATGTGCGTGTATACAAATGTAAATGTGTGCAAGTGGCGGAGGTATTAAAATGTAACGTTTGTAGGCTAAAACCATAATTACATAATAATGCCAACAGTTAATGATGTTTTTTTTATATTTGTTATTATTGTGCATATTGCCAGAACAAAGTGTACATACCTATACAACTATAAATTCACACAAAAACACATAGACTTAGAATAATCGCGCCACACTGCTCTCTGACTAAACAAATAAATACAAACATAAACATACACAACCTCGGTGACACGCACACACACACTTACAATGTATCATAGAAGCTCATTTCTTAACTCCCCAGCAGCGGGAAAGACGAGGCATTGTAAAAATATACCTGCAAACATGCCTTCAAAGGCATTTTGTTGACATTCAAATACGCCTTCCTTTTCCAGGCATGTATACAGGCTATAATAAGTCCTTCACTAAGCCTAACAAAAAATTCCATACCCATGCACATTTCGCTTCTCAAATGAGACCTGCAATGAGGCCTCTTACTAGGGTGAGAAAAGATCACGCAGACATGCCTCTTTCCCTTCTAAAAACTGGCCTGTGAGCAGCCCTACTGTGTACCCCACAAAATATCATAGATGTGCACAAAGGGCATGCAAACTTTCTTGCCTTAAACAGGCCTGTTGACAGTCCTATTAGTAGAAGGCAGAACTGACGTTCATAGCCATGCACTTGTCACTTCTCCGATTAGCCCTGTAGACAGGCCTCTTAAGGGAAGGAAAGACAGATGCTGTTGTTTATGAGAACCACATGTGTGCTATTTGTCGTACAACAACTATATCACATGATAGCCGAGTAGGTAGCATGCCCAACTATGAGTACTGAGGTCGCGAGTTCGATTCCCGCTGCTGGAGTTTAAAAAAACTAGTTATTACAAATTGTAATAAATATTGTATTAAAAATTTATAAAAAGTAGGAAATCATTTAATATGGAAATAATTCGCATATGTTTTTTTTTATTTAAGTCCTTCTATAAATGCTCTTTTGCAGGCCTGCAAGCTGGTCTGCAGTAGCAATGCCTCATAGAAGGCCCTTGTTATAAGGACTCCAAGCAGGACATACTAGGCATGCCTACTGAAACGCCTTCAATGAGAAAGGGAATGTGCAGGCCTTGCCTGCCTATGACACCCTATGTTAATTTGAAATGAAGACTGCATTTGAAGGGTAGGGCTTCTGACTGCCTTTGCAGGCCTGTAAGAAGGCATACAAAGCCCCATTTTTTGCTGCTGGGTCCACAGCATACGCATACACACAGACACACACACATATTCAAATTCGTATTTGTATGCGTGAGTGCGATTGTGTGCGTGCGTTAACAAAAAATTATAGGTTGTAATAAAGCATTTTGTTAGCTAATGGGTTTGAGTGTATTGCACTGTGGTAAACGCCAGAAAAAGATTGTACTATTTTTAGTAATTTTAATGTTATAATTATTTTTTTAGTTTTTATATTTTTATTTCTATATATTTTTATATTTTTATATTTTTATATTTTTATATTTTTATATTTTTATATTTTTATATTTTTATATTTTTATATTTTTATATTTTTATATTTTTATATTTTTATATTTTTATATTTTTATATTTTTATATTTTTATATTTTTATAGTTTTATATTTTTATATTTTTATATTTTTATATTTTTATATTTTTATATTTTTATATTTTTATATTTTTATATTTTTATATTTTTATATTTTTATATTTTTATATTTTTATATTTTTATATTTTTATATTTTTATATTTTTATATTTTTATATTTTTATATTTTTATATTTTTATATTTTTATATTTTTATATTTTTATATTTTTATATTTTTATATTTTTATATTTTTATATTTTTATATTTTTATATTTTTATATTTTTATATTTTTATATTTTTATATTTTTATATTTTTATATTTTTATATTTTTATATTTTTATATTTTTATATTTTTATATTTTTATATTTTTATATTTTTATATTTTTATATTTTTATATTTTTATATTTTTATATTTTTATATTTTTATATTTTTATATTTTTATATTTTTATATTTTTATATTTTTATATTTTTATATTTTTATAATTTTATATTTTTATATTTTTATATTTTTATAATTTTATATTTTTATATTTTTTTATTTTTATATTTTTATATTTTTATATTTTTATATTTTTATATATTTATATTTTTATATTTTTATATTTTTATATTTTTATATTTTTATATTTTTATATTTTTATATTTTTATATTTTTATATTTTTATATTTTTATATTTTTATATTTTTATATTTTTATATTTTTATATTTTTATATTTTTATATTTTTATATTTTTATATTTTTATATTTTTATATTTTTATATTTTTATATTTTTATATTTTTATATTTTTATATTTTTATATTTTTATATTTTTATATTTTTATATTTTTATATTTTTATATTTTTATATTTTTATATTTTTATATTTTTATATTTTTATATTTTTATATTTTTATATTTTTATATATTTTATATTTTTTTATTATATACTATTTTATTATATATTTTTTTTATTTATATTATTTGTATTTATATTTATTTTATACTAGCTGGCCCGGCAGACTTCGTTTTGCCTCCAAATTTTTTTAAAATATGTTGAAATCTAATAACGATTGGTTTATTTCTTTGACCTCTAAAATATTTCAATTTAAAGGGCGAGGTTTTCCCGGACAAACTCTGACAAATTCGTCCATGATGTGATGAAAACTTACTTATTGATAGGTATATATTCTAATACCACATTTTTAAGCAGATTGACTGACATATAACTTTCTGCGTTGGTGTACTGGGTGATTGTACCTTTTTATCATAAGGAGTACGAATTTCCAAAAATGCCGTCATTAGGCTCTGCAACCCTATTAACCGTATGGTCTGGGTGATATCAACTGTTATTCCTATTTTCGGTATTGTCCCCAAAAATTTAAAATGGGAAAAACTACTTTGTGAAGCTCTCTAATTCTGTAGGAAGTGCGCCATTATAAAAGTGAGTCATTCTTCTGTAAGTCTTTTTGCGGTCTGGGTGACCATATACAGCCAATACCCAACTTTCACTGACAAATGGGGTCAACCGTTTTCACAATTAGTGGTGACATCAAAATGTACATCTTTTTTTATATATATAGACTTCTGAATAACTATGATGTTAAAAAAAGTGACTTAATGACATTCCAAAAATTAAGTGTATCATAAGCTAAACACCGGCAACTGGGTCCAAACATACATTCAAAATTTTCTTATGCCAAAAAAATCATACATTTTAAGTTTAAGTAAAATCGGACAATCGATATAATTTTTCTAAATAATTCAACCCCAGCCAAATCAAAAGCGGGTAAACAAAAAAACCATATAAACAAAAAAAAAATATCTCATAATAAAACAAATATACATTAGGGCGTTTCACTAAAAAAATTTTGCAACTCTTGAAGCGGAATATTAAAGGTTGTGATCTAAAAGAATTTCGAAAATTTTTTGGGATTTTTTGAAGATGGGTATGGGGTCGCTGAAATCGATTTTATCAAAAAAATGAGGTTATGGAGAAAAAATTTTTATATTATTTTTTTCTGGTGCTTTTTGTTCATACAACTAATCAGTTCTCTTAGTAAGCATCCGATCCTACGGCAAAAAAATTATTGGTGTGAAAAATTATTATATTATGGACCACTTTGATAGTCTTAAAAGTGAAAAATTATTTTTCCTAGATTTCAAACCTCAATAACTTGAAAAGTTTTCAACATTTTTTCAAGATGTAAAATGTGTTAGAAATATAATTTAGATACCTTTATTTTGGTATATATAAGTTTATATCTTACTTGTGAAAAATGTTGAGAAAAATAAAAAATAGACAAAAAAAATTAATTTTTATTTTTAAATTCACACTATTTAAATTTTAAAATATTTGAAATAGGCCCTTTTTAAAATGTAACAAAATTCATAATGCATAATTTCGTAACCTCAAACAGTAAAAGGGTTTTTCATGAATTAAAATTGCCCACTTCCTTTTTTTCGAAAGATACACTTTTATGGGAAAATGATGATGATTTTGTTTCTTCAAAGAAAAAACTAGAAAAACTATGTGTTGTGGATGATTTATCAGAAAGAGGCGTGGCGTCGGCTACAATATATAACAAGAAAATTACAAAGAATGAGGATGATTTTCAAAACTTATTGATAAGAGTTGATAACAATCAAAAAATTATACCTAATATTAACAAAAATGTCATTGAAAAGCTCTTAAGAAACCAATTTGAAAATACTTCCACAGTTGTTCCATATTTAATGGTTAATGTATTGTAATTTTAGATACAAATTTACTTTTTAATTTTAATTTGTTCATTAAATATGTTGATTTTGTTTATTTAATATCTTTTGATTTTGTATGGGAATACAAATATATTGATGAATTGAGTTTTTGATATTTTTATTAAAGCAATGTATTTTAGAGGTTTTTTTTACTTAACCAAGAACAAAACATAATGAAATTCTTTTAATTTTCATAAAATTTGATAAATAAAAAATAATTTCTCAAACTTTAATTTTTTTTCTTACATTTTTCCAACAAGTAAAAATAAATCAATGTACCGAATGAAAGGTAATTTAAAGACCTTTCCAACGCATTTTACATCTTGAAAAAATGTTGAAAACTTTTCAAGTTATCGAGGTTTGAAATCTAGGAAAAATAATTTTTCACTTTTAAGACTATCAAAGTGGTCCATAATATAATAATTTTTCACACCAATAATTTTTTTGTCGTGGGATCGGATGCTTACTAAGAGAATTGTTTAGTTGTATGAACAAAAAGCAACAGAAAAAAATAATATAAAAATTTTTTCTCCATAACCTCATTTTTTTGATAAAATCGATTTCAGCGACCCCATACCCATCTTCAAAAAATCCAAAATTTTTTTCGAAATTCTTTTAGATCACAAGCCTTAATATTCCGCTTCAAGAGTTGCAAAAATCGCAAAAAACCCATTTGGTGAAACGCCCTAATATACATCCTTAATTTCAGTCAAATTGTTTAATTCGTTAAAATTTTCATTATAATTCCACCCTAGCGTCACCTACCGGGTCAATTTGTACAAAAATTTTTTACTCAAGGTTCCACAAACATAAATACTAAATTTCAGTTAAATTGGTACATGCATTCAAATTTTCGATATAAATCCACCCTAGCGCCATCTACCGGGTCCATTTGTACATACAATTTTTTCTGATGATCAAACAGACATAGATTCTGAATTTCAGTTAAATTGGCCCATTCGTAAAAATTTTGATTGTAAACCGACCCCAGCGCCACCTACCAGGTCCATTTGTACATAAAATGTTTTCTCATGATCAAACGAATATCCATTCTAAATTTCACTTGAATTGGTACATGCATTCAAATTTTCGATATAAATCCACCCTAGCGGTACCTAAATTAAGATTTTTTTTCATACAAACAATCTACGGAAAATTTCGAATCAAATAAAAAAAAATCAGCCAAATCGCTCCAGCCGTTCTTCAGTGATGGGTTTACATACGTGGACCATTTCATTTATATATATATATAGATTTTATATTATTTTTATTTTTTTTAATTGTAATTTTTTTGCTATTATTTGTTAATTTCTTTGCCCACTGTGCTTTGCTTGCAAACACTTGTGTGTTTATTGCCCTTCGTGTGTTTGTATGTGTGTTAGTATTGTGTTATCGTCCTTGTTATGACTACTATTGTTGTTGTTGTTTTATGTTTACATATAAATGTTAGACCAACACAATCGTAAACACAAACATAAGCACGAAACACAACACAAAAATCATTCCGTTAACCATTAGTTATGTAAACATTTAAGGTCCTTTTTTTGGGGTAATGTTAATATTGTTACATGTTAAACTTACGCTCAGCTATTGCAGATATGTTGTTAATAATTCATGTTGATTTCGTTAGAACACCCACACCCGCACGAACTTATGCAATGTATGTATGACACACTGGCGGTTGTTTCATACATGTGAATGTAGGTGAAAAGATATAATTTGTCGTAAAAAATTTGTGAATTGGCAGTTAAGAAACATCGTTGTAAGCAAATCAAATTCTGACTCTTAATCAAACCATTGTGATGGTTGTCCGTATGGTCTCTCCGTATTTAATAAAGGCTACGAAGGGTTTTAATACTGCATATGCTTCGCTATCCCTTATAAAAAACCTTAGTACTTGTTTTAGTCACTAGAATCTAATAATTTTTTCTTCATCAATTCTAATTTCCCTTCAGTTACAGTATCGGCGCTATGCCATTAAAAAATACTTATTTTCCCAATCTCCATAAGACTTCAAATAAAAGTGCAATCACTAAAAATGATATAGACTATTTCAAACTAATTTTCTCTCTGCCATAACTATAATTAATTTCAGTAAATGCCGATACCTTAACTAACGTTATGATATTCTAATGCACAATCATACTAATATACATTTATACACTACTAATGTGTTAAATATCTATGAATGTACCCAGCAAACCAAAACTTCCGACGTGTCGGACATCAGATGTTTCTCTTACATTTCATCAGAAAATTTGCCGAAAATGAACGATATCGTCATAAATGCCTTCAGAAATAAGACCGAGTTTTTCTGCACACTCTTCCGAATTTTGTCAGCAAAGTCTGCTCGTTCTCTGAATTTTTTTACACTTTAAACGATTTTGTCTGCACATTCTCTAAAGGGTGTTTTTTGTTCTTCTTCTTCCCACAAGAGAAACCCGTAGCTAGGGCATTTTTTGTTTTGTTTTCTCTCACAAACAACATCAACAAAAGAAAACCTGTTTAGCAATTCGTAAAACGGGTTATTGTTGTTGTTGTTTGTTGTTTTTCAAGTGCGTTGCGCATTCCAATGTGAGTTTTTCATCCCCATTATCAGTTATGATTGTGCAATCAATATATTAAGACGTCGCGTCGCAAAATATGTGTCAAATATTTAAAGCTGAATTTATGTAGCATATATCGAAAAATAAGTAAAGAAATGTTTTGTCGTCAGGCAATTAGATAAAAGTGAAAAATGACGCTGAAGTACTGTTAACAAAATTATTGCCTGAAGAAGACGATGAAATTAGTAAAACTAGTAATGAAATTAGTAAAAAATAAGAAGAAATAATTTTTTTAATTTTTGTGTAAATAAAAAAAACAGAAATCTCTGACGATTTTCGTACATTTATTCAGAATTCTGTCCGAAATTCTCACGAAATCTCGTAAAAAATTTCCGTTTCCTGTCAGATATTTCTGGCAATTTTCGGATTATTTACCAGAGTTACTTCAGAAAAATCCAAAAGTCCCTTCGAAATTTTTCGAATATTCCCTCAGATATCTGACCGAATTCTGACCGAAAAGTCTGCACAAGTTTCCGAATTTCCCAGACATTTCGGTCCGAATTCTTGTCAACCACCCATACAACTTTCGGACAGAATGCTGACAGAATTCGGCATCAGAATCGGCAACTTGTGCAGACTTTCTGTCAGACATCTGACCGAATTCGGGGAAAATGGTTTGCTGGGTACGTACGTTAGTAATAAATAACACACATTTCTGAGAAAATATCTAATACCCCTAACGGATAGCATAGAGCAAAGAGAATGTTGTTATCAACCTTTAACAAAATTATAATTACAACGTGTATGCACGTTTATGGCTCTCTATAAATATTACTATGTATGCATGTGTATTAGTGTATTAGTAACACATAAATTTCCATTGGCAATAAATGCTATCAGTGTCAGAGTAATTAAGCAACAACAACAACAACATTAACGTTAGGGACAACAACTGAGTCAAGCTAGCTAGAAAGTGTAATATAAGACGCAGCCATAGGATTCATATGAAATGAGAATAAATTTAATATTAACAAAGACCCCTGTATTCGCACACGTCTGCCATATTCTCACATATGTAAAGGATAATATACTTGGGGTATCCAAGGATTTATGTATGTTTATATACAGTTGTACGTATGGATGTACACTGTGGTGCAAAATTGAGCCAATGTTTTTAAAAAAGTACGTTATTAAATATTTTTTATACTTTTTATTATATTATTTTCATACCTTTTGCTAAATTTAAAATATGCATCTGTAAAATATGTAAATCAATAATAAAAATATAATTTGCATTACTGTAAGTATATAAAAACAAAACATTTTCAAAATCAGACCATTGGCACACTTTTGCTCCAAGGTTTTTCTTATCTAAATTTAATAATAAGTCCTGCATATTTTTACTTTCTTCAAATGATCCACCCTATTTGGCGTATATTGACAAAGTTGAACAACATAATATACAGGAATTTTGTTTCATTCAGCCAGAACGCACTCCCACAGCACATTTATACTTTTCGGGGCTCTTTCGTTTCTGTCAGCCCGCGTTTTAGGTAAGCTCACGGATTTTCGATCGAGTTCTGATCTGGACTCTGCATTGGGTACTCCCTGACCCCAAACACCTGAAAACTAAGCCATTCCTTGACAATTTTTACAGAATTTTTTGGGACGTTGTCATATTGGCAGACGACATTCTCTGGTCTACCTGGAATTTGGCCAGGGCTATGGGGCAAATTATCTTGCAAAATGCGAAGATAGTCTTTCTTTCGCATTATTCCTTCAATCCGTATAACAAGTCCCACACCATCTGGTGTTACACATCCCCAAATCATAACAGAACCGCCTCCGAGCTATATGGTTTGAGATTGGCACCTGGTGAGTATTTGTTTTAACTAATACAAATTAAATATATGATTAACTTGTTGGTCGTGTGGTCAGATGAGACCAAAATCAATAGATACCAATCGGTTGGGAAGGTTTTTTATTGGGCCTATTGATCAAACACACCAAATCCAGCTCATGTATCACAAACCATTAAGCATGGAGGCGGTTCTGTTATGATTTGGGGATGTGTAACCCCAGATGGTGTGGGACTACTTATACAGAACGAAGGAATAATGCGAAAGGAAAACTATCTTCGCATTTTGCAAGATAATTTGCCCCATAGCCCTGGCCAAATTCCAAGTAGACCAGAGAATGTCGTCTGCCAATATGACAACGTCCCAAAACATTCTGTAAAAATTGTCAAGGAATGGCTTAGTTTTCAGGTGTTTGGGGTCAGGGAGTACCCAATGCAGAGTCCAGATCAGAACTCGATCGAAAATCCGTGAGCTTACCTAAAACGCGGGCTGACAGAAACGAAAGAGCCCCGAAAAGTATAAATGTGCTGTGGGAGTGCGTTCTGGCTGAATGAAACAAAATTCCTGTATATTATGTTGTTCAACTTTGTCAATATACGCCAAATAGGGTGATTCATTTGAAGAAAGTAAAAATATGCAGGACTTATTATTAAATTTAGATAAGAAAAACCTTGGAGCAAAAGTGTGCCAATGGTCTGATTTTGAAAATGTTTTGTTTTTATATACTTACAGTAATGTAAATTATATTTTTATTATTGATTTACATATTTTACAGATGCATATTTTAAATTTAGCAAAAGGTATGAAAATAATATAATAAAAAGTATAAAAAATATTTAATAACGTACTTTTTTTAAAACATTGGCTCATTTTTGCACCACAGTGTATATGTGTGCATTAATATTGGAAATTAAATGAGTATACGTGAGGTACTTAGCGCACAGTAGCTGGAACTGTGTTGGGATCAGTGTCGAACTGGGAGAGGAACATTGCAAAATGAGAAATATCCTTAGTGACGGTTAAATCCTAGAACAGTGTGCAAAAAAAAAGCTTTTGTTAGGCGGATATACAGGTGCAGTTTTGTTCTAAATATGTATCATTTTTTTACTGAAAGGGGCACGACACATCAGCAAAGAGGAGTAGTAGGGCTCTTAGAGCAATGGTACTACTTAATATAGTTCTGTGAACTTGTGAAAGACCACAAACCTCGAGAAAACATCTGAACATCTAAAGTCAATTGTGGGAGACCTGATTGGACCTTATCATTGAGGCTTTAGACCAGGCAAATCTACGACGGATCAGATATTTAGACCTCGGTAGATTCAGAAGAGAACCCATGAAAAGCAAATCGACTCTTACCACCTCTTTGTCGATTAGAGATCAGCGTTCGATAGTCCCATCAGGCATAGACTATACGAAGCCACGTCTGAGTTCGGTGTCCCTGCGAAGATAAAGTCTCTATCGGTGTACCCTTAGGTTGGGTTAGGTTAATTCAGCAGCCATGTTCAACGCAGCTCACATACGTCGCTGACCTATTCTGTTCGGTCAACGTCGGCATCAAGAAATTTCGTTGCTCTGATGAAGGCATGGATGTTCAGCCTACTGGTAGATAGGTATTGTCCAGAAGTGTGCGATGACCAAGCTTTTCATATCTCGGGTCACCAAGAGCACGGCAGTGACATAGAAGATGCTCTGTGGTCTATTTTTCATTCTTATCATTGCAACTTCTACAAATATCGTTGTAGTGTAGTTTCAACTACATGTTTACCAACCTGTCAGTTTCCGGCTTTAACAGCTATGATGTTTCTCAGGTGGACTCTGCACAGGTTCAGCACAAATCGTGTCCTCTGTATATCCATTGTAGGCCAAATTTGTTTGGATACCGTGCAAGCGGGTTCTCTCACCCATCTCTCCTTAGCAATGATGTTCAGTTTTCCCCGCAATTAGCTGTTTCCCCCTTGGGAGGAGGACACCAATGAGACAGTAATCTTCGCCCTAGTTCACGGTTGTGGCGGCCCTTGTCAATATATCGACTTTTTCGGTACCACATGGGTTATCACATGGGTTCCAGGATTTTGGAAGCCCATGTGTGGCTAACCGTCGAATATCCCGCTATCTTCTTAAGAGACGTCCGGCATTTTCGAACATTTCTTGAAGTGGTGTACACGTTTTCCAGGAATCTGATAGCCGCTTTACTATCAGTAAGAATATAAATATTGCCGCCCAATATCCCACGATACTGAATTTTCTCTACCGCTATTCTAATGGCCGCTCTTTCGTCCTGACCGATGTACCCTTACGAACAACAAATCCTCTGTTCGGATTGGCAAGGATCTATCTGCATCATTCGATATAAAGAGAGGTGTTAGATTGGGTTAAAGTTTGTCATGCATACTTTTCAACATAATGATGGAAAAGGTTAAGAGGAAAGCAGCGGTGGCATCATATGTTATAAGATCGACATGCTGCCATAGATATGCCAATGATAAAGACATTATCCATTGGACAATGCGAGAGGTAACAGCTTTCTTTTCAATTGTGGAAGGGGAGTCAGCGAAAATGGGTTTGGCAGTAAACGAGGGCAATGGTATCATCGAACAAAGTGTCCTCTCATTGGAGCGCAGCGTGTATGTTATGAACTACCCAGCGGTAAAAATACCCATAACGTAATCGCTCATGTCAATAATATTTAGTAGCAATCAGTGATGATTTTATCGCTTATATTCCCCCTTAAATTTAGCATAGGAGTATCATAGACCGTTACATCGGTGCGCTCTCGATTACAAAGTAAGCGACTATGCCAGTAAGTGTCGTTACAGTTGCAATTAAGTAATAAGCGGAGTTTAAAGCGAGCTTGATAACGAAGTAATTGACGAAGTAAGTAGGTGCCATTTTAACCGGAGTTATAATGAGTGGACGATATTTTTCACATTACACACGCATGACATGCGTGCTTACGATGTCATACTGTTAACACGATTGATTACGATGTAAGTGCTGATGTCTTGAATTGTAATCAGAGTTAGAATAATAGGACGATATATTTTACATAACACACGTATGACGTTCTAAGTACTTAGATCTTCGTTTACAATGTCATACTGATGTCGTTGCATTTACCGCTGAGTACCTCTGATCCGTCATGAACAATAACTACAATAACTGCTTGCCAACAGGTGTTTTCTTTTTGGACTACGCGGTCACTTCCTTAACACCATCTTATCTCGAGCCACAAAAGTACAACTAAATATACCAGATAGTAATATAACCTCCCAACGGTAAAAATACCCATTACGTAATCGTTGATGCCAGCTATATTTAGTAGCAATCAGTGATGATTCTCCCGTATATTTTTCGCCTAAAATTTACACAGGAGTGTCATAAGCCTTTTAATCGGTGCGCTTTTGCTTACAAAGTAAGGGAAGATGTCAGTAAGTGTCATTTCGGTTGCAATTACATTATAAGCGGAGTTTTATGTGAGCTTGATAACACGCTTAATTACAAAGTAAGTGACGATGTCAGTAGGTGTCATTTCAATAGCAGTTGTAATCGGAGTTATAATAAGTGGACGATTTTTTACATTAAACACTCATTACATTGTAAGTACTTAGATCCTCGCTTACAATGTCATATATGCCTCATATGCCTCGGAGTCTTGGGTGCTTATACAGGCGGATACAGCTCATCTGACTGTGTTTGAGAGTAAAATAATCAGCAAAATATATGGACCCATTTGGGTTAAAGGCAAGTTTGGATGAATCTTGAGTTGTAGGAGTTAAGCCATGACATTGATGTGATCAAGCGAATCAAAATACAGATCATCTTTTAAACACAATTCAACAGACTTTTTATTTTCCCATTCAATCTTTTCTAGACATCTGCACGTCGCCACCACCACCAATTGAGAATTCCCATTAAATGCCCTATCAATGCTAATTTCCTGCACCAAATTGCTTTTCCCAACCCCACTGTGCCTTTGTGCAAATCCTTAATATCCTGTTTTCTACTTCATTTGCGAATGTATAACAACACGTTTTGTAGTTCATCGTTCATACCCATACTCCAGAGAGAGGAATATTGGTATCACATTGCTACCACTTTTACTGGCTGGCTGGCTGGCTGCTGCTGGTAATGTTGTTAATTTATTATCCAGCTAAATGGACTTTGTGACCAAGATAATTTCAGTTAAACAGAGACGACTGCGCCAATCATTCGCCCACAGTCGGCAACAGAAAGTCACACAAAATAGAATAAAAGTACAAATAGAGATTGCTAAAGGGAGAGAAATAAAGGGTGGTAGGGAGTTAGTTATACTAAGAGTCAATGGCAAAATCAAATGATATTTGTGCAACATATGTACTGGATATTAATGTCAGACATCAGAAACCATAAAAATTCTAAGTGAGCAACAAAATGAAGCTCATAAAATTGTGAAGCATGCCAAGACATACACAGGAAAGGCACCGCAGCACAACTACACCACAATGCTAAGTGCAAATGTTGCCTTTTTGCGGACACCAGACACAAAAAAAAAGAAACACAAGACGGTACTAGAGTACAATGCATAGCTAGCTTATTGTCCTACCACAGGATACTTTCTTTGGACTAAAGAAATTCGTGCTTGCATGGGTGTATATCCCGCAGCGTCATGGTTTCTGTGTCATTTGTGTTCCCCGGTGTTATTGTTACCTTGGCTTTCTGTTTGCTGGCTGGCCTTTTTTGATGTGTTCGATATTCGAGTGGCAAATTTATGTTTTCGTTTCTCCATAAGGAGATGGTGGGGGTGGGACATTACATTAGAGGTGTTTAGCATAACGCTATAAATGAAGCTTAACAAATGTCATGATTTATGTGTAATTAAAACCCAAAGCAAATAAATCCAATGGGGGAGGATTACAATGTACACTCCCAATCGTTTATATGACGCGGAGCACAGTAGACGCAGTGGCTATTTCAGATTGGACATTATAAAGAGAAAGCAAAAAGCATGTAGTATTAGAGTTTGGAAGTACAAGGGTGTAACATAGTAGCTTAAACTTACTATGTTACAAATTTTAAGAAAAATCTTTTATCTTTCATGCTTGTCCTCTTAATGCTTAACAGGATCAGATTGTAAAGTCTTTGAATTTTGAGTCCAAACCATCCATTATTTATCCGGACTAAAAAAACTAACATTACTTTAGTCAATCTTGATATCTTTTATGTGAAATGGCGACCTCCTTCATTATCAGGGTTCATTTTTTAGATAGTAAGTAATGTTACTGCAGTTTTCTCAAACTTTAAACTGTGATCAAGTTATGTTCATACTGAGTAGGTAAAATATCAAAAGAACATTAACGACGACCCTATTTTCATTTATTTATATTTACATGATATTTAAACCATCCTATCGACAATTTCAACCGAAAACTTTCTGAGCTTTTCAATAAAACTTTCGAAAACATTCAAATAGTTTTAATAAATACTTAAACATCTCATTGAAAACTAGAACGGTCTGCATGTCAGTAGATGTATGTTATTGTCAAACCCATCAAACCACTGTACCTAGAGATCTGCCCCAGCAATAAACTGTTCCATTTCCGCTACATCCTGCTTCCAATTCAAGTACGAATGGACGTACGAAAAACCAAACAAAAGCAAGATTCATTAGCTGTTCTACGTCATTTATTAGGTGAAGTAATAATTTACTGAAATTTATTCAAACATAATTCGTATTCGTGTTCCTTTGCTCGCCTAGCCAGTCATTTTGGAGAGAGCGCAGGTGCTACGCGAAATGACCAACTTAACTCAAGGTATTCTTTAATGCGATATATTGAAGAACCAGACCATAAATAAAATTTAAGCATTTCGTTACAATAAAACACAAATCCAGGGGAGAACATTACAAGTCAGCAAAATTGTTGGTGCTCGTCTCCTCGCAACGGTGTTAATAATGGTAACAAAAACCTATTAATTACTTACATAAATTAACAGCACAATTATATTTAGCCACTTTTATAGGTTTTAATATTCCGACATAACCTCCATGGCCAACAACTAATGGCCATAATTCACCATCACTAAACAAAATGAATGACCTAACAACAATTTGGACATTATTGTCTACATAACAATATTCTATGGTCAATTAAAGAAAGCATCGTTAAATATTGCAAATTAAGAATCCTGCAACATTGCGAGAATTGTAATTAATTTATTTGATGGGTGTAAATCTTAAGATGTACAATATTTTTGGATGAGGGATTTGGGGTAATATAGTTGCGAAAATGTATGGGTCATTACAAAAGAGCATTCAAACTAAAAATAATAGGGCTATAAAGGACTATAAAATTTAATGTAAAAACGGAGACATAATTTGTGAATAAATTTATTAAAAATATTGAAAAAATTAATAATGCTGAAAATGTTAAAAAATTTTAAACCACTAAAAATATTTACAATATTAAAAATGTTAAAAAATATTAAAAATATTAAAAATATTAAAAATATTAAAAATATTAAAAATATTAAAAATATTAAAAATATTAAAAATATTAAAAATATTAAAAATATTAAAAACATTAAAAATATTAAAAATCGTTCTTGAGTTTGTTTTTTGTTGATCTGTATTGAAATATGATATTGTCATAGTTCGGTTTGAGATCATAAATAATTGCCAATAGGTTTTTAGTCAAGAGTGTGAAATGTATTATGTTGAAAGCAGGTTAGGCGTATGACGTCATTTCGACATTAACCACAATGTCTCGTCAGCGCCCTTTGCTGATCTTAAACCGAACTATGACAATATCATATTTCAATACAGATCAACAAAAAACAAACTCAAGAACGATGATACACTGACGGTACGCAGAACGGGGTTGGCACTTTGCCAACAACAAAACTCCTGTGCAATTATGTCCGATGGACATATGCATAGGCAAGTGCTTGTGTGTGTATTATGTTGGCATGTTGTGTGCTTCGAGGATGCTTTCTTCGCACCGTTGGGAAAAGTTCCCATTAGCTTTGAGATGTTTTCTTCCCTTAAGGTTTGCGATGATAGAGGAGAAGGCACAGCAAAGGGAGCTGACGAGACATTGTGGTTAATGTCGAAATGACGTCATACGCCTAACCTGCTGTCAACATAATACATTTCACACTCTTGACTAAAAACCTATTGGCAATAATAAATAATTGCCAATAGAACTGATCTCAAACCGAACTATGACAATATAATATTAAAAATATTAAAAATATTAAAAATATTAAATATATTAAAAATATTAAAAATATTAAAAATATTAAAAATATTAAAAATATTAAAAATATTAAAAATATTAAAAATATTAAAAATATTAAAAATATTAAAAGTATTAAAAATATTAAATATTAAAAATATTAAAAATATTAAAAATATTAAAAATATTAAAAATATGAATATGTTTTTCATTGTTCGGTTTAAGATCTATTCTATTATTGCTAATACAATTTGTTTTTACAAGAGTTGTGTGAAATGGATTATGTTGACAGCTGGCAGGGCAGATAGCTATTTCGATGGTTGCCAAACCATCATCATCAGTGCCGTTTGCTGTGCCTTCTCCAGTCATTATCACAACCTTAAGTGTTAAAAGCTTCACACAATCAATGTGAAGCTCACACACACCGGTGCGAAAATGGTATCAACGAAGACAACGTCAACACAATCCACACAAGCTCTTGTCTATGCTTTGTCCATCGGACAAAATAGCATAAAATTGTTTTTGGCATAAAATGCCAACCCAGTGTACCTCCCGTGTATGTATTCTCTTGTTTATTTTTTTTTCGATCTGTGCAGAATATGAATATGTTTTTCATTGTTCGGTTTAAGATCTATTCTATTATTGCTAATAGAATTTGTTTTTACAAGAGTTGTGTGAAATGGATTATGTTGACAGCTGGCAGGGCAGATAGCTATTTCGATGGTTGCCAAACCATCATCATCAGTGCCGTTTGCTGTGCCTTCTCCACTCATTATCACAACAATTTTATGCTATTTTGTCCGATGGACAAAGCATAGACAAGAGCTTGTGTGGATTGTGTTGACGTTGTCTTCGTTGATACCATTTTCGCACCGGTGTGTGTGAGCTTCACATTGATTGTGTGAAGCTTTTAACACTTAAGGTTGTGATAATGAGTGGAGAAGGCACAGCAAACGGCACTGATGATGATGGTTTGGCAACCATCGAAATAGCTATCTGCCCTGCCAGCTGTCAACATAATCCATTTCACACAACTCTTGTAAAAACAAATTCTATTAGCAATAATAGAATAGATCTTAAACCGAACAATGAAAAACATATTCATATTCTGCACAGATCGAAAAAAAAAAATAAACAAGAGAATACATACACGGGAGGTACACTGGGTTGGCATTTTATGCCAAAAACAATTTTATGCTATTTTGTCCGATGGACAAAGCATAGACAAGAGCTTGTGTGGATTGTGTTGACGTTGTCTTCGTTGATACCATTTTCGCACCGGTGTGTGTGAGCTTCACATTGATTGTGTGAAGCTTTTAACACTTAAGGTTGTGATAATGAGTGGAGAAGGCACAGCAAACGGCACTGATGATGATGGTTTGGCAACCATCGAAATAGCTATCTGCCCTGCCAGCTGTCAACATAATCCATTTCACACAACTCTTGTAAAAACAAATTCTATTAGCAATAATAGAATAGATCTTAAACCGAACAATGAAAAACATATTCATATTCTGCACAGATCGAAAAAAAAAAAATAAACAAGAGAATACATACACGGGAGGTACACTGGGTTGGCATTTTATGCCAAAAACAATTTTATGCTATTTTGTCCGATGGACAAAGCATAGACAAGAGCTTGTGTGGATTGTGTTGACGTTGTCTTCGTTGATACCATTTTCGCACCGGTGTGTGTGAGCTTCACATTGATTGTGTGAAGCTTTTAACACTTAAGGTTGTGATAATGAGTGGAGAAGGCACAGCAAACGGCACTGATGATGATGGTTTGGCAACCATCGAAATAGCTATCTGCCCTGCCAGCTGTCAACATAATCCATTTCACACAACTCTTGTAAAAACAAATTCTATTAGCAATAATAGAATAGATCTTAAACCGAACAATGAAAAACATATTCATATTCTGCACAGATCGAAAAAAAAAAAAAATAAACAAGAGAATACATACACGGGAGGTACACTGGGTTGGCATTTTATGCCAAAAACAATTTTATGCTATTTTGTCCGATGGACAAAGCATAGACAAGAGCTTGTGTGGATTGTGTTGACGTTGTCTTCGTTGATACCATTTTCGCACCGGTGTGTGTGAGCTTCACATTGATTGTGTGAAGCTTTTAACACTTAAGGTTGTGATAATGAGTGGAGAAGGCACAGCAAACGGCACTGATGATGATGGTTTGGCAACCATCGAAATAGCTATCTGCCCTGCCAGCTGTCAACATAATCCATTTCACACAACTCTTGTAAAAACAAATTCTATTAGCAATAATAGAATAGATCTTAAACCGAACAATGAAAAACATATTCATATTCTGCACAGATCGAAAAAAAAGAAAAAAAAATAAACAATATTAAAAATATTAAAAATATTAAAAATATTAAAAATATTAAAAATATTAAAAATATTAAAAATATTAAAAATATTAAAAATATTAAAAATATTAAAAATATTAAAAATATTAAAAATATTAAAAATATTAAAAATATTAAAAATATTAAAAATTTTTAAAATATTAAAAATATTAAAAATATTAAAAATATTAAAAATATTAAAAATATTAAAAATATTACAAATATTACAAATATTACAAATATTACAAATATTAAAAATATTAAAAATATTAAAAATATTGAAAATATTAAAAATATTAAAAATATGAAAAATATTAAAAATATGAAAAACATTAAATATACAATAAATACTAAACATTTTAAAAATACCAACCATAGTATATCCCATACTTAAATTGATATTAAACACGACTTAGCTAGATTTATCTTTTCATACTAACTCACATCCCATTCAAACCGCAATTTTGTTCCCCATAAAAACACAAAACTCTTCCCGGCAACATTCTGTGCACAAATTAAAGAAATATAATTTTAAACTGATTTTACTTCCGGCATCAGGCGGAAAGAAAATTTCTACCAAATTAGCCGTAATATAAAACTCATTTCGTTGCTCCTCAAGCAAAGAGCCACAACATGATGCGAAATGTAATCCAATGAAATAAAAAATATAATTTTAAGAGTATAATGTAGCAGCAAACCCAAAGATCATACAAAACCGCATGCCCCAACGCATAGACGAGAAACTATCGTCCTGCTGCTAACTGCACTGTCAAAACTTTGGCAACATTAAGAAAAACGCAATGAAGACAACGAAAAGCTTTTAAATATCTACAAAAGTACAAGTGGAGAAGGCGAGGAATACGTTGTGCTGCACATAAAAATGAAAAATTACTAAAAGTTAAGAAACATTGGTAGCTGCCACACAGCAGCTAAAAGTAATAGCACCAAACATTGCTTTCTTCGTTGCCCCACAATGTTCAACTATTTTAAAAACATATCAAACATTACACTACCGCTCGTACCACATGCAACGGCTTGTGCTAGTGCAACTGCTACTTGTACACATATTGGCTCAACTGTATGTGTGTAAGTGTATGAATCCTTTTAATAGTAAGAAGTACAATTCTTGTTGTGCTTCTGCCATAGTCTTTCAACATGTGTTTCGCTCTCTCTTTCTCTAACTCTCCCTTTCTGCGTGTATGTGTGTGTTGGCCATGTAGAGAACATGGTGAACACACATTAAAAGAATTATCCTCTTAAAGTTTTTCGAACCGGAATATTGTATCGTTGTAGTGATAAATTACCACTCACAAGGACCGACTTAAAACAATTGAATTTCTAACAATCCCAAGTAAGCAAATACTTGAAGAAACACTGCAAAGTGGAACAAACAATAGCGAGGAGAAGCAAGTACAAGCGTCCAGTAATAACTATCAATGGTTGAATGGCAAAAGAAGTCACTGAGGAGACTACAGTGAAATCTATTGACAAGTTTTGAGTAGAATTGAAATTAATTAATTAAGAATTGAAATATGTAAACATTTTTTTATAGAAAATTCAATTAACTATCATTATCGACTCAGAGAGCGTCTAAGCTTTCTGTGGAAAATCTACCTTAGTAAAGATTCATTAGATGCAATGGAAAAATGCGATGTTTTCGGTTGGTATCAATAATATTGAGCTGAAATAAAATTAATTTAGAAAATTTTTAACGATGATTATCATAGCGATTTTTCCTTTGTTTGCAAAGTAACTTTGTGATATGTTTTAAGCACGTACTGGTGTTTTTAGAGATCACTGCATTAATTTTCAGCGAACTGTTTCTGTACTTATTACAGCAATATTTTCTACAAATTTGATCTCAGTGATGATAACACAGAGAATAAAACTCAAGATGAGAAGGAAACTAGTCAATGCAAAATTTATCGAGCTGATAATCTCATAGAATTTTCCTGTAATTAAATGATGTTAGTAATAATCATTATATCAATGAGTTTTCTCGAATTGTAGCGGAGAAAGAAAATGCTAAAGTCCTGCATTGTAGAACAAGTAGAGTCCATAAAGAACGCATAAGATCTAGGGGGACTCCAAGGGGTCTCACATGACTCCATAAGGACCTACAGGATCTCGTAAGGACTCCCAAGATATGAATGATCTTGCACAACACACACTTTGCCGCGTATGGACGCACGAAGGACCCTCATAGGGATCACTAAAGGACTTACAGCTCCACACAACCATTCGCACGACCTCGTAAAGGCGCTCAGGGTATAAGTGAACTCAAACAGCACATATTTATTCTGTGTAAGGCGGCACGAAGAACTATTTTTGCTGGATTCATAGGGCTTGGTAAGGTCTCCGAGGATATAAGTGACATCACATGGCACAGTAATAATCTTGCAAGAAAATATTTAAGACCTCGCAGGACTCTACTAGGATTTACAGAATTTCGCAACGATGTAATTGATCTCACATGAATGGCATGCAGGATTTTGGCAGTATACCTATGGCACAGATAGAACTCTTAGGATTAAAATCACTTCACATGGCACACTTTTACCTATGTAAAGTTACACGGAAGACTTGCAGGAACCACAGGACTTCGTTAGGGATCCCAGCATGTCGTGAGGACATCCAGGAAATATATTTTTTAAAATTTTTTAATGGATTTAACGATTTAATGAATTTAATGAATTTATTGGATTTAATGAATTTAATAAATTTAATGGGGACCGGCAGTGGCATAGTGGTTAGAACACGCGACTACCATGCGGGAGATCGCAGGTTCAAACCTGGCTCCAGTCATCTTAAAAAATAAAAAATTAATAAAATTTTCTTTCATTGCCGGCTCCCCTCGAATGTTGTTGACAGCAACTTCGCAGTATTAAGCGTCGATTCAATCGTCGTGTCTAGTAAGAGCTTCTCAAACAGTGACGTTCGCATTCGTCGATAAACAAGTAGGTGCCGTTAGTTGTGAATCTAGAATGAATTTAATGAATTTAATGAATTTAATGAATTTAATGAATTTAATGAATTTAATGAATTTAATGAATTTAATGAATGTAATGAATTTAATGAATTTAATGAATTTAATGAATTTAAAGAATTTAATGAATTTAATGAATTTAATTAATTTAATGAATTTAATGAATTTAATGATTTTTATGAATTTAATGAATTTAACGAATTTAGTGAATTTAACTAATTTAATGAATTTAACTAACTAAATGAATTTAATGAATTTCATGAATTTCATGAATTTCATGAATTTAATGAATTTAATGAATTTAATGAATTTAATGAATTTAATGAATTTAATGAATTTAATGAATTTAATGAATTTAATGAATATAATGAATTTAATGAATTTGGTGAATTTAATGAATTTAATGAGTTTAATGAATTTAATGAATTTAATGAATTTAATGAATTTAATGAATTTAATAAATTTAATGAATTTAATGAATTTAATGAATTTAATGAATTTAATGAATTTGATGAATTTAATGAATTTAATGAATGTAATGAATTTCATGAATTTAATGAATTTAATGAATTTAACGAATTTAATGAATTTAACTAACTAAATGAATTTAATGAATTTAATGAATTTCATGAATTTAATGAATTTAATGAATTTAATGAATTTAATGAATTTAATGAATTTAATGAATTTAATGAATTAAATAAATTTAATAAATTAAATAAATTTAATGAATTTAATGAATTTAGTGCATTTATAAATTTTATGAATTTTTTGAAGATATTGTATTTCTAACTTCCAATATACTGTATAAAAATCATAGTGCTTATTTCTAAGATTCCGTTTCTATGACAATTTGTGAGTGCCTGTCTCTATAATTTTTTTGGTAATATCCCTTTACTTTACTGTCACTGTCCTACATTACTTTGCGACAACTATTTCCTTATCCTTTTCTTCTCTTCAATCTTTCATTCTTTGTCATTTTGAAGTAAAAAGCTTAAGACAGAGATGCAAAAGGATGTCGAGTATGCTGTAGACACATGTGTACTTATACACTTCACATGTCAATGTAGTGGCGGTGCAGCTGTTAGTGGTCGGGGTAGCATCTTTCTATTGAAATAGTTGTGATATTAGACAACAAGCTGCTGGAGCATCGCTGAAAAATAAAACGAACACTTGACTGAAGTAGTGTGTAGTTGTGATGGTAATAGTGGTAATTGTTGTTGTTACTGTTGTCGTGGTGGTGGTGGTGATACTACATAGCTGTAACTGTAGTCGCAGCGATAGTATTGTTATCACGTAATAACAGCCATTACTTTTTCTGTATGACTATGCTGCGACGTACAAAGCGATTTCCAAGAACTATCACTTAGTTAAAAGCCAATATACACAGTCAAGTATGTAGATATACAACATGCGAACGTCTGTCTGTTCATACAATAGCAAAATGTCTTCTTAGTTGGGGATCTTTATGTCTCTAAATGTATTTAAGTTGAACAATTGTAAAGGAAAAGAAAAAAGAAGTTAAGACAGTAGTAGCAGAACCCATTGCCGCTCTACTAGCTGGACCATAAGCAACCTTTGGCAACATTCTTAGTATTTGGGTGCTCAATTCTTAAGACGAATGTTGCAGCTGCCATTAATGTTTCCTGCTTAAGCAAAGGCATGCACGATAGCATATGTAGAAGCTATTAGCTAACATTTATTGGCCTATAACATTGCACCAAAGAAAGTGTGTGAGTGTGTGTGTTGATTGTTATACTTTAGTCCATTTTTCGACATCTCCTTCGCATCTGCTTCACAACTGCATGTACATTATGTATGTAGTAGTAACTTTCATCTTGGTATTTATGTTTACGTATGCTTTGAATACTTGTCATTGTGTATGCTGTAGTCAAGAGACATGAAATTTTACACAACCACAACTACCACCAGCGTCACCAGCAACATCACCACTAGTACTGTCTAGCAAAAACTTTAGCAATTATTCATTAAAATGTCACACATGTATCTTTTGATGCTAATTTTTCTATCTTGCGTTCTGCATTTGCATTTGCAACATTTGCATATTGTTGTTTTGTCTCCATCATATAGTACTGTGTGTATACATTCTATTTCCTGTGCAGAATTATATTTATGTTGCAAATAGAAATATGTATTCATTTAATTTCCATTTCCTCTTTGTCATCATCAGCATTGTAGCTGCAGCACTTTGTACTTTCACTCATTTCCCTGGTTGTTTATTATATAAAGCAACAAAAAAAAACTAATTGTAAATATCAACTGACAAATGAGAAAATGAGGAAACTTAGAGTGGAAAAGGCGAGGTTGGTAATGTATGTAACTAGCTATAGATTGCACGTCAATACATAACAATTACCTAAACAAAATGTCGACTACGAATATCTGTCAACTAGAATTTTCTAAATTTTGGTTTGTAAATTTTATGAATATTTTAAATTTAATGTATTTAATGAATTTAATGAATATAATGAATATAATGAATATAATGAATATAATGAATTTAATGAATTTTATGAATTTAATGAATTAAATGAATTTAATGAGTTTAATGAATTTAATGTATTTAAAAAATTTTGTGAATTCAATGATTTGAAATAATATAATGAATTGAATGAATTGAATGAATTGAATGAATTGAATGAATTGAATGAATTGAATGAATTGAATGAATTGAATGAATTGAATGAATTGAATGAATTGAATGAATTGAATGAATTGAATGAATTGAATGAATTGAATGAATTGAATGAATTGAATGAATTGAATGAATTGAATGAATTGAATGAATTGAATGAATTGAATGAATTGAATGAATTGAATGAATTGAATGAATTGAATGAATTGAATGAATTGAATGAATTGAATGAATTGAATGAATTGAATGAATTGAATGAATTGAATGAATTGAATGAATTGAATGAATTGAATGAATTGAATGAATTGAATGAATTGAATGAATTGAATGAATTGAATGAATTGAATGAATTGAATGAATTGAATGAATTGAATGAATTGAATGAATTGAATGAATTGAATGAATTGAATGAATTGAATGAATTGAATGAATTGAATGAATTGAATGAATTGAATGAATTGAATGAATTGAATGAATTGAATGAATTGAATGAATTGAATGAATTGAATGAATTGAATGAATTGAATGAATTGAATGAATTGAATGAATTGAATGAATTGAATGAATTGAATGAATTGAATGAATTGAATGAATTGAATGAATTGAATGAATTGAATGAATTGAATGAATTGAATGAATTGGATGAATTGAATGAATTGAATGAAATGAATGAAATGAATGAATTGAATGAATTGAATGAATTGAATGAATTGAATGAATTTAATGAATCGAATGAATTGAATGAATTGAATGAATTTAAATTCATTGAATTTAATGAATTTAATGAATTTAATGAATTTAATGATTTTAATGATTTTAATGAATTTAATGAATTTAATGAATTTAATGAATTTAATGAATTTAATGAATTTAATGAATTTCATGAATTTAATGAATTTAATGAATTTAATGAATTTAATGAATTTAATGAATTTAATGAATTTAATGAATTTAATAAATTTAAGGAAATTAATAAATTTAATAACTTTAATGAAGTTAATTAATTTAAGGAAATTATTGAATTTAACTATATTTTTTTAAAATTTTTCTGAATTTTTTTAATTTAACGTCCTGCCATTTTCCTTCTATTCACGTTGATTTTCCCGCTCATGTATAATTTGGAACAGTTGACATTGTTCGTATTTGAATTCATGAATTTTAATTAAATATTTTTGATTCCATAGTTTTTTTGCACTTCTTTCTTATTTATGATACGAGTTATGCAAATAATGATAAATGTTTAATTTCCATCGCACAAAAACACAAGGAAATGATGTTGATGGTGGTTGAAATATTACAATATCTAATGGTCCTGTAAAGTGGCTAATAAATTACTCAAAATAAATTAACTGATTCTTCAGTAACAGAATAGTACACCATAGATGATATACAATCTTTCCAATCGCCTGAGTGCACAAATTATTTTAAAGAAGATTTAAGAATATCCTCATAAAGGCTTGACAACATATTCCTATATATAACGTGCCGCCATTAATTTAGTTATAATTCAGTAATGATATTTCTACAAAATGTCTGTGGTATTATTTGTAATTAGTTCTATTTCTTCTTTTCTTTCCAGGTATGTAAAGCTTTTGGGCAATCCAATTTAACCTTTACCATTGTAAGTTGGAAATGTGTTGTTGACACAGACACAATTCACAGGAATTTAATTAAATGTGTCTGTTTGTAATTGTGGAAAAATATTCTATAATTAACACACGCCTCTGCCAAATGTCAACTCTAATTGCCATTGATATCTCATATATATTTTATTAACATTTTCGAATCTAACATCATCGAGATAATTGCCCTAATGATATTAGCAGTCTATTGAAATTGTTTAGTTAAAAATAAATATCACAATTTCAGGATTCGATTGTTAAACGTGCGGGCAAGTATACTTCAATATATGTAGATATTTAAATTAGGACAAACGGGGGCATTGAACTTTGCTCGTGTTACATGAAATGCACACTTTATATTTCATAAAGCCATAAGCTTCAAATGGCTCCCAATTGTAACATTCATATCTAGCACTTGCTCCTGAAACCAAAATCGTTGTAATGTTACATGTAACAGAAAGTCCCGTTAAAATGAACAAATTTTGCTGTTTTGAATAACTTTCATATACCAAACAAGTAAACTCCTCAGGAACAAAAAAACTAAAAAAACGCAAAAACCTTAAAAAAGCAGCGATTACTTAAACACTAAACTATATACGAAAAAAAGGGAATTACAGTAAGAACGAAACAAAAATTAAAGTATACTTAAAATATTTGAAGCAGTATAGTGACTACTTTACGTATGATTTATACTAATTTGTAGAGTGAAACTTGAAACCCATGAAATGTTATTCATTAAATTAATGTAATTCTTTAAATTTATTAAACCTTTAAAATTCATTAAACCCAATTAACTCATTAAATTCATTAAATTCATTAGATTCATTAAATTCATTAAATTCATTAAATTCATTAAATTCATTAAATTGATTAAATTCATTAAATTCATTAAATTCATTAAATTCATTAAATTCATTAAATTCATTAAATTCATTAAATTCATTAAATTCATTAAATTCATTAAATTCATTAAATTCATTAAATTCATTAAATTTATTAAATTCATTAAATTAATTAAATTAATTAAATTAATTAATTTCATTAAATTCATTAAATTCATTAAATTCATTAAACTCATTAAATTCATTAAATTCATTAAATTTATTAAATTCATTAAATTCATTAAATTCATTAAATTCATTAAATTCATTAAATTTATTAAATTCATTAAATTCATTAAATTCATTAAATTCATTAAATTCATTAAATTCATTAAATTCATTAAATTAATTAAATTAATTAAATTAATTAATTTCATTAAATTCATTAAATTCATTAAATTCATTAAACTCATTAAATTCATTAAATTCATTAAATTTATTAAATTCATTAAATTCATTAAATTCATTAAATTCATTAAATTCATTAAATTTATTAAATTCATTAAATTCATTAAATTCATTAAATTCATTAAATTCATTAAATTCATTAAATTCATTAAATTCATTAAATTCATTAAATTCATTAAATTCATTAAATTCATTAAATTCATTAAATTCATTAAATTCATTAAATTCATTAAATTCATTAAATTCATTAAATTCATTAAATTCATTAAATTCATTAAATTCATTAAATTCATTAAATTCATTAAATTCATTAAATTCATTAAATTCATTAAATTCATTAAATTCATTTAATTCGTTAAACTCATTAAATTCATTAAATTCTTTAATTTAATTAAATTCAATTAATTTATCAAATTCATTAAGCTCATTAAATTCATTAAATTCATTAAATCTAGTTAAATTAATAAATACAAAACTTTATGTATTTTTTTAATCACATCTTAGATTTTACTCCTATTTTAAGCCTTCCTACTATAAGACCCTCTGCCCCATATGTATAGAAATCAGCAACACAACAGCAATGTTGAAATGTTTCAAATTGCGTTGCTTTTTTTCTACTCTACTCTCTTGCTCTGTTTGTTTTCCGTTACCAGTGTTTATTGTTGCATCGAGCTGTACACGCGATGCAAAACGAGCTGTAATATCTGCACAGCAATAATGGTGCACTCAACAACATCCCAGTCAGCCACTGCAACAACATCCAACGGCGGCAATTGCAACTAGCAACAACACAGTGGTGGTGATGATAGTTTCCAATTCTTCCGCGTCACATTGCAGCATGGCATTAGATTAACCAACCGTACAAACAATGGCTATGGAATACCCTTCTGCTACACTATGAAGTATGTAAATTTTGTAGCAAGCAAATTGTGTAACGGGGACCAGCAATGGGACGATGTGCTATTGCTCTATATCTGAGGCAAATTGTGTGTATGTGTGTTGGGGAGAGGGTAGTGTGTGTTATACGCTGGCACACTAGCACAGAGACGAGTGAAGCTATTAACGCGGGGTGACTAAGGAAAATTGTATTGTATGTAGTGGAGTGTATGGATTTCTAATTGTTAGTTTTTTCTCTTTATAGATGTTTAGATTTAGGTATGATATAGAAAAATCACATTGTTGAAATTGTATTCATGTATAGTACTATAACAGTGACATTAAAAGTTATTACCTTTATTAAATGTGATAGAAATTAGCATTATTTTACTACGCTCGATGCCAAAATATGTTGGCAATTGCTGTAAGAATAACATGTGTTGCTAGTTGTAAGGTTTAGCAAAGATTTTTTCGTGTAAAGTACATGTTAAATTGTGGCGCTGCTCAAATACCGTTATTTTTACTCCGGATCTTATGATGAAAATTGGTAGTTGGTTTTTAATCTATCTTAACGTCCCATGAAAACGGCGGATGTTGGAACTAAATGGGGGTGAAATTCAAATTCAGGAGGTAATTTTACATCAGGTGGCCGTTTCTCAGGACGCCCCGACTTCAGTTTCAATTACTTAAGCCACTTTTTGTTTTCATTCAAGCTGATTAAAGAAAGGGGTTGGGGGTGCCGGGAAAACCTCATGGGACTAAATAGGGGTGATATTTGATAATTTTACATAAGAATCTGCAGGTTTAGTGTCGGCGTCGATTTTCATGTTATCAATGTGAAAAGTGTACTGAACGTATGATTAATACTAATTTATACGTTGCTAATACTACTTATAGGTTGGTCTAGATTAGATGATGGTCACTGCCGATGTTCGATATTCATATAGGATACTTAGTCTATTGTAATGACATGGGCTAACGAAAATGTACGCCAACCTAGCCAGTAAATCATCTAGATCGCTTCAGATTAGCCAAATCGTTTAAGTAATGCACGAAAAGTGGCTGCTTTTAAACCACTACTTTTGTAGTAAGTTTTAACTATTTTTGCGTATTCTTTGGTTTCTAAACAGTTCATGTTAAAAAATGGCAAACATTTCACTTAAAGAATTATACTTTAGATAATAGATAATTAACAGCTGACAGCATTGCCAGACCGGCAGATTTCAAGCCACTAATTGGATAACCCAGTCTTTAGATTGCAGTCCGACTGGCATTCAATGTATAGGGTGGACTTTTAAAAAAAATAGTATTTTTGTAATCGTAATCCTAAAATACTCGCCAAAAATTCAATTTTCATATTTCCCGGTAAAAAATGCCAACTGTTTTGTATACATTTCACTAACATTTATTGTTACACGTAAGTGATTGCACAGGTTTCACTAGAAATTTTACAATGTTCACCGCTTTCACTATTATTTCGTGTTCTAATTACAACTTTTTCCCAATTCTCGGTATTCGTTGAATTTATGACATTGGCAACTTTTGTGTTTTGTTAAAAGTTTTCACATAATAATTTCAGTTTGGATAATTCCCTTAAAACAGACCCAATTTACTGCGGCAATAACAAATGCATACATACATACGTATAACAAAATAAACGAACAGAATATAGAATGTAAGTACATATGCAGTTCTTTGTCGCTATGTCAAAAACATGAAATGTAAAAATTTTCAATGAAAAACTCCACAACTTCACTTACATGACAGTAATGTAAATATCACTGACCCGTCGGGCACCGCTGACTACATTGTTAAAGCGATATCATCATCCCCTCCGCACCCACCATCCATAACTATTTTACATGCAGCCATAGTCGGGAGATGTTCGAAAAACATAACATAGAGAAACAATTTCAAATTTCACATAAATGTCAAAAAAAAAAATTTAACAGAAATGAACGAAACGAAATATGTATAACTGACAAACTGACAGACAAGCAGCCAAATTGAAATAAAATAGAACACAAAGTAATACAAAAATCAAGCAAAAGAAAAAAAACTACAGAAGAAACGTCAAAAAATACTCAAAAAACAAAACGACGACGGCTGGCGACCAGTATGATGACAACGGTGGCGGCTAAAGATATGAAATGATATTTGTAAGAGTTACAACAAGAATATGTAATATGATATGAAAAATGAAGAGCCACACAAAGATGATAACAAACAGCCAAATCAACAACAGCAACTATAACAAAATATAAAAATAGTTAAATATAAACACACACTACACATACTGTACAATATAGTAGGTATTCTACAGTGGAGTATATAACCATACAAGACAAAAATACAATACGCATGTCTATATTTATAATAGCTTTTAATAAAATTGAAGTCAATGACCAATAACCCAAACTTACATACATTGAAACAAATTTACCAGCTCATATCTACAATACACAAGCATTTGCCATCTTTACCACAAACACTCACACACACTTGACCAGTACTCGTATTAGACCAACACTACAACAATCGAAAGTTTCATATCACATTACTTACCCCCACTCGTACCATCACATTACACACTCATATATATATATCTAGGATTCATATAATAAATTCATAAAGGAAGTAAAGATAATGAAAAATATGCAAAAAAAAAACGAAGAAGACAAGAAAAGAAAAAGTTTCCTTTTTTTGTTCTAGTTTTCTAATGGATTATTTTAATTAAAATCTCAGGAGATGGTAAGAAGGGGAGCAGGGGTAATGGATGAAGGGGAAGAGATGGAGCAGCAATGTCTGTACAATACTGTTACAAACAGGAATATCATGAATATTTTAGATTGATATTGATCTCGTTGTATTATGTTAGTTGTAGTATTCGTGTGGTAAAAGTACATGACTGTACTGTATTAAAGGAAATTCGAGCAAATGCAGTAATTAATATCAAGTAGTGCATACGACAGATATTTAAAATTTAAATTTTGATATATGTAAATTTGTAACGATATGCTTGAACTATTTTTTTTACACAAAAAAGCTAAGATTGGACACTCCAAACAAAAAACATATAAAACGTTACTAAAAACACGTAAAACTAATTTAAAAATATTCATAATAATAATATCCTATTTTTAATCTTTTTAATATTTGTAGTATCTTAAATAATATTAATATTTTTAATATTTTTTAATATTTTTAAATTTTTTTTAATATTTTTTAATATTTTTATATGGTTGGTATGCAGGCATCTCCTTCTTCGAGGAGAACACTTAGGTCCTTATGGACCCATTGTGACACCCGTAGGGCATTTACGCCATCCCTTCAACCTATGCTATCAGTGCGTGTGCTGCCTGATTACGTTGCCAGTTGTCGATTGGGAATCCGGAGTTTCGATCCAATCCGTCCAGTTAATAATTTTACAAAAGTTGTTAATCCTAACGATGTCCAACGATGCAAGTTCCTCCACACCATTTAAGAAGGGTTTCCCCAGGGTTTCCAGTCTCCTTCTGCATAGCGCTGGGCAATCACATATAATGTGGTCGGTGGATGGTTCACTGCTACTGTTTCCGCAGTAGTAGCATTCGCTTTTCGTTGCGAATCCCATTCTGCTCGCATGTCTGCCTATGGGTCCATGTCCCGTCAGGAAGGTAATAATTTTTCTTATCTGGTCCCTCTCTAGACTTACCAGGTACGATGTAAGTTTCGTGTTGTATTCTGGCCAAGTCTTTTTGGCCTTTCTACAGGTTTCTTCATTCTTCCAACTGTCGTTTGCAATTCAAAACGTTAGATTTCCAATGGTACTTTTACAGGTGGATATAGGGCGAAGTGCTACGTGTTTAACGTCGCTTTCTTGCAGGCCTGAGCCCTGTCTGGCCTCTTCGTCCGCTCTGCAGTTGCCCTCGATTCCGCTGTGTCCGGGTATCCACGTAACCAGAACTCTGTTATTCCTGGATATCTCGTTACAAGATTTCCGACAGGCACTGACCACTTTCGATTTGATGTCACAGGACTCCAACGAGTTTACCGCCGCTAGGCTATGCGTGAACAGGAGAATATCCTCCTGTGATATCTTCCTCACGTTGTTCACGTTCGCGGCTCGTTTAACAGCAAATATTTCCGCTTGTAAAACGCTGCAGAAGTCTGGAATTCTCGATCTTATACTTAAGCCTAGATCCACGGAGTAGATACAATAGCCGACCTTGTCATCCAGTTTGGACCCATCGGTAAAGATGTTTATTGGTCCATACATTGCGTTCTCATTCTCTGCCCACTCCTTTCTGGAGGGCGTTCTAATTTCGTAGAGTATTTTTAATTTTTTTAAATATTTTTTAATATTTTTAATATTTTTAATATTTTTAATATTTTTAATATTTTTAATATTTAGAATATTTTGAATATTTTTAATATATTTAATATTTTTAATATTTTTAATATTTTTAATATTTTTAATATTTTTAATATTTTTAATATTTTTAATATTTTTAATATTTTTAATATTTTTAATATTTTTAATATTTTTAATATTTTTAATATTTTTAATATTTTTAATATTTTTAATATTTTTAATATTTTTAATATTTTTAATATTTTCAATATTTTTAATATTTTTAATACTTTTAATATTTTTAATATTTTTAATATTTTTAATATTTTTAATATTTTTAATATTTTTAATATTTTTAATATTTTTAATACTTTGAATATTTAGAATATTTTGAATATTTTTAATATTTTTAATAAATTTAATATTTTAAATACTTTGAATATTTTTAATATTTTTAATATTTTTACTATTTTTAATATTTTTTAATATTTTTACTATTTTTAATATTTTTTAATATTTTTAGTTCTTTTGATATTTTTTATATTTTTAGTATTTGTAATATTTTTATTATTTTTAATATTTTTAATATTTTTAATATTTTTAGTATTTTTAATATTTTTAATATTTTTAATATTTTTAATATTTTTAATATTTTTAATATTTTTAATATTTTTAATATTTTTAATATTTTTAATATTTTTAATATTTTTAATATTTTTAACATTTTTAATATTTTTAATATTTTTATTATTTTTAATATTTTTAATATTTTTAATATTTTTAATATTTTTAATATTTTTAATGTTTTTAATATTTTTAATATTTTTAATATTTTTAATATTTTTAATATTTTTAAAATTTTTAATATTTATAATATTTTTTATATTTTTAATATTTTTAATATATAATATAATATTTAATATTTTTACTACTTTTAATAATTTATTGTTCTTAATATATTTAGTATATATTTTCTTCTCTCAAGAAACAGTTTTCTGAATTCCTCCTGTAATTTGATATCCACCTATAAAATAACAATTTGTTATTTTCTCGCAAATACCTCGCACCCATTAACAGTAAAGAATTGTGTGCCTATTTTCTTCACATTTTGATTAGATTATAGCGATAATAACTGACGCTGTAAGAATGCAGTGTTAAATTGTACCGGTCACTATCATTATAATATGTGACAAAATATTTGGTTATTTTTTGAGAGCAACAATATTTCCGTATACAACTGACGTACTCATGAAATACTGCGAACAGTCAAGCACCTATTCGAAAGGACTGTTTCCTCTTTCGTCCTATAAACACACATAAACTTTGTTAGTGTAGTAGTGAACTATGCAGTGAAACATAAATGTTGATATCAAATTGCAAATGTATAAATGTTTGAGCTGTTGTTTGTTAACGAACCGTTACATTTAATGTGTACGTGTGAGTAGGGAAAAACATTTCACATTGTTACACTTAATGTCTATGTGTGTGTATGGCAAAACATTTGACATTGTTACATTGTGTCAGTTTTATGTGGTTGTTGTACATTTTACTATTCTTATTGCAATAACTATGATTGCTCAAGTAACTACTGCACTACTGCCAGTGATGAAAAGTAAAGCACAGTGTAACAAAACAGTAAAATTTTTAACATAAATTAGTGATTTCAATATATAAGTTTGCACCTTGGGATGAATTTAAGCTTCTAAGAGTAAATTATGGTGCCTAGAAAAGACCTTTAGCATTACATCACGTAGGGCATCTTACATTAGGAAACTCCTTTAGCTTGTAAATACTGTGACAACGTATTGCCAATTGTTTCCCTGTTCCGTGACAACAAATCTACATTTGAGACGAACTCCTCTGCATAGCGAACTGGCTGGCAATTTGCAAAATTTGTTAGTGTTATAACAACATTTCGCTTAGAGTCAACAAAAAGTAAATGACCATGTAACATTGTTTGTATTAAACACTTACAACGGTACGACCGAAGGACCACCGAACCAAACGAAATGCAATTGTCATTTTATATTTAAAAAACCTTTTTTATTTTGTGCCACTGCTGATGTTGTTGACGATGTCGTCATTGTTTGTAGATGTCGCTAGAGCAATTACGATTTTACGTGAAATTGTTTTGTTAATGGTCGACAGAAGGGGGGACAGGGGCGAACTGTGTACTATAGGGGTGGAAGGCGAGGAAAGGCGAGGGGATTCCGACTAGGTGGACAGTTTGCAGGACTCTTATTTGAAGTGTCTGCTGTTTGTTGAGTTAATGGATTTTAATAGAAAATTGATGTTTGGTTTTGGATCAGAGCTGGCAGTGTTCACAATCCTGGCATTTGCAATGAATTATTTTATTTAAAGAAATTTAATTGAGGCAGATGAGTAATTAAATTTTGGTAAAATTCCATAATACAAAAAGACTTACAAATGTGGGAATTTCGTGAAATTCCAGCCCGTCTAGAAGGGTACAAATTTATAATCTAATAACTTATCCTTAATTCTGTATTAAAAACATAACTTGAAGTATTTTGTAAATAAATGTATTCAATTAATTATTAATTATAATTATAAACAAAATAAAACGCAATGATTAAACCATAAAAATCCTTTCGCCACAGTGTGTGTGTGCATATACAACCCAAGTAGACCTTCCTCATACTATGTACAACAGTCAACCACTTGGGCGTATGAGTGCCCCAAACACTCTACGCCTAAAGTGCTTGTGTGCGTGTGTGTGATTGATAGTCCTTAATCGATATTGCTGTGGCTAACCACAGGTGGTATTATTTGGTTCTTTGTGTAATTTATATGACTTAAGTCTATTATTTTTTAAAGAGTCAGGTGCTTAAGTTACTCCTTTTGTATAAAAAAGATTTATTTTTTGTTTTTATTTCATCCCCTCTGTTGATGCATATATATATTTTTTTGTGGCTTACAACCGCTGTCACACAAATTTATAACTATAACAAGTATTTAATTACAGAAAAAGAACATAATTTATTGCTTTAACTGAAATAAATTGAAAATCCAAAAAAAAAATGTACAAATGTTGACACATTAATGAAATTTACTACAGAGACCGAACTAGGGGAGGGTAACGTAAATAATTTAGAAAGATGGGCTGGTGAATTGTTATAAGACTTAATGGAAAGTTAATACACAATAACGATACGAGAGTGGTTTTAGCAGTAATTCCAATTGAAGATTTTAAGAATTGAAGTATTGATTTAAATGATTTTCTTTGAATTTATTTCATTAGTACAGCAATGTGAAGGTTTTCCACTTAAAATTGTGCTTTTGTCCATTTTTATAAGAAATGATACAATTTTTTAATGCCGACAGTGTGGATTTTAAACTGTGGATCAGCAATTACGCCGGTCTATTATCTTCGTCTGAGAAGCCGTCGATAGCCAACAAAATATGTTAATATTTAGCATCCACATTAGTAGTATTGCTTTACAGAAGGACCAAAATATTAAACTTAAAAATAAGAGATACTGCCTTCTTTCCCATTGATATTTTCTCAGCTACTCTAGCCGTCGGTGGTTGTTCGCCCTGTCAATTTTTCAACACAGATGCATTTATTAAAAATAGGAAAAAGTGTAATGAGGTTTTGTCGTCGTCTGACCTAAACCCAATCGGCATCAGGACCCACACAACCAAACCGTTAGTATTTGTTTGAGTGTTATGAGAGCAATACTATACACGCTTGTTTCGTATTCAACACAAAAGCCTCGCGAAGCCGGCAATAATCGTTGTATACACACAGACATAATCGGCAATTAGAACGTATACGAAAGATTTGCTCGAATCTAAACCGTAAGTATCTGCTTGAGTGTTCTAAAAGCAATACAATACACACTTGTTTCGCATTCAACACAAAAATGACACAGGTATAGTCAGAGAAACAATGATCGACGTTTGTTGTGAGAGCATGAGAGCACGGTTTTTTAAGAGAGTACAACATATTAATCGTGTACAATTCGACGGCGCTATCGCTACTTTTACGGCGCTTCCATATTGTTGTGTGCGTGCGTTTCGTTATTCCTACCTCTGATTTAGATACTAAAATGGTCTACAATTGTATTTAAATTCAGTGATAGTTATTGTTGGGGACCGGCCGTGGCATAGTGGTTAGAACACGCGACTACCATGCGGGAGATCGCAGGTTCAAACCTGGCTCCAGTCATCTTAAAAAAATTGTTCTTTCATTGTCGGCTCCCGTCGAATGTTGTTGACAGCAACTTCGCAGTATTAAGTGTGGAGTCAATCGGCGTGTCTAGTAAGAGCTTCTCAAACAGTGACGTTCGCATTCGTCGATAAACTAGTAGGCGCCGTTAGCGTGTTAATTCACAACAACGCGAGAAGCTATCCCATACCTCATTCATGGGGTGCAAAGGGAAATTAAGTTTTTTTTAAGTAGACATGTTGTACGAATGGATGAAAATGTTCCAGCTCGAAAAGTCTTCGATGCACCTGGAATTGTTTTCTACGTGTGGCCACAAATTGATGAATTTCTGTTGCTGCTGCCAATTAAGAACGAGAAGAAGAGGTCATTTTTTGTAATTCGGTAATTTATTGCTGATTCGGGTTTGGCAGCAATACAAGTTTGTGTCAGCAACTCAGGACGGTATTACTGATCGGTTTTGTTGGCAATTCAGGTTCGTATCAGCAACTGCGGATGATTCTAGCTCATATCAGCAACTTGGGACAGTGTTAGTAGCTCAGGTTTGTCGGCAAATTCAGCTTCCGTCCGGAATCATGGTGGTGATTCAGGTTTGTTGACAATCCAGATTCGTAACAGCAACTGGAGATGATGATTCGAGTTTGTTGGCAATTCAAGCTCATATCAGTAACTTGGAATTGTTTTGGTAATTCAGGCTTGTCGGCAATTTCAGATTTGTGTCCGCTTTTGGGGGTTTGTTGGCAAACCAGGTTCATGTCAGTAACTTGTAATCGTTTTGACGATTCGCTCATTTCGCAATTCAGCCTTATATCAGCAATTTGTGATTGTGTTCGCAATTCGATTTTGTCGTCAATTTAGCTTCGTATCTGTAACTCGGGATCGCGTTATTAATTGGGGTTTGTCGGTTTATGTTGTTGTTGTAACAGCTGGATGAAGTAGCTGGGGTGATACACCGATTTTTTTTTTTCAATTTATAGGCACTTAATTGGGCATGTAAACGGATTATCATACGATCATTGTTGGCAACTCTGTTTCGTTCCTTTGTTGAAAAAAAGGTTTGTGTCAAGGGACTGTAAGATTTTGTTGTGAGTTTTAACCGCCAAATTCCTCCAAAGATGGCGCCAGCTTGTTTTATTGATTTATTTGGAGATGTTGATAAATCATTTCCTTTTACCTCGGTACTGGCGCAATCTGAATTTTTTTAGTGGAAACATCTAAGATGAGTTTTTTTTTGTCGGAGAACTCGAAAGTATTTGTAAAAGTAGTTTTTCATCGATGTTGATTTGACCAGTTCCCCGGTCGGGAATCGAACCCGGCACCTTCGGACTGCTAATCTCCGTCGCTTCCATTAAGCTATCGAAGGCCACGGGTTTACCGGTAATTCAGTTTGGTGTCCGCAACTCAGAATTGTGTTGGTAATATGGGTTTGTCGGAACTATATACAGTTTAGAATCGTATTGATTCGAATTTTGCGAACAGAACCGAAGTCATATTAAACAGACGGAAGTTCGATTAACCCGCCGGTCTCAAGTTGAACCAACTAAATTCGGGTTCAATGAACCGGACGTGGATTCTACAAAACGAAGTCCAATTAACCCGGGTCAGAATCGAGTTAAACCAGTCAATCCAGAAAATTTTTATACAACAGACCGAAGTCCAATGAAACGTACTGAAGTCTATTTATACCAACCGAAATTGGGTACAATCAACCTATGTAGGATAATAAGTTTTAAGACCTATAAAACCAACCGAATTCGAAATTATGTCCGACCAACATAAGTGTAATACAACAGACCAAAGTACGATTTAACTGACCGGAGTCGAGTTAACCCAAACAATTGGGTTTCGACTAATCGTGTTGAATTCAACTGACTGAATTTCCCCTTACACCCCATGAATAAGGTATCGGATAGCTTCTCGCGTTGTTATCAATTAACACGCTTTCTATTTTTAGATTCAAAACTAACGAAACCTACTTGTTTATCGAAGAATGCCAAAGTCACAGTTTAAGAAGCGGATTTAGGTTAAACCAACATATGTGGATTCACCGAATTGGCAAGGCCAAGTGAGATCTTGTGCAAAAGCAGCATGGTAATTGAGTTCTCTGCGGCAGTAACCGCCGCCCTTCAAAGCAATACTACTTAACGCTTTAGGTAACCAACAAATTGAACTTTGATCCAAGGCACAACTTATCATGCGGAGCCGTTTCCCGAATGTGCTGAAATGGGTATCTTCTATCGCGTTTGTTACCGTTCTTGATGTTGGTTATTGTTATTATAGTAAAAAGTTCATTGGAGATAATTGGGGGCTGCAAAGTGGCCAGTAAATGTCTTAGATATTCCCTTTTGATCAAAAATTTCGCCAACTGCACCCAATGAGTCGTTGGAAGTGTGACATGTTGCTAAAAACAAGATCGTTAATTAAAACCATTCAAATTCTGCAGCGCTGGAGTAATCAATTTCTCTTTGTCACCTTGTTTCTTTGAATTCTAAACAATTGAAAGGATACAGCTTTATTGTTGTAATGACCACAAATTTTGTTGTACAATCAAAAAAAAAAACATTGAACTCAAAAAAAGGGTTTGGCCATTAAATTATTAATGCAGCCAACTTGACAAAACGAAGGATGCAGAAGTTCTTATTTTTGGGGCTACTTTCACGTGCAATTCTTAGAATTGAGTCCCAAATCAATAAGCTGAAAAATGTTTTACTGTGTTATAGATATATACTTCTTCGTTTAGACTCACAAAACGACATCTACTTGCTGTTTGAGAAGCTTTTACTTGACTTTTACGGAGTTGCCGCTGACGATAGAAATGAAGATGACTAAGACAGGATTTCCATATTCATCATGAAAGCAACATTTTGCTACTGTATCTGATTTTTGCAGAAATTTTATTTATATTGCCATTAATCAATTATAATTGAAATTTCTATATAATATCTTACAATTTCACTAGTCTATCTAGGTTAAGCTGTGTGTTTTTTTTTTTTTTGCTTTCGTTTAAGCTTTTTTTATTGTAAATAACCAATAAATTCAAATTAAATTCTTACAAAGTGTAAATCCATTGCCTGTGGGAGCGATAATAAATCGTATTTATGCCCAACATAAACATAATTCATACATTTTGAATAACAGCTTCACTTAGTAGTAGCAGCAGCAGCAGCAGCAAGGAGCAGAAATAGGAAATGTCATCAGTTTTATGCCTGGAACAGACGACAAAAGTATAACCACTACCAACAGCAACACAATTACCATTGGGAAAGAGAGAGTGGCTGTGTGTATTGCTACTTTATCTCCCCTCTTCCTAGTCCATACATACTTTCATTTGAGCTTGGCATTACCACATCTTTATCTCTGTTCCATTCAGTCATTGAGGCATAAAACCGTATAATGCTTCCAAATACGTAGTAAATCATAAACTCTCAAATACGATTATGCTCAAGTGAATCAATGACTATACGATTGGCTGTCTGCTATGTGTATCTGGGTGTGTGTGTGTGTGTACACAGGGTCCTTTCTGGCCAGGCTTACTGTGTTAGCCTGCTGGCGTGGTGTTGGTTTTGTGGGTGGATATGTTTCAATAAAAATAAAATTGATCATAAAATTCGCCATAAATCATGAAATTCAAGAATATACCAAACAGTATGTACGTATTTGATTTAATTTCTCGTTACTGGGTCAAGTGAAAATTAAATGTCATTTTCATTTTCGTTTTGTTGTTGTTCTATGTAGTAAGAGACGAACGATTCCTCTCACAACGAATGTGTGAATGTGCCAGAGCGTGAGTTGGAATTTCATTGGTTTTTGTTTAAAACTAATTAATTTGGTGCTGCATTTGGGTTTATCTCCTCCTCCATACCTTTCCAATTTGTGGTATTTTGAAAATCATTTTGTTTACTCATAATCATGTTTTGCCTCTGCATTAAGCTGATTTCGTTGATGTTGTATAAAGCGTTGTTAGATGAACGGAATTTCGATTGATTGACGGTAGATATGAATTGAAAAAATTTCACATAAATGAATTGCAATTTGTTGTTGGCTTCATGTGCGCTTTGTTAATTGGAAGATTTCCTCGTTATTGACATTAAGAATTTGCATATGTTTTTGTCGTAATAACAAATATTGATTGTGCACGATGGTTATTAAACGTTAACACAGGATGATGGATCGACGGGATATAAGGTTGAGTTATTTCCAATATGCCACTTGATTCGTTAACATAAGATATGATAGGTCAATTTGAAACCAACTTATTATTCTTGAATTTAGTCAATTATATTTTCGAATTTAGCTTTTATTTATTGTTAATTAAACAAAATATCTTTCATTAAAAGGGTGATTCATGTAGAAGTTTTTTTTTTAATTTCAAATAAATAATATATAGTAACGCTGATGTCACTTACTTTATCGTAACCCGGAATGAACAAACTCCGACATTTATTTTTTAAAGATAATTGCACTCAAATGTTGGCCCCACCTACGTTTTAGGTGGTTTAGGCGGAAGATCCAACTCTTTTGATCACTCTTCTCTAAATTTTCACCGGTATTGCGCGAACTATGTGAGTAATATTCGTTTTCAACTCATGCGTCATTGTTGATTTATCGACAAAGACTTTACATAACCCTATAGAAATCAATCAAAAGGTGTGACGAAGACTTTGGACTTTACATAACTCCATAGAAATCAATGAATATGTGTGATGTCTCAAGATCTAGTCGGTCTGTTAACAGATTGATTGAGAAAAAAATTAATAATATTTCTCAATAAAGACTTCATTCACAGGCAGTGATTTATCTGTTATCATGGTGCTGTCACCATTGACAATTATGTTCTGTTCGACATCATTTTCAAACAAATACGGACCGATTATTGCAACAGCATTCAAACAGCCTAATGGTGAAATTTTGTGGATTTCACGATAGCTCGCGAATCTTTGTGGCAATTTTGATTATTATCGTATTCATTGAGCTAGAATTGTGTAGTGTCACCGAACGAAATTCGTCTCGAAAAAACCAGACCTTCATCTTACTACCACAGAGCATATTGACTGCACTTAAAGATTTGATCTGAAATCTTCAAATCTTAAACGAGTTGGCTTTTGTAAGTCTTAAAATAATAACCTAGAGCAGAAATAGGCATACCATAGCCTCGCGATTCCGGCAATAATCGAAAGTTTAGCTTGAATCAAAAAAGTCGGTCTTTACTTAAGTGTTATGAAATCAACACCACACACGCTTGTTTCTCATTCAACACGAAAAAACACAACTACAGAAAGAGAAACAATGTTCAATGATTGTTGGAAGAGCATGAGAGCACAAGATTTTCACTGTGTACAATTGAACAGCGCTGACGCTTATTGTGCGATCACACAGAAGCACATCATATTGTTGTGTGCGTGAATTAGATTATGCCTACCACTGACCTAAAGAAAAATTCATCGAATCGTGAGTACCAATATCCTCCTCACTGCGGGTAGCATTGGTTCTTTTTGAGGAAGACATATCATTCCATAACGTGTAAAAATTCTAAAGCATGGCGATATACCGCTCTGTATTCGTTATGAATGTCCTTTTTCTTCTCCATAAATGTATAGGCCAATTATGTATCTTGCTCACAAGGCTGTCTATATTAGTAGCACTCCAATATTCTCCTGTTTACATGCCCATTTTAGTAAAAGTGTGCCTCGTCTCAGAAAACAATTTGGTTCAACTTGATAATCATCTTTAGCATTTCACTAGGAAATATGGAGCCTCAGTAAAATCCTTATTGAATAATGCTGCTACTAGATATTTTACGCATAATTAGGGCGCTAGAAAGCTTTCGAACAGACGCTTTTACATGCTTTACGTTTTCGGGATCCCCAAAGTTTTAGGTCGGCCGGATAGTGGGTGGTTCGTTGCCTGTCTGCTCGAACTTTTGCAAAAATTTTGTAATGAATTATTCCGGTAGAGTTTTATTTCATTGCCGTATGCTGTAATGAACGCGAAAACTTCGTGGAGCTATAGTCAAAGAATCATAAATAAGCGCATACGAATAACAGACGTTGTGCACCGCTAAATAACGCCATGAATTCCCAATGCATTCTCTTGGATTTCATTACCACTCCGTCCTATTTCGCCATAGCCACTCTCCTTAGCTACCAATACAAACGTAATCGAACTTTTGGTCCACCTAATTTGTTGTTTCCCAAAACCTATAAAATTACAATTACTATGTATATATTTAAAACCCTCACAGTAACTTATATGCAGCCCCTACATAACAATTTTCCTTACAATTAATTGCTGCAAAGCCACAAAACTATATCAATGTCTTTAGCTCCACCGCCTAGTTTCAGTGATAAACAGCCTTAAAGTTTATTAAAAATAATGAGTTTGCCCAAACATGTAAATGGCGTTATTGCCTAGTAGTTAAGCAAAGTTAAATATTTCCCCCTAGGGTTATTTGCTAATTAACCTTTATCCACTTACTGCCGACACTGGGGAAAACTTTAAGTATTTATTTAATTAAAATCAGGAAATCCTTAAAAGAATAACACACGAACTCTCATACCGACAAAGGGAAAAAGGAAAAATTACCGCCTAACCATCTCCTGCAATGGCTTAACAACAAACTATTAATATGACTTCTTAAGTAAAGGAGAGAACAAAAAAATAAATAAGTAAAATGACATAATGTTTATACCCTTATAGTATAATATTTACACGTTCATATGTTAAGACACAGGCAATTACATACATAAGCATACAAACTAATATTTACACACACACATACACAAGTGTATACATTTATTTAGCAAAACCTTATTGTAATGTAAGAATACTTTTATCTACGCGTAGGGATGGTTGTAGTATGGGTGATATGGCAAAATATCATTTTGTTATAAGAACCGGAAATATGGTCCATTTCTAGCCGGATAAACAAAAGACTCTGATTCGAACAACAGCAGGAAGTGTCTAGAGGTTAAGTTGTTGTTGAAACTTTAGTTGTGGTGGGTTTAGTTTCTTAGCCATTGTGTGTGTTTGTATGTGTGGATGCGTGCATGTGTAAATATTTTGTTTATGTGCATATTTGTTGTTGTAAGTTAAGTAATAATCATAACAGCAACAACGAAATCGTATAAGCACACACACACACACACAGACACACACGAGTAACGTTTAGTTTATCACTCGCCGTACACAATAATAACTTCAAGATGTTCTCGGCAAAATTTGCCTTAGTTGGCACAAAAAATGGCATTTACTTTAACCGCATAGTTATTGTTGTCATTGCGGTGTGGTATTTCGTATGTAAACATTATCGCTGGCTGGCATTAGAGGCGTATTAGAAATATTTGTATATTTAATAGGATTCAACCATTCTATTAAGCCGGAAGCTGTTGAGTAAATTGACTTAATTGTGGCAGACCGCGAATATTTATTTTGTTCAATAAGTATAAATAAAGGATGCAGTAGAAATTATTGAGAAGGCAAGTAAATACGGCAACATCTACTATTGATATTTGTAATTGAAGCGAATATAAGTAACGCAACTAATTCTGTATCAGTATGGGAAATTTTGATATGTCTTTGTTTTTTCAATGAGTTTTTTTACTTAACTAACTTTTGGACTTTTAGAGGATATCGGCAAAGGATGATATGTCTGGGATTAGAAGAAGTCTGTAAAATGGCTATATAAAAGCTGATATGTCCTTATGCCTTTATGAGATCTCAAAAACTTTGAATTGGGTTCATGAGAAGTTATGAAAATACAAAATTGTATAGAATTAATATCATTTAATAGGATTATAATATAGAACCTTTGGGCGAAGTGATTGCATATGCTAAATTTTGCCAAATTTGAATTTTTAAAACCATTTACTCATCAACTGATAAAGTATTACAACCGCAACGTCTGTAGTTACGGGGATAAAACTAACTATATTTTGAAGTGTGAGACAATATCTAGTTTCTTGTAAACAAATTTTTAGTATGTGTTCTAGGGATAACACTTTTTTTTAATGCAAAATACCACTCCCATTTTGCGGATAATATAATACAGTTGCACCGAAAGTAATTTCCATAAAATAAGTTTGCGAACCAACAAGTAGAGTAATATTAACTTAGAAGCCTTCTTGTTTATATTTTTTGAACTCCAGGTCTTTTATTCATATGTCGAGGATCACGTATAACCTTCTTAGCCACACTCTGCTGTCTGTCGTATATAGAGGGTTTTTCAATAGAAAGTTTTTATTTGTTTAGCTGACTAAGAGAACACATTAGGTCTGAGGGGCGCGGGGAATATACCAGTATGGCTCTGGGGAATTTAGTCACTATGGAGCGCTTTGCTGCAGAAAACCGCGCGCGGCTACCGAGAGCGTTTACAAAACGGTGATTCTGCTACTGTATCGCATAGAGGATACTGCAAAATGCAAGGTTTTGTCACTTAAATGATGCAAGCATCTCTCTCATTGGAAAATGGGTCAACAGATTTGGAGAGACCAGTTCAGCACTACAAAACTCAAAATCTAGGCGACCAAGGTCATTGAACGGAAGGAAACTTGAAGAGCGCAACTCAGTCTGTTTGTTAGGATCCGAATTTTTCAATCCGAAAGCGCTCAAGTGCTTTAAATGTGAATAGCTCTTCATAAAACCAAATTTAGCATACAAATCTTTAACTTCAAACGTGCAAATTTCAATTGTTGCAAGAAATAAAACCCTAAAATAGAAAATTCGCTTGCAAATTGATATCCAGGAAAGGCAACATAAACTGGGTTTTATGCAGTCCTTACTTAACTCCTATGGACTTTTTCTCGAGGACTAATCTTCAATATAATGTTAATAAACCGACTTGTCTGGCACATTATAAAGAAAATATTCTTCCTGCTCAGCTGTCCGTTGATATTTAACTGTTCGAATAAATGAATGCCGTAAACGCAAAAATTATCATTTAGACGATATTGTTTTAAGAAATATGTTCCCAAATACAAATGGGACCAATTTATACCAAGAAATATGCGTTTTACACATGACAAAATTCACTTTTTGAATAATATAATAAAAATTAGGGTAACTTAAAAAATAGTGAAAAAAAATTGCAAAAGTTTTCAATTTTGAGGCAAAAACAGACAGATATGACAAGTTATCTATATAAAAGTAAATATCGTTGGAAATATCTAAGACTCTTCTTTCCAATCTCGTTAAGAAATCAAAACTCGTTTAATAATCGACTGAGTTATAAGTTCATAAGTGAGGAAAGGTCCGAAAAACCAGTTATTGAAACGTAAGTCAAGATTTTGCAGGTGTTAGGAAACATTGGTATACAGGGTTATACTCGACCAGACCTAAAACATGCACTAGGTAACTCCCCAAGTTCCAAATGACTGCCACATAGTTATTTGAAAAACATCTTATTTTTAATTTTTTCGCCTCACAAAATTGAAACTTCCTTTTGTGGCACCCTGTATATTATGTCGTACTGAAAAAAATTAACTTAAATGTGCTAAAAAGCACTTTTATTGTACCAATACGTTCTTTAGTTGTACCAGTAAGTAATTATAATGTACCTGAAAGTAATTTTTTCTACAAAAAGTGTCTGTCTGTCCATCGGCCTGTCTGTCCCCGTGATTATTTAGTTAGTTTAAGAGATATCGAGCTGAAATTTGTTATGTTAGTTTCTATCCTATAACCGGAGGTTAAATTCTAAGATGAGCAATATCTGACAAAAACTTTTCCCACCTCCCATTACTCCCCCTATTTGGGGGTGTCCGTCCATTTGTCCCCGCGATTACAGCAGTAGTTTATGAACTATCAGGCTGAAAGTTTGTGTGCTAGGTTCTATTTTCTAAGAGGACGTTTTCCTTTGAATTGAGCAATATTTCTTTTATTTAATTTTTGGCCAAAAAAATCAAATTTCAAACCACTTTAAAAAAAATTTGTGATGTAGTGGAGAAAAATTAAGTTTAGGGTTTTGTCACTGAGGTCAAATGCTACCGTTTGATATTAGTTTAGTTCACTCCCGAAGAAGCTTGTTGCACTCTTTGCTCAAAAGTAGTATTTTTAACATTTAATTTTGATTTTATTTTTTAACCTTTGACTCGTAGAGGCTATTTGTCTTCGGTGACCATAGTGAAATTTGCCGGAAAATATTTTTATCGAAGATTCTAAGCCTTGCCCTCCCTCTAAAGTGGACATATAAACAGTTTTTCAAAATTGGGCCAAAAATGTCCCACACGGGTGGCAGTTAGGGGGTTAAAATGTTCCGAGGAAATATTCCCCTAAATGTTTTAGTATAGGTCTCCGAAGACATTAAATACCCCAAATGTACTTTTATAGATAATTTTTCATATTCTTTGAATCGACTTTTGACCAAAAAATTAAAACTTCAAACCACTGTAAAAAAAATTTGTGAAGAAGTTTAGCAAAATGGAGTTTAGGATTTTGTTACTGAGGTCAAATGCTATCGTTTGATATTGGTTTGGTTCACCCCCGAGACAATGACCCTCAAATTGTGTCATAGTGTTATTGACAAAAAAGTAACGTCCACCTATCATACAAACTCCCTCATTTTTTGCGGTATAATGTTTAATAAAATATAACTATAGTGCAAATAACCAGTTTTATCGTTAATTTGAAGGCATTTGAGCTTTTTCTGTTGCAAAACGCACTAAAAACTACTACTTACCAGAAAGTAATTTGTTCTCCAAAGTTACTTTTATTGTATTAAAAAGTAATTTTATTGTACCAAAGAGTACATTTATTTCACCAAATAGTAATATTTTTCTACCAAAAAGTACACTTATTGAATTTGAAAGTATTTTTATTGCACTTTTAACTGTAATTAAAAGTACATTTATTTTTACCAGAAAGTACTTTTGTTGTACTAAAAAATATTTTTTTTCCAAAAAAGTACATTCCCTTTTTAAAACTCACTAAAAAGTACTTTTAATGTACTATAAAGTATGTTTTTTCTACAAAAAATACTTTAACTGTGCTGAAATGTAATTTTGTTGTAACACACTGAACTTTTAATGTACCAAGAAGTACATTTTTTTCACCAAATAGGACATTTATTCTACCAAAAAGTTAATTTTTCCAATATTTTTCCAAAACGAACCTTTTTTCTACCAAAATGTCTTTAGCTGCGCCTCAAGTACATTTATTTTGATCAAAATGTACTTGTGTTATTTAAAAATTTACTTTTAGTGTACCAAAAAGTCCTTTTACTGTGCCAAAAAGTATTTTTAGTGTACCAATAAAACACTTTTTTGTATCAAAAATTCTTTAGTTGTACCAAGAAGTACTTTCGTTCTTTTACAAAGTGATGATCTGCAAAGACTTACCACTTTTACGGGGTCAAAGCGACAAAATTCTGCATTTTTGCGATCACCCTAATATACAAACATAGTTGCATACATTCTATAGTATATATGATATTTGATTGGCATTTCCTCCAAATGTATCCACATAATGTCGCATCACCTACTACATGCGACACCATAACACCACAATAATCACCCCATAACACATCATCTGCTAACATCTCTATGACTTTTTCTGCCCATTTGCTCAAAACATTCAAATCACTCTTCAGTTTTAACCGATTTCTTTGTGACAACAACTAAAGCTTTTAAAATCATTGTTAACCCCCATAAGAGCATTGTAAATTGTTCTGCTTCATTTTCTCCACACTTAATGTCTTGTAAATTTATATGTTACCCCCAACAAAACAACAACAACAAAGTCTACTTTAGCTCTTGACTATCAAATGATTTCCATTGGTTTGGTTTTATTGTTAGAATTTTATGTCTTCTGTTAACTGACATTTTTTGTCTTTTGTTCTTAGTATCCCTGCCTGCTCTCTGGCTCTGCCGTGTACCAACAATCAGAATGGTTGTGTTATTTTGTTACCTATCGTAGCCGAGTTATTGTTTCCATTTCTGAGTAATTTTCCCCTAAAGGCTTGTTTTTTGCTTGTTTCGATTTTTGTTTTATTGTTTGTTTTGTTTCTCGTTGTAAAAATCTTTTGCACTAAACGATGGTCCTCTTTCTCGATTCCTTTCGTATTTGCAGTTTGCTTGCCTGTATTAACGGAGTGTACGCAGAGGTTTTAATAGTTTACCTTTGTTACGGCTGAGCTTCTGTATTTTGCTTGTGCAATTTATTTTTTTTTTTCTCTTCGTCCTTAATAAATGAACTGTGCTCAGATTGTTTGTGTCGTTTTTATTTTTTCTTTCTCTTCCATCAATTCAAGTGAAAACTACAATTTACATTTGTTGTCAAGTACACAGGGAGAATGAAGGAAGTAATTTAGTCTTTTCAGACGATTGAATGGAACACCAAGTCAAAATTGTTGTGTTTGTTTGGCAGATATTATGTAATGGGTAAAGCTTTTCGATTATGTAAAGGGTGATTCATTTCGAAGTAGTTTCTTTAATTTAAAAAAAAACACTTAGAATTTAAATAGATGTCGGAATCATTATGATGACCCGAAGGAGCTTTCACCAACATTGACTTTTAAAGATAACACAGTACAACACATAAAATTTGGGACTCAATTCTGAGAACTGCACATGAAATATGTCCCAAAAAGGAGAAGTTCTGCATGATTCGTTTTGTCAAGTTACATGCCAAAATAATTTAATGTTGATTTGAAGTAAGAAAGTATCGTGTAGGGGAATTTGTCATCAATTTACTACTGTTCTTCACAGTTGAACTAATTCTGCTAGATAACTAGCCAGGCTTTTCATGTTGTCATGTAGTTAACTATTTAGCTATTAAATTGTTATACCGTTCAACTACTGAAATATTCAACTGTAAGTTTGTGCAACTATGCCACTATTACACTTGCTCAACTATTCGTCTAAACATTTATTCAATTATTCATCTATTCAAATACTTAAGTATTCTAAGTATTCTAACCAATCCTTTTCTCACTTCCATAGTCCTTTTTGTATTTTTACTAAACATGTATTTCAAAATAGTCAAGGACTTCTATTACAGCTTCCAGTTTTTTCAATCGGTCTAGGTTTCCCTTCAATCTCAACTACAGCCAAGGCAACACTAAAAATCTATAGTTTTGAAACTGTTTTCCGTGTGCATATAACTGTCTGTTGGTCCTTTTAACTGTCTGCTGCTATGAATTGTATATCTGTGGTTGTGTCCTCTCACACGCACATATGCGTTGCTGCATACATTTGCTAAAGTCATATGTCAAAATTGTAAATTGAATTATGTAGCTGCTGGTAGTAGTGGTGATGGTGATGGTGGTTGCCACAGAATATTGCAATACCTTGCAACTTTGCCACGATGACAACCACTGCTTGTGGTAGACGTTTGTATACTATGTCTGTATAACTCTTGTCATTCCCGCACTAGCTTATTTTTTGCCTGCAATACCTATTTTCACACTATCTGCATATGAATCCTATTTTCGTTACGACAACTGTCTGCAGCTGTTGTTGTTGCTACATTTTTTTATAGTGTATACGTGTAAGTGTGGTTGTGTGCATGTGGTAAAAATATCTGTTTGTCACAAAGTCAACGGCAAATGTTGTGTTAGATACTTGACTTCGTATATCTCTTATCGCCCATTTTGAGTACACACACACAAGTGTTATAAGTTTTGCCCTTAACTTTCTAACTCCTTTGTGCATTCCCGAATTTCGAATGAAACCTGTGCTGATGTCTACTTGACACATACCGGTTGACAACAAAGAACGCAACTTCTAGTACACAGAAATTACGTTCAAATGCCAGCAACCCAAAATAACAGAAAAAAATATAGGAAAACCAGAAAGATTGAAAACTATTCAAGTTCTATGAAAATCGAGTTTTATCTTTTTGACAGGCCAACAACAAAGAAGATAGGAGATAGACAAGTGTAAACAAAAAATATCGAAAATGCAATAAACTAAATTTATAACATTTGTGTCCTCCCCTGTCTGGTGACAAGAGATATAACGAGTTTTTAGAAATCAAATTTGTTGTCGCATTAAATTCTGTTGAGATAGAGACATAGTCAGAAAATGGATTTGTATTAAATTGCTACAAGAAAATGAGAGTATGAAAAAAGTGATGAGAACATGTTTATATTTTTCACAAAATTACAATATTTAAGTTGAAAACCAGTGAGCATCTTATTGGTGTTTAGTGGAACCTTGCCTCTGTACACATTATCGCATATTCGAAAACATTTACAGCGAATGAAAGGTACATAGCCGTATGGGTCGCTTTGCGAGACAAAGAGGTACGAAAAGATAACAGCGAAACTACACTAAACTCCATAAGTGGCCGTCATTTCAAACTAATAAAAGTACTTTTTGCTACTTCAAATCGATATTTAATTATTATAGCATGCAACTTGACAAAACGAAGGTTGCAGAACTTCTTCTTTTTTGGGCTTTTTTCACGTGCAGTTCTCAGAATTGGGTCCCAAATCAATGAACTGAAAAATCTTGTACTGTACAGTAAAAGTACTTTATTGTACAATAAAATTAGTATTTGCTACAATAAAAGATCTTTTTGTTACAACAAAAGTACCTTTTGTGCAATGAAAGTACTTCTTAGTACAATAAAGACACTTTCTGGTGCCATAAAAGTACTTTTTTGTACAATAAAAGTACTTTTTTGTACAGTAAAAGGAATTTGTGCAACAAAAAGAATGGTTTGGTACAACAAAAATATTCTTGGTACAATGAAAGTACTTTGTGGTAACATAAAAGTACTTTTTTGCAGAATAAAAGTACTTTTTTGTAGAATAAAGTACTTCTTTGTACAATAAAATTACTACCTGGTAGAATGAAAGTACTTTTTTGTATGACAAAATTACTTTTCGATTCGATACAAGTTATAAAGGTTATTTTCGAATAAGTAAAAGTACTTTTATTGTACCACTAATATACTTTTGGTACACCTATGTATATGTAGTATTTCTTCTACATTTAACATACTTTTAGTACACTTTAGTGCAGAATTTTTATAAGTATACTAAAAGAACTTTCTGGTACAAAAAAAGCTTTCAGTGTACCAACAAGTACTTCTACTGTACCGAAAACTCTCCTATTGGACACTGTTGGCACACTAGTAGTATTTCTAGTACTCTAACAGGACTTCTGGTACTCTAATAGTACTTGTGGTATACTAAAAGTATTTTTGGTATACAAAAGTGCTTCTTGTACTTTTTTGAGTATATTAAAAGTACTTTTGGTGCAATAAAAGTATTCTTTACTGTGATTGTACCAAAAAGTACTTTTATTGTAGCGGAAAGTACTCTAATTGCACCACTAAAGTTCTTTTGGCATACTAATAGTACTTCCAGTACACTAATAGCATTTCTGGTATACTAGAAGTATTTTCAGTACACAAGTGTACCTATTGGTACAATAAAGTTTTTTTTTGGAGCAATAAAAGAACTTTTTAAGTACACAAAGTAAATTTAAGTGTACCAAAAATTACTTATGTTACACTGAAAAAAAAAACAATTTTATTGTACCACAAAGTATTCGTATTGCACCACTTAAGTTCATTTGGTACACAAATAGTACTTTTTGGTAAAGTAAACTTTATTTCTGAGTACAATAAAAAGTCACTTTAGTGCAACAAAAGTACTTTTTGATGTTGTAAGAGTATTTTTGGGTACAATTTTTGGTAAAGTAAACTTTATTTCTGAGTACAATAAAAAGTCACTTTAGTGCAACAAAAGTACTTTTTGATGTTGTAAGAGTATTTTTGGGTACAATTAAAGTACTTTTTGGGTACAATTAAATACTATAAGTTACAATAAAAGTACTTTTGGTACTTCTTTTGTACCAGAAAGTTTATTTTGGTATAACAAAAGTGCTTTCTGGATACATTAAAAGTACTTTTTGGTACTCTTATGATATTTTTTGATATATTCAAATTACTTTTTGGTACAACAAATATCATGTTGGTACATGAAAAGTACTTTGTTGAGTATTTTGGTGCAATGAAAGTACTTTTTGATGCAATACACGTAACTGCTGGAACACCGAAAGTACGTTTTGGTACAACAAAAGTATTTTTTTTGTATCAAAACGTTATAAAAGTGAATTATGAGACCAAAAAACTACTTGTTGAGTACAACTAAAGTAATTTTTGAGTACAACATATGTAGTTTTTTGCATAAAAAAGTTACAAAAGTGATTTTTGGTACTATAACAATTGATATTGAGTACAATTAAGGAACATTTTGGTGCAATAAAAGTACTTTTTGGGTACATTACATTAAATTCAGTAAAATACTACTACATTTAAAAACTTTTAGAAATAGGAAAGTAAAAATAAACAAAGTTTTGTGAAAATCGGCCAAGGACACGCCCACCTCCCGTACATCCTGGTGTGAAAAAACTTAAATTTTTAAAAAGTGCTTGTTGGTATTTAACCAAATTTGGATCAATTTGTCTCTGATATATTACTGACAACTGTGTTGAATTATATTAAATTATCTTGAAGGACACGCCCAACTTCCATATATCCTGAAATGGAAAAAACTTGTATTTTTCAAAATTGTAGTTAGAATTGAACAAAATTTAGCTCGATTTGTCACTAATATTTTACTGACAACTCTGTTCAATTACATATTTCCTGAAATTTATATTTTTCAAAATTGTTGTTGGTATTGGACCAAATTTGCCTCAATTTATCTGTGATATATTAGTCACAACTGTGTTGAATATATCAAATTATCTCGAAGGACACGTTCAACTCCCATATATACTGAAAGGAAAAAACTTATATTTTCCAAAATTGTTGTTGGTATTAAACCAAACTTGCCTCAAATTGTCTCTGATTATTAGCCACAATGTGTTAAATTATGTCAAATTTTTTCGAAGGACACGCTTACCTCCCTTATATCCTGAAATGAAAAAAAAACTTATATTTTCCAAATTGAATTACATTAACTTAACTGTGAATCAAATCGAAACGCGATAATCGATTTTCATGATCTATATCTCATTTTGTTCATAGGTTATGTGGCATTATGTGGTTTTTTATTTTTTTTTTAAATAGAATTTTTGAAGAAAATGTGTAATTTTTTTTTCCATAAATTTATTTATTACTGTAAAACTGTCAATTACGCAGAGAAATTTCTACATATAAAAAAACTACTGGACCGATTTTGACTAAATTTTATATGCATGCTCTATGGGCCGTGAGTATTGTTTCTGTGTAGTTTCGTCAGACAGATGGCGCACTATTTAGTTTTTTTTTGTGTTTTTGCACCGGAACCAGACTGCAGTGAAAATAAAAATTTAAGGCAAAACAACGTTTGCCCAGGTCAGCTAGTCATATATAAAGGTATTTTAATTCTTAAATTTCGAATTTTTGTTTCATTAAATGGGACCAATCGTTTTTGAGTTATGTCTTACTAACTTAAAATCGATATGTGTCGATTCCTAGGTGAGACCCAGCGAAACGCCGATACACCATTCCCCGGCGGTTTTATTCCACCATCGTTTTGGTTGTCGCACAGTGTAAGTTTTAGTACAAAAAAGTAATTGTTGGTAAACCGAAAATACTTTTATGTACAAAAGTATAACTTAAGTAATTTCTTTGGTACAATTAAAGTACAGTTTTGAATCAAAACTTTTTTAAAGTTTTTTTTACTACAAGAAAGTACTAGTAGAGAACAATTAAAGTAAATTTTGGTTAAAAAAAGTACTTTTGGGCCCAATAAAAGTACTTGTTGAGTACAATTAAAGTACATTTTGGTGCAGTAAAAGTACTTTATGATAGCATTTTGGAACAATAAAAGTATTTGTATACTAAAGAACTTTTAAGACGAAAAAAGTACTTATTGGGAACAATGAAAGTACTGTCAGCTGCAATGAAAGTACGTTTAACAATAAAGCACACACAACATTTAACTACGTATGAGTTATATTAATTGCATTGTGGCTTACGAATACCATAGAAGTGTTGTCATGATCTGTATTTCACGTGAATTCCAGATATAGTTTTATATTTTTTTATATCTAGGCTGCCGGAACTTCTCTTAGCATGATTTGCTATCAATGATACATATTCCAACCAGTTCTTGCTGCTAGTCCTATTAATATAACAAACATTACGTAACTAACTAACAGTTGAACTTACATACACGTGCTCTTTTTTGTAACAAAACCGTGTACTGTTTTAATTCAACTTTTTGTCACTTTGCAACATAACATTGTAAGCTTTTCAAAGCTGCCAACAAGTACAGATACTACACCATGCTAACCTTTCAAAGGTTCAACTTAAATTAAGGTCAATATTTCCACTATGTTGCCATCAAAACTGACTAACTGATATCGATTCTACAATTCTGCGTATGTGCGTCACTCAGCCTCAGTTTCAGCCGCCAACACCTCTCCCCACACACTAGAAACATCGGATGATGCAAAATACAACAAAAAACCTTAAATCCAAAAAAAGGATATATTTTACCTCAGTGAAGTTTTAGGTCAGAGACCTTTTGTGTGGTAAACTATGTATAACGAGAGCGACAAAACGCAATGCATCGGCACAAAAACTTTGCGGTTTTCAATTAAGTTGGCGTACGTGGCAGCCTTTGTGCACAGCCATCGCTGTGCAATGGTTGATCTTCCAAAGACACGTATACACAGGCAGATTTGCGTAGGTGTTGCAACAGATAACACCAAGCGGAGTGAATGCATTAAGATGTCACAAATATAAATGACATATAGCAACAGAACTAGTGATGCAAGGTATAAGGTGTTTATGTTACAATTGCTGGCATTTTGGGTTTAACAGCCAACACATACATACACATGAGTAAATACAGTCCGATGACTTTACTGGCACCAGATTTATGTAAACTTGCAAGGCAATTTATTACAGCTTTTATGTGATTACTTTTGTAAAACTACATAATATGTTTTTGAAGTATTCATAAGATTCGATGCATTTCATTAAAGTGCTATGATTCTTTTTTGTCGTTGTTAACTAACACAAAGACTTTTTTAAACTTGCATGTATGTATATTGATATGTGCATATTTTTAACTTTTATTAAAATTCCAATTTATCAAAAGACAAATTACTTTGAGTGTTGTTTTCATGCCTTTGTAATCGTAGACTATTGTCAGGTTATTGCCTCACAATATCTTTTTGTGTTTTGTTTTTGTTGTCTTTAATTGAAGATAGCTTTTAAAGAAATCTATTTGTCTGCTCTTTTCTTTAGTTAAGAGTTATTAAATGCATCTGTCCTTCTCAGGATGTTGCATCAGCAATTCAACTTTCTTGAAGATAACAAAGATATCGTAAAAGTAGCTTTTATAAGTGCTGCCTTTGACTATTGTTTGTGCTACCAAACAGTTTGTGTGTGATACATCCTTTTATTTGTCTTTAAAACTTAGCATAACTTTAGTCATTGGCCAAGGTAAAGATTGCAAAGAGTTTTAGCAAAATTAAAACAGAAACTCTTAAAAGAGGTAATGTCTGCAGCATTTAATGGTTATGGAAGTGGCTAAGATTAAAAGAAAAAAAGTGTACTTTTTTAAATATACTATATTAATTACTTAGATAGCCAGTGGTGAGAGGGATGTTTTATTGCAATGAGTAAATTACGAATTTTCTTTGGCATCGTATCAGTATTACTGGACACAAACAAATTACTTTAGAATTATTTCTGAAAATTCATATGAAAAACTTCGTCTAAAATTAAAAATTTGTAAGAGATATATTTGTTTGAAATATGAATATTTTTTCATACAGTCAGTGATAAGATATAACTTAATTATTCATATATGACAAATAATATAACTCATACATAGAAATATATAGTAAACCGAAATCAAGTTGATCATACATCACCAATGCTATTGTATGGTTGTAAAAAATTAGGGTTTTCAATAAGGGCGGGTCGATGTTGCAATGACATAGAACAAGCCACGTACGATATATTAACGAAATTCTTTTTTAATTTTATAGGCTTCTTTATGCCATTACGAGTAGAATTAAATATCGTTTATATGTCCTCCTTAGTTTCACATAGTGACTCAGAGTTTCTATTTTTAAATATTCAATGACTTTAATGCATAGAACCGGCTGAATGTGGGTGATGGCTTGAGTTATGATGGTCTAGCAGAGTCAAGTTGCTCGATATTAGCAACCAATTTTCGTTACATCTGCATGAGATATCCATCTCAAATCGTTCATGCAAAATGTCCATCATAGAGTCCGCTGTGTGACAATTACCGACATCTTTCTGGAAGCACAGGTCATTTTCATATCGTTATAAATTAGTTTAGTTAGATTAGTTCACTACACATTTGCATGAGATAACCATACCCTCAAATCGTTCATGGTGACTGTCTACAGTGGCCTTCTTTGTGTGACATGTAGCGACATTCTGCTGGAACCACAGATCATCTGTGTCCACATTGGTTAATTCGGACCAAACGGAATTAGTTATCATCGTTATGTTGCGCTCGCCATTTACAGTGTGATAACATCAACATCATAGTTTTCGAAAAAGTAAAGACCGATGAAGCCGTAATACTAAAATTCGCAACAATCAATAACTTTTTGCGGATCAATGATGAATCTCATGAGGGCTGGCGTCGTTCCGTACAGGGCAATTATGTTTCATGCAATAATTGACCTTATTGCGAAAGATAATACTTCGCCAACAATTTGATTTTTTTTTGTAAAATATCGCTCATTTTTTTTAAAATGATGTCTAACAAATTCGAAATATCTGAAAAGTACGAACTTTCAATCTTTGGAAAATCATGCCAACTTGATACATTTTTAACTAAAGCCAAATACCAAAATTGTATAACCAAATAAAGGTGAAAAATGCAATACTTCTAAATCAAGTATTAAACTAGTTTCTACTAAAAAAAATACTTCATTAAGAATTAAATCCCCATATCATTTTACTCTATCATGTTTATTTTTCTAGATATAGCTGGAAAACATATGAGTACTAACGTGTGATTCATCTAAAGGCTTAGTTTTTAAATATTGCGCTTGAACTTATTCGCTACGCTGGTATTAAGGTGTCATCGTACATTTATTCAATATTGATTGACAATTCGTAACAGAAAGAAATGCATCGCTGTAACTTATCTTTTACATCTGGCTCTGTTCAATGATTATCCGCTGTTTCGCTCCGAATTTTCAGTTACTATGAACGTTAATGTCTGACATTCCATGCACTAAATCCTGTTAGATGAACCTATATTTAATTAGAAATTATATAATTTTGATATTTTAACCCACTCATAAATATTTTTCTATGCATAGCAGCTGCAGTACGTATAAGTATTAATGTGTGTTTCATTTAGAGGTTTGTTTTTATATGTTTTGCTTATACATATCAGCTAGATTAATATCAAAGTTGACAATTCGTAATGGAGAGAAGTGATTCGCATTACCGTCTCTATTACATCTGCTTCAGCTCATTTATAATCCGCTGGTTTATCATCGAATTTAGTTTAGTAACAATGCATATTTACGGCTCATATTCCATGCACTATAGACTATTAGATTAACCCACAAACTAAACTGTCAATAGCGATCGTTGCCGCACACTAATACCAGACTCTTTGTTGATTCATATTAGAGCCGTTGATGTTGGCGACATTTTAATTTAGCAAAACTGTGATGTGGCACATACAGCTAGCGATACAATGGCTTTATAGAGAAATCAGTTTGGTTATTATTGTATTTTGCTTTTGCTAATCTAGGCTGTATAATATCATACCAAAGATTTATTAAGTTTATCTGTAAAAATATAAGAGATTTCGATTTTTCACTTTGTTTAACTGTTGTGGCAGGTATATAGCAATTTTTCAAAGCATTTGTATTGTTTATGCTCCGCTGTTATAAGTAGCATTTGTTTCACACATATTACACTTTATCTTTAATGCCTTGAAGACCATTAGTAATGAAGGCAACGGTGACGGTAGTAGCAGCATCATCATCATCAGGTTTAGTGTTAGTTTTTGTGTGAAGTTAACAATCTTTGTCGATAAATCAGTTACGATTTAAGATACGAAAGCTATCCTTACTCGCATAATTCGTGAGATACCGTTGGCAATGCTGGTATCAGTGGTCGAAAATTGGACCTTACGAAAAAAAATTTATTATATATTTCTTTAGAAAAAAATGCCAGAGATTGTTCTTTAGGTTCATGATAAAAATTCCGAAATTTTATGATATTTCAATTGTTTTAGTTAAATTTAGAAAAAGGCATCTAAATGAATCACAGTTAATTAGATCGAATAATATATTCACAAGGAAAAACATCAAATATAGATTATAAAATCTAACGCTTTATAAGATCGAATACAATTTTCACTTGATTTTTTATTGACTATAATATCTTACGATTTGTATGCATTTACGTTTTAAATAAAACACATCTATCTATAGCGTCAAAGGCATGATGGGGGACTCTTTTTAATCAGCATCTTACTTATTAATTATCCTCATCAGCAGGCGTCGTTTCAATTATTATTAATTTTGTGCTATTTCAACTACTGGGGCACATTTTAGTAACTCATTACGGTTTATACATAAATATCCACCAATTCATAGAAAATTCTCAAATCACCCGCCTTCCATCGTTTACTATCAGACCTGCTAATTTATTCACCATTTCGTGATGATCGCTTTGTCCAAACGAAATGCTGCTATGCTGTTAATAATGTCAGATTCCGTGAATTCATTACCTATGAAATTATTTCCAATTTTTGCTAATTATGTTACCAGTTTCGATGTTGCGTATGATTGATATAAATTTCAGAACTAAATATATACTTTTACGTATGAGTAATACTGATAACATTGATTTACGTTACCCATGGTAATTGATTGATATTGATTACATACGGCAATAAATGTCGGCGTAACTGATTTATGATGAACTCATGCATGAAGTTTACGCTACTCATTATGACAATATAATGATTGCGTATCAGATATTTTTGTATGTATTATAATCACAGAGACTGTTAAAAACATAATGTACATATGTATAGATATCCAAATATTTGGATGGTCTGGAATGGATGATTGTTGTTGTTGTAACAACTGAGCTGTGCCCAGGATTCCTTCCTTGGTTGAAACAGGTGAATAATCGGGTCATTCCCGAACATAGATCCAATTGTCGTGGAAACGGTAATGAATTGAATGGCTGGTAAACTGTTTTGAAATTTTTTTCTCAACATTTTAGAAACAAATTTATTTATGCCTTTTGATGGATCTTTGCTGTAATGCATGTGCGATTTAAAGTGACATTAATTGTACCTTCTGGCTGTAAACTAGTGCAATCATAATTAGAGTCTATTACTAATCTTTCAACTAAAACTTTCGTGGCATAGAAACTACTCCGCTTTTAACCGCAGTCATTTTTAACATCTCACATTTAGAAATTTTCTAAAAATATTTCACATCTTTTAAGTTAATCTAAAAGCTTCGAATGTAAGTAAACCGCTAGCTAAGAAAAAACAACTTCCCACATTAACGCCCGTTTTCTGTGTAATACCAACTACAATTATGTCTGATGTTTTACCACCACTTCACACACACACACTACTACACACCAACACGTTTTTCACATTTCATAGCTTAAACACCCACAGAATACAATACAAGAGTGCAGTCGACACAACAGCACATACATCATATAATGCACACACAAACATTAAGAGAACTCACACAATTATACACAGACAGCACACACCAACGCCCTAGCTTTACCAAAACACCACGAACTATGAAAAAACACAACAACAAAGCAAAACCATAAGAATACTCTAGGGGCTATAAAGCTTTTAGAGACGAAATGAGAGGAGAGCATAAAACTCCCTACAATGCGCTATACAATAGTTTTGGGGTTGTGAAGCGGTTTAAGCAGTCCCTCTTGGATAAGAAACAATTAAAAAACGAATAAAAATTAAACGAACTCAAACCAACAACAAAACGCAACAAGAATAAAAACAATAGAAACAGACTCATTTCGAAGTCATGAATAACGCACAACAATAAGAAGTTGAAAGAACTGGTTCTCCGCAAATGAGAAAAAATTACAGTACCACACACACACACACACAAAAATCACATCATGCACTCTTCCATTGGTTAACGTGGCTGTAAGCTGCCTGCCATCCTGAGCTAACTGCGAAGAAAATACTCTCACCTAAACGGAAACGGAAGTCATTGCTAACAAAAGGTTTGCAGCTGCAAGCAGCACAAAAAATCCCATTGCCATAGAATAATAAAAACATGAATGCCTGTTATACTGCGAGAAGGAGACGTCATTGTTTTTGTTGTTTTTTTCTTTGTTAAGACGTTAACAATTATAATAATTTTTGATTACAGACAAGTGGTGGCGTAGCGTAACGTAGCGTTTTGTATACTTAACCACCTTGCTTATTGGTTGTCTAGCGGCGGACTCGGCATCAGCATATCTCAACTTTCTTTCTCTCTACTTTTTCTCTTGACTTCTCTTGTTTTTAATTATTATCCTTGCAGCTTCAGCACTTTGGCTGAGATTTCATTATGTTTAACTTTGCGTCATTTTCGTTTTTTTCACTGTGTTTGGCTGTGGTGGCAGATATATAGCAATTTTTGCAAAGTATTGTTATTGTTATTGCGCCGCTGCTGTAAGTAGCATTTGTTTCACGCATATTACACTTTATCTGTAATGCCGGCAGTGGCAGTGGCAACACCATCATCATCGTCGTCGTCGTCGTCGTCGTGATCATCAGCTTTAGTGTTAGTATTTGCCATTATAAGCTCCAACATTACTTCAACTACTGCTAAGGGAGCAGTGTAATAAGTTGTGTGAATTCTATGAAATGTAATGTTATGAACAGAAATTTAGTTATGTGTGAAAGAGAAAATATGCTTAGAATTTCTGATGTGTGGTGATATGAAGCAAATTCATATTTGCCATCCCATTACCAACAAATTTTAATATAATTTTTATTTGTAATACTTTATATAAATTTTATTATTTTAAATTGTTGTAATTGTAATTGTTATAGTTGTTATAATTGTAACAATTTTTTTAATTGTTATATATATAAAAATTGTTATAATTGTCATAATTGTTACAATTGTTAAATCTGTAATAATTGTTATAATTGTTATAATTGTTATAATTGTTATAATTGTTATAATTGTTATAATTGTTATAATTGTTATAACTGTAATAATTGTTATAATTGTTATAATTGTTATAATTGTTAAAATTGTTAAAATTGTTATATTTGTTATAATTGTTATAATTATTTTAATTGTTATAATTTTTATAATTGTTATAAATATTAAAATTGCCATAATTTTTAAATCTGTTATAATTGTTATAATTGTTAAAAATTTTATAATTGTTATAATTTTTACAATTGTTATAATTGTTATAATTCTTATAATTTTCATAATTATTCTAATTGTTATAATTACCCTAATTGTTATAATTGTTATAATTGTTATAATTGTTATAATTGTTATAATTGTTATAATTGTTATAATTGTTATAATTGTTATAATTGTTATAATTGTTATAATTGTTATAATTGTTATAATTGTTATAATTGTTATAATTGTTATAATTGTTATAATTGTTATAATTGTTATAATTGTTATAATTGTTATAATTGTTATAATTGTTATAATTGTTATAATTGTTATAATTGTTATAATTGTTATAATTGTTATAATTGTTATAATTGTTATAATTGTTATAATTGTTATAATGGTTATAATGGTTATAATTGTTACAATTGTTATAATTGTTATAATTATTATAATTTTCATAATTATTCTAATTGTTATCATTATTATTATTGTTATAATTGTTAAATTGTTGTAAATTTTAACAATTACCAAAATCAGAAAATTTATAAAAATTATACAATTTGTAACAAACGTGCAGAATATGTGGCGGGAGCCCAAAAGCCATTTACCCCAAATACGCCCAAAAACACAAAAATCAAGGTCAAAGTTGGCGCTAAGGCCTATGGGGGGCCAACAAAGGGGGCCAACAAAGGGGGCCCCTTGGGTTCTTTGATAACCCCCATGTGTGGGTATTTAAATGAAAGATATTTTCGAATCGAACGGTCGAGTTAGAGCTTAAAAATAAAATAAATGTGAAAAAATCATTGAAAAAAAATTAGAAAAATGAAAAACCGCGCGATTGTTTAAAAAAAATATTTTTTTCTGAAATACCAAGTAAAAAATTTAAAAAAAATGGGAAAAAATCATGGGAAACTAGAAAAATGTAAGGAAATAAATTAAAAAAAATTCTAAAAATGAAATGTTAAAAAAATGTGTGAAAATTTTAAATTTGTATAATAAATACGCAAACTCAATAAAATGGTAAGAAAATCTTAAAAAAGAAATTTCAAAAAAATTAAAAAAAAAGGATAAAAGTGGATAAGTTGAAGAAAAATTTAAAAAATATTAGAAGAGGTTTTTTTTGTATTTTTAATGTTTTTTGTTGATATATCCCTTTAAATTATTATTTGGTTTGTAAATTATCGTGGTAACGGCCAAGTTGACAGCAGCGGCTAATATTCAAAAATTAAAAAAAAGCGCGAATTTTTTGAAAAAAAATTTTCTTTTTGGTATATTCAAAGAAAAATATTTTTTTTTAATAAGAGTGAAAATGGATTAGTTTGGATTAATAGCGCCGCATGCTAACTTAAAAAAAACACCGTTGGGTGGGTCATACAAATTATAAAAACTATAAAAATTATAAAAATTATAAATATTATAAAAATTATAAAAATTATAAAAATTATAAAAATTATAAATGTTTTACAATAAAAATCAATAAAACAAATTTAAATTAAGATAAAAGAAATCAAAATTAAGAGCAAAATTATGAAAATTACAAGAATAATAATTATAAAAATTTAAAAAAAATCAAAAAAAATTTTAAAATATAAAAAATAAAATAAAAATTACAAAAAATTTTATAATTATAATAATTATAAAAATTGCTCTTGTTTGTTATTGTTGATCTGTTAGAAATATGAATATGTTTTTCATTGTTCGGTTTGAGATCAGTTTTCTATTATCACTAATAGAATTTGTTTTACAAGAGTTGTGTGAAATGGATTATGTTGGCAGCTGGCAGGGCAGATAGTTATTTCGATGGTTGCCAAACCATCATCATCAGTGCCGTTTGCTGCGCCTTCTCCACTCATTATCACAACCTTAAGTGTTAAAAGCTTCACACAATCAATGTGAAGCTCACACACACCGGTGCGAAAATGGTATCAACGAAGACAACGTCAACATAATCTACACAAGCTCTTGTCTATGCTTTGTCCACCGGACAAAATTGCATAGAATTGTTTTTAACACTTAAGGTTGTGATAATGAGTGGAGAAGGCACAGCAAACGGCACTGATGATGATGGTTTGGCAACCATCGAAATAGCTATCTGCCCTGCCAGCTGCCAACATAATCCATTTCACACAACTCTTGTAAAACAAATTCTATTAGTGATAATAGAAAACTGATCTCAAACCGAACAATGAAAAACATATTCATATTTCTAACAGATCAACAATAACAAACAAGAGCATACATACACGGGAGGTACACTGGGTTGGCATTTGATGCCAAAAACAATTCTATGCAATTTTGTCCGATGGACAAAGCATAGACAAGAGCTTGTGTGGATTATGTTGACGTTGTCTTCGTTGATACCATTTTCGCACCGGTGTGTGTGAGCTTCACATTTATTGTGTGAAGCTTTTAACACTTAAGGTTGTGATAATGAGTGGAGAAGGCACAGCAAACGGCACTGATGATGATGGTTTGGCAACCATCGAAATAGCTATCTGCCCTGCCAGCTGTCAACATAATCCATTTCACACAACTCTTGTAAAACAAATTCTATTAGTGATAATAGAAAACTGATCTCAAACCGAACAATGAAAAACATATTCAATTATAAAAATTTTAAAAATTAAAAAATTATAAAAAAAAATCAAAAAATTATTAAAATATAAAAAATAAAATAAAATTTATAGAAATATATATCGCAATATTCTTGAATTGCAGTGCAATATACACCATCGACGATTGTAGTGTAGCTACGTTAGGTTAAGCATAAAAACTATTGTTGTTGTAATGTTTAACTTATCCCTGATGATGCAATTCAAGAAAATTGCGAAATATTGGATTTATAAATAAATAAAAAACATCATAACCAAATCAAAAAGACTTCGAGCTTGAATTGGATTACAAATAACAGGTCGACAGGTAAACAAAGGACTATTATAGAAATATGGTGATTTTTTTTTGGTTGGCTCGTGGTTGTGTATCGAAATCTCGATACTGTTTGTTTTTATTCAAATATCGACCATCTTCAGGAGATAACAAATTGATAAATTTATGACGTCGTGCAAAAAACAACAATTGTGAACTTTTAAAAATTCTAAAAATTACTAAAATTATAACCATTAATTTTTAATCAATTTCCTATAACATATACCTTAAAGATGTCTGTGCTACCTATCGAATATCCGTTAAAAGTATAAATGGGACCAAATCACAAGGGGTGCAGAGCTCTGCTCTACGGTCTCCCTACTGGCGAAAATACTATCTTCCCTAGCCAATGGCCGTGGTTCGAACACTATTGTGTTTTTAATCATTATCTCTTTCACATGAAAACCTGTTCCAGCACAGTTATATTAATTTTCTGCCTTCGCGACTTCATAAATCTGGTTTTAATTTGCAGTAATATAAGTTCAGCTGTACCATTTTTCAGTTACCACTTCCTACACCTTTATCTCTACCTAAAACGTTTCTACCATGTTTTCTCTCTACCTTACTTCTCATACCACCACCCTCAAACCATATCATTACGAGTACTGATAGCAATACTACTACTACTTGAGCCATTACCTCAGCTGTGTTTTTAAACCAAAGCTGTTATGATAATTATACTGTGATTAGCAGCAGCACACTTTGTTAAATAGTCTACGTGTACTCACACCATCACTGCACACAACACTTCACGTAAAAGTATCTGTGGATGTGTGTGTGTTTGTAAAGCAGCAAATATGTAAGAGCAACCAGCGTACAAGTGTTGGTATTTGGATAAGTATGACTACATTTGTGACAAGATTATTTATGATATGATATGTGGGTGTTTTTGGTGTTGGTGTTGTTACTGTCGTATTATCTCGTAACGTTTGAGTGCAAATGTAAAAGTGTTTGAATTTAAGTGTGGGTGAATATGAAAAGCCTTCATACAGTTATCACATTACAGTGATACAGAGTGTGTGGATGTGTAAATGCATGTGTGCGTTCTTCTCTGTAAGTGTTAGTACTGTGTACTTAATTTGTGATTTAAAGTTCTAGTGTTGTTGTTGTTGTTGGCGCTATTGCTGTTTCATGCCAAAACACTTGGTGTTTATCTAAATGTGTCTCACACAGATTTATTATTATAAGGGTGGGCTTATAAGTGCTTGTGTGGCGGGTGGGTGCGTGCGTGCGTTTGTAATATAGATATCATATGCAAGTGCTGAAAATTTCATTTTAATCCT